>CP139507.1:423458001-424004305 GCA_021014915.2 Artemisia tridentata subsp. tridentata | reverse complement strand
AACCAAATTCCTCATGTACCCTAGATTCTTACAAATCATTGTAGGTGTTCAGACCACTGACCCCTTACCTAGGATCATGGCTAAGTTGACTGCTAAATTGTTTGCAACTATGAAGACTAGATTTGTGGGAGACCATATGCCTCTTTTACCAGCTATGTTGCCTGGTGAACCTGCTGGAGCAGCTAATGCAGCTGGTGGTGCAGCTGATGCAGCTGGTGATGCAGTAGTCAATGCTGCTGATGCTAATCCACCCATTCCTGCTGGTACTGGGGCATCAGATGCTGCTGGTGCAAGTGCATCCAATGCTTCTGAAGCCCAGTTACCACCATCTCCCAGGGCGCCCTCACCTGAACCTATTGACCCAGTTGAGCCTATAGTCCAGACCACACCTGTAGGGCCTCATGTTGACCAACCAACACCCTCAGTTATGCCTTCTGTTGATGTTCCTTCCTCATCCAGGGTATCATATCCTAGTCCATCTAGGCAGCCTTTTGAGTTTGAAACCAATATTGGTGGAGATTCTCATGTGTCTCCACCCAGATCCAACGAAGCTCATCACACCACAGGTACTGGTGCAGCTGAGAATCTTGATGCTCTCACCTCTGTGTCAACTGTAGTTGACAGGTATAAGCAGAAAATTGCAGATTTGGAGTCTGCGTTACATGACACCGAAAAGGAGCTTGGAGACAAGGTGATTGCTTTGGAAAAGGAAGTGAAGGAAACAAAAGAGAATTTTCATTATACAATCCATAAGTTGGTTGATAGAGTTGCAACTTTGGAAGATCAGTTAAAGAGCAAGAAAAGAAAAGCTGTGCTTTCTGACTCAGAAGAGGGTGAGGCTGCTTTGAATTTGGACCCTCTAAAATTGTTGGCCAAAGCAAGTTTGGAAATTTCCGCCAAGTCTCCAGTCATTAGTACAAGGAGCAGGTACAAAAGAAGGCTAGTGAAGAAGTATGATGTGGATGATGTATCTAGGAGTGCAGCTCTTACTGCTAATTCTTCTGTTCATGTTGATGTTGCTACTTCTTCTGGTACTCAAGACCTTTCTGTTGGTCATCTTTCCACTGGTGTTGCTGCTGATAGTTCTATCATTGCTTCTGGTAGTACTATCGTTCCCCCTAATGGTCAATCTATTCCTGCTGTCATTGATCCAGCTGGAATTGATAAAGCTGATCCTAAGCCTCATAGTGATCCACCTGGTAGCTCCTCCATTGCTACTGGTAATGTTACCATTGCCCCTGCAAGTGACACTCCCATTCCTGCTGTATCTGATCCTACTCCTGCAATGCTGGATGAACTTGGGGGTTTGGTCTCTGATAAAGAAAGGGCTGAGCAAGAAAGGTTGCTTAAAAACCATGAAGATGACATGATGGGGGAAGCCATGGCTAAGCAGCTTCATGCTGCAGATCTTGCTGCAGATTTAGCAACGACTGATAGACCTTTTACAACCACTTTGCCTCCAGAAAGACAAAAAGAGTTGGCTGCTGCTTCTTTACATTATTCTGAAGCAGATTGGATGCATCTTTCTTCTCAAGTGGCTGCCAATCCTAACCTGGCCAAGGAAATTTTGGGCATTGATATCTCAGATGATGATTTTCCTGCCAAAATGGTTGCATTGACAAAGCAAAGGACAAGGGCTCTTGCAGAACTCAAAGCCAAGGATAAAAGGAATAAACCTCTTACATATGCAGAAATGAGAAATGTTAAGAGACAAGTTGTCAAGAATCAGAGTATTCAATTTTGTTCTTCTGGGTGGACTATGGCTCAGGTGAGGAATATGTCAGATGAAGACCTAGACATGTACTATGACAGGATCATGAAAGGTTTTCCAGCCAAGCCTTCATCTTCATTGGAAGAACCTTCTTCCAAGAGATTTAAAGTCGCTGATTCTGCTGACCTTTCTGGTGATGTCTCTGTCCTTGATACTTCCTCACTCTCAAGAAAAAAGTTTTCTATTCCTGCTGATCACCAAGCTTCCGCTGCTCCTGAAACTGCTAAAACTGCTCAGTTTGAGTCATCCTCTTCTACTCCCAGCACCAGAAAGAAGAGTCATGCTAACAAGCATTCTGCTGAATCTATTGCAGAAATGGATGATGAGGAGTTTATTCAGTTGGCTTCAGAGAGTGAATCCGAAGATTATTCCTCTCTTTTGTGTGGTCATATTGCTCATTGGAAAGTTGTGACTATACCTGGAGGGGAAGTCAATATGTTGTTCACACTGGATGGCAAAACCAAACGGTTCATCTTTCTTCGGGAGATTCTGCATTTGGTGACCAAAAAAGATTTGATTAACTTGTATGAAATGGTGGAACAGTATTATGAATCTAATAAGCCTTCTGGGTTTGGTCTTCACCCTTGGGGTGATTTGAAAGTTTTAATGGATTCTCAAGTGGGAGGAGGTTCTTGTAATGTTTGGTCTGATCAACAGTCTTGGAGAGTTCATAGTTGGAGGTTGTATTCTCCTTCTAATGTTCATGTCCTTGAAACCATCTCTAATAAGGTGTTATGTATGTTTGCGGATGTTCAGTATCCTTTGTCTGTAGAGCTGATGGAAAGAATGCTTAAAAGTAAGTTGAAGGTCAGCAAAATGGCTGTTGGGAATGATATGACCACAGCTGAACAATTGGTTAGATTTATCAAAAATCAAATTGCCACTACCAAAGGTTGATCTGTTTGATTTTGGTATAAGCCTAAGGGGAGGCTTATTTTCTTGTTGTTGTTGTTGTATAATTTTCTTTTCTTTCTTTCAATACTCAAAAATAATTAAATAAATAAATAGAAAATTAAAAAAATTATAAAAATCTTCGTATTTAGTTTATTTTGCAAACTTGTTTGTTTTGAGGGCACCACTTGCAGGTACAGTGTTGGTTCTTGAACCACACAACAAATGGTATTCAACTTACCATGTCTAGCAGACAAGGAAAAGTTGGCTCACCATGAGGGTACGGCTCTGGTGTGATCCTCAAATCCGTTTATAGCTGTGATAGTTTGCTCAAAACTATTAGGGTACTTCAACTCACCCATGTTTAAGAACTGAGAGTTGAAATGGTGTTCAATTCACCATGGATTTTACCCTTTTGGGTTTCCTAAGAATTGGCTAGCCCACATGCATATGGCTTGTGGTAAAGGCAGTTTGAAAACCATATTTGGTACTCAATTCACCAAGGTTCTGCTGTAACCAAGAATTGGCTAGTCCTGAGCAAACGGCTACAGGTAAAGACAAGTCAAATCCGTTTATAGTTGATGATTTACTAAAAATCATATGGTTATCAATGTACCATGGTCTTACACACAAAAACATTATCTACTCCAGTAGTGATGGCTGTTGGTAAAGAGACATCAAATCCATTAATTTTCAATGATTCACCTCTCACAGGAGTTAACACACCTGGAAGTGATGAGAATAGTATGAAACTTAAGTGATTTGATGTACACATTGTCATAGTAGCAGTCAAGATCAAGAGAATTACATGGTAACCAGCTTAATTGGAGATGATTATATTATGTTGCTGCTTTTATATAGAGGTTGCTGCTGGAAATGTTTGCTTTAAAGATGTTGCTTCTGGTTACTTAATCTTGCTGCTGCGCAAGTGCAATCCTGCTGGTAGCTTTGGTGTGTTCCTGCTGGCAGTGTTTATTGCTGCTGGTCGTTGCTTATTTTTAGTATGTTAGTTACAGTTATTCTAGGAAGAGATTTGTGTTTATGTCTACACACGTTTCCGTAAAAGTCGTATTAGGGTTTCTTGCCTATAAAATAAACATACGGCTTAGAGTTTCATATATGTTTTGGTAATGGAATACAAAAGTTAATAAAAGATCCATACAGGATCATAGTTCATTAGTCATTGTCTTCTTCACAATCTTATATTTAGTTTCCGCATAAATATAAGTTTGTCATACAGAGATTTTTATTGGCTCAAAGATCAATCAAGGCGTCGATCCTACAAGTTTGGTTCTGCAACTTAGAAAGAAGCATAAGGGATAGTACAAAAATAACAGGCTCCTACCTATGTGTGTTTCATTGCTCTCCTTAAGATTATTCATTATATTCGGCGTAGTGATTAATTTTGTTTCAATTCAAGAAGAAAAAAAAGATCATTGCTCAACAGGGATTCAACAATTTATTTTACGTAAATACAAATAGAAAAAAATAGAGACCTCTGAAAAAAGGTGGGAACGGTCGCTTCTTTTATATGGTGACTTCATAGACCATGCAATAGCTCTTGGAATCACATTAGGGTCTTTACTCCACCAACGTTCAGATCTTTCTAAAGACTCGAGTATCTAAATCTAAACAAATTGTAAAACACAAACATATCAATCAGTCCATCAAAATGTTCGGCTGAAAAACATATTATTAATAAAAATAAATACAAACCTGGAAAGCAAATACAAATCCAGACAAAGTATAGGTCGGAACAGATTTTGGGTTTTTCTTCAATACTAAAAGGTGGTTATCCGTGTGCTAATCCATTACATTATGAAGTTGGTCATATAAATGGGTCCAAATATGTTCACCCCACAGAAATGCATTCCAAGCTTCTAGGTTTTCAACCAACCTCATCAATGTGTCATCAACTTGGGATGTCAATAAATGACCCATAAAGATCACCTCTAAGACTAACAAAAGAGATATCCGTATTGCGTCTTGATCACATAGCTTGCGAAACTGCTCTTCATCCTCGATGACACCAATAAGGTCTAAGTTGGTTACAATCAAACCTCGCTTGTCAGGAAACACCCTATCACGAAATTTGAGAGCACCAGAAGTGTATAACTCAAAGCTCACACTTCCAAACCGCAACCCCGTCATTAGACAAAACTCAGGACGACCAAAATGCAGAGTATGTCCATCTAGGTAATAGATAAAGGGCATATCATAATGAGACTCGTCCACTCTTCTTTGTTTTCGTACCATATAGTCAATGAGGTGTGTTTCATGTTCAAAGTATAACAAATCCAACCATTTTCCAAAGCATGTACTCCTAAACAAGTTCCGTCGTTTTGCGTCTAATTTCCGATTTATCAACCAAAAGTAGTTGAGTTTGCTACTAATGATTAGTTTAGCTTCATAGTCCTAAAAGGAAAAAATATGTTAACTCAGAACATACAATTCATAACAAAATAAGTTTGAACACATGTATACAGCCAGCGTAAACACTATCATACACAGTTCAGATGATTACAACTTAACTACAACCACTTAGTGTTGGACCATAAGAATAGGGTGTTTTGCTTATGACCTTATTTGAATCAGGCATGGCGTATCAGATACAACCCAAAATCGTGGCTTATCAAATACATCCCAAAACAAAAATCAAATCATAATCCACATAAATGCATAAACAAACAAACAACACTATATTATACCAGATAAACAAAAATCAATAACGATACAAAACAAATGTAATAAAGATTCGTAATACGCTGTACATACCATATTATACCACATTTTTTCTAATCAAACAAACAATCGACGGTGTTAAATGATTTTATTGGAACACTATTCAATGAACAGTTACTCTGTTTTCAGATGACAATCAGGGAAAACAATGGTAGTAGGTTGGAGATTGAAATAATAGTGTAACAAGATAAACAAGCGCGAACATAAACCGAGTTTATTTTTTTTGACCGTGACTGTGAAACGAGATGGAGGGAAGAAGTGTATAGAGGAGATGCTGTTTGTTTTTAAATTTTTATTTTCGAATACGGTATGAACAGTAATGAAAGCAGTGAATAGTGTAAAATTTTTGAAATGACCAAAAAACCATCTGTAAAGTATACGGTTGCCCAACAAATAAAAGTTGCCCAAAATACACTACCGTACAATACATGATTATACGAGTTGCCCTGGGCTAAGGGGGGAATTTTTTGAGATCGGGATAGATACTCTTAGCAGTTGGGCAATCGGGTTATTTTAGTAATTATCCCTTTGAACAATTGGTTTAGGTGCCAAATTGTTTCTGATCAACTCATTCATTAGAGTACAAAACCGTGTGTAGTAAGATTCAATCTGTTCAGCTGGTGTAGATGTGAACTTCTCCCATTCAGTCAGAAGCTTGTTTTCCAATTCTTGTTTACCAATATCTGTACCATAACAAAGTCTTTTGACTCGTTCCCACATTGCATGAGCAGTTTCACAACTGTCTACAGCACATAATATATCTTGAGGTAACCCAAGTTGGATTAGATGCATTGCCAAGTTATCAGCTTCAATTTGCTTCCAATCATCTGCCGTATAATCCTTTTCTTCTTGGATTTTGTAAGTTGCTTCAACGGGAGGTTCTGAAGTTCGATCTTCAGCTGTAAGTTCCGTCCTACGAGACTTGAATGGACCTTTCTCAACAGAGTTAGCCAAGAGTCTACCTTGTCCATTAGGTTTTGATTTCATATAACGAAGCATACGACTCGTCCATGGAAGGTAACCACCTTTTTCTAACATTGGAGGACGGTTTTCTGAACCTGCGGCATGAATGTCTTGTTGTGTAGTCATCTTTAAGATATGGTATGATAAAGTGGATTAAGGATCTTTGCAACAAAGTAGGAGACGTTGTTGTTGAAGGTTGAACTTGATTATTGTTGTTGTGAAGCTTTGTTACGGTGGAAATTTTGGTCTGAAAACTTAAAACCTCAATAACTTCATTTTGGAGCGTTTTCAGGCCTCGAAACTTGGGTTGAATGAATAAATTACTTCAACGTGTCCTTCTCCTCGGTCTCACGGTCGTTTTGACAGGTGTTTCGCTGAAAACGGAGTTACGGTTCAAAAGTTATGATCGTTTGAAGTTTCACAGAAGTACGAGGGCCAAAACTGCCAATTCTGAAAGTTCCCAATGGCTGCTGAAAAGTACAGGGACTGAAAATGTCAATTCTAAAAACTGCTCAAAATCCTTTGTTGTCTGATATCCTATAGGTCTTCTTTGTCCGATATCTGACGAGGCCAAGGATCTCGGATGACACTATGTAAAGCTCAACTGCGATAAGGCTAAAAATGGCCAAATGCGATAACTATCGCAGTTGCAATTGCGATAAGTCAAATGCGATGCTCAACTGCGATAGGTCTGTCAACAGCGATAAGCCAATAGCGACACCTATCGCAATTCTAATACAAGAAATGCGATAACTAAATTGCGATAAGATCCGACTAAGTCAACTGCGATAAGGGCTTCAAATGCGATAAAACGCAAATTTTTCTTGCAATTGCGATAGATCGCGCTGGACACTTCGAATGACGAATTTTTGCACTTATCCCAACTTCTTTGACTTAAGAGTCACTTGCCCACTTGATCTTATCCTAGTAGATATTATTTCTTACAACTTTTCACCAACTTGAGCAAGTTGTACCAATCACATCAACTTTAAACACTGATTAATCAAATGAACTAACCAAAGTATTCCAAAAACAACAAAATATTTTGTTCTCAAAAATATTTCTATCAAGAACACTTAGAACACCAACCAAAGTGCAATATTTTCCCAGCAATCAAGTGAAGAAAAATCACAAGTTTGCCAAACCAAGAACAAACACAACCTTATACAAGATTTTTCACTATTCGATTTCCTTAAAAAGAACCCACTTCGTGCCTTTTTGAGAATCCAAAAACCACAACAGTTGGTTTCTTTGCAAACAAACCGAACACACTAGGACACAAACCTTCTACCTTGTTGCTTGGCTCATGTATACCACTTGTTGAGATCGACCCACTTCTATATCATACAAATAAACACAAACTTGATGACACTCATAACATATTAAGTCAAGAACAATAAGAGAGATATGTGGATATTTTACAAGTCTAATGATTATATTCAACTTTGAAGATAATACAAAGACTTGAGAGGTTTTGCTTTTTCACACACACACACTCTTTTGTAATGTAAATAATGAGGCACACTTTGTAAAAGAGATGTGTGTGTGTGTGTTTATACGAATCACAGCCAACACATGGCTTGTGATTGGGCTTTGACTTGGACTATCTAATGGACTATAGTTGTATTACACATATACAAGTTTTAAACTAACAAAGCTAATACATATAGCCCACTAATCTAAACAAAATATTATACTTGACACATTAAATTGTTAGCAAATGACCATCACTTTATATTGACATAAAATGATTGCTAACAAACTTAACATGAAAAATCTGTCAGATCAATTCTGACGGCGTCAGACCCCAGTCTGACGGCGTCAGGAACAGTTTTCTGGAATTTTTTTTTGAAAGTTTTGTTTTTCTTCCGGAATCATAAAATGCTTTATTAAATCTCTAACTTATAAACTCCAGGAATCTACAAAATAATCATTCCACAAGCATTATATCCTTATTCAGATTTATCCCGCCGATGTTATGCAGGTTTTCGTGTTTGTTTTCTCAGGTTTAAAAGGTTATTTTGGACAAGGAGATGTATGTGGAATCTAGCTTTTGGCGCTGCTTTAATCTTGAAGCTTCAACATTACCTTGGAAGAAGATCTAACCATGTTACCTCTTTATCCACCGAGCGAATCAGGTGAGTATTTGATTTCATTCTTTTACCTTATTTACTTTTACATCTTGTTATTTGAACATTGGGGACAATGTTCATCTTAAGTGTAAGGGGGGGTAAAGTACGATACCTTAGAGAATGCTATTACACTTGATTTTTCGTTTGTTTAATGGTAGATGTGTAATAAAACTGAGAGAAATACCTGTTAAGGCAATTTTAGTGCCAAATTTAAAATTTTTTACAACATATAGGAGTGAAACTTTGGTCTTAATGAGCGTCTCACGGATAGGAAGTTATATGACTAGCACAAAACCGTACCACTAAAAAATTTTCCACCCCCAAATATGTGAGGTTCGCCCCTAGAATTGGTAGGAAAAGCATTTATGCTATGATGTGTGTACCGGTAGCACTTAGATTCTAGAACTTGCGTTAGGACCATTCCGAGGCCACAAGTGAGACTACATTTGTGTAGTTAGATTTACTACATGGTAAGAGGCATTAGGATTAACCCATTGTTTTACACCTGTGTTTTTGTTATAATTACATTGGCTACATTGGTCAAGTAATTCTCCCACACCCTTTGCGTTGTACTCATTTTTAGTACACGATACCCCTAGTACACCCCTCAGAGCCTATCTTTTCGTTTCTAACTTTAAGCATTTTACTTAAAGTAAGAATTTGTTTACACCCCACTTAAATGTACACCCAAATTGCCTTAGCCTACCTTGTATGCACTCATTTTTAGTGCATTATTGTGACAACATTTGTTTAAACCCCAAGTTAATTATCTATTTGATTACATGGTTGCTAAGTCGAGTCATATCCTTGTACATATTGTTTTGGGACGATTGGGACTCATGGGTAAAGTACTAGTGTAATGGAGTAATGGGGAAGAACAACATTATTACCCCCATATGTGCTAAATATTTTAAAAGTACTCCAAGTGTTTCGATTATCTTAATTTGAGTCATTAGAATAGTTAATTGTAAAGTTATGTAAAAGTTCAAGTGTAAGGGGGATACAACCCCCCTGCGATGTATTATTTTGGATGGTAGGGCAAGAGTGTATGTCAAAAAAAAAAAAAAGTAGAAAAAACATATGGACTACCATCCCGTTTCATTTTATGTTTATTTTATCTTTTTCTTATTTTTTTTTTCATTAGCTTAAGTCGAGTCTAGTCTTGGCTTAGCAACGCCATATTGTACATGTAATTAATCAAGATCTTTAACTCGCTACCAGTAAAATATCCTTTATCCAACAAAACCGTGTTTATCATATCCCTACACCTAACGTTATAACCCGTTTAAAAGCCCTCTTTGATAGTTTATCTTAGGTGCTTACGCCTAGTGGAGGAGGTTTTTGATCCTTTCCCAAGCCTATGGTAATCTATTTGCTATGACAGGTAGTGAGAGATAGTATTCATTTTCATTTATGAGATATACTTTTATGACACCTGAGAGATGTGAGTATCTAAACACTACTTGTAAGGTGCTAGTCTGTAATCTCCGTGCTTATTATGATTAAAGTGGAATGACTATTTGTTGTAATTACTTTTATATTAGCGTTAAATGACCCCTAACTTGTATTTTGATTAGAATAAAAGCGCATTTGCTTGAGGACAAGCAAATCTCAAGTGTAAGGGTATTTGATGAAGCGAAAAGTGTACCGCTTTTAGGGGGTCATTTAAGCCCTAAATCGTATTTATTTGATCAAATATTGCCCTAAATCGTTCCTTTTGTCATTTTAGGTACTTTGGAGAAGAAATCTGGAAAAGGAAGCATTTTGGACGTTTTTGGAGCATAAAAGTGAAGAAAACGACAAAGTCTCAAAATCGGCTGGAAAAGTACCTGTGACGGCGTCAAGCCTTGATAGGCCAGAACGTATTTTTGGAGTTTAAAGGGAGACGGCGTCAAGAAGGCCATCAAGAAACCCTAACCGCGGCGAGGTGACGGCGTCAGCTCTATAACGTGACGCCGTCAGACCTGATTTTCTATATATATTCTCATAATTTTTAGTCATTAGTGTGCAACTTTGTGAGGAGAAACCCTAAGACGATTTTTCTGCTACTTTTAAGGGTTTTATACCCTTGGATCTCCCATGTTCAATTGAAGATAAGTAATCAATTAATCATTCAATATGTCTATGTGTTGTTTGATTATATCTTGTTCTTGTCTTTTATTTAACATGTTAGGCTAGATTTATCTTGTGTTTGCTTAGATCTAATGAAACCTAACTATTGATTATTGGTTGTTGGTGTGTTATTAATTGTATTGGATGATTGTTTATCGATGTTAGGCTTAAGAAAACTGGCTAACCTCATATACGGTAACTTGCTTGAACGTCTTAAGAAACATGAACCAATGCGTACTAAGGTTTTTATGGTTGTATTTAATGCATGAGCGAATTCTAGTGATCCCATGTTAGGAGCTTCTTAGCCGGCTCGACATAGGAGTGAAGTAGGAGCTTATAGAGTTGGGGAAGTACGTACGCCACCCCACGATTGGTATTAAGGAATACACCCGTCATCCACGCAATTAATACACACTAATCAACCGGTAAAAGATAGTTAGGGAGTAAGGAAATCTAAGTAAACACATTTCTCCCCATATAAGTTCCACAACCTTTTTATTTTCAGTTATTTTATTTTATTTGCAATTGTAGTTATTTGGGTTAGTTGACTAGCAACTAATTCCGCCCACTCCTTCAAACCCGAGATTTTACTTGCTTTTATAAAAATATTAAAAAATACAAAAAGAATCTTCCCTCACCCTTAGACCTATTAGAGTAGTTTTTCAATCCTAACGACACTATTCCCCTAGAGAACGATCAATCCCCCGGTACTTGCCACTACACTATACTACATCGGTCAGGTACACTGCCTGGTGGGGATTGCAAGCCTCTTGAGATCCCTCAAGAGGTAAAACCTGTTGTAAGGTCGCAAAACCACGCATCAGTCGTTAAATTGGTGTAAGCAAAAGTGTGTAAGGTTTCTCCACCACAAGGGAGTTTGTTGACATAGTGAAGTGAACTCTCGAGTAGGTGACTCGAGGAGTGGAGTAGGGCAAGGAAGGTGTCCTTGTAGCCGAACCACTATAAATCCGTGCGTTGTGGTTTGATCTTTTCATCTCTATCTTTCATTTCATTTCATTTACTTTACTTGCATTGTTTATTTACATTTACTTATATTTGTTCATATTGTTCAAGAGTTGAATTCACATAAGATCGAATCAAAGTTTTAAAAAGTAAAAAAAGGTTTTCATAATAAAATTAAAAAGACGTAAAACTATTCAACCCCTCCCCCTTCTAGTTTTCCACAATTGGTATCAGAGCCAGGTTAAACAAGATTTTTAAAATAAATTATATTTTAAAACTTGAAACGATCTATGGAATCCGAAAAATATTTAGAAGGGCAATCTATGCAAAGACCACCACTATTTGAAAGTGATGGATTTCTTTATTGGAAAAATCGATTCGAAACTTATGTGAAATCAAAAGATCTAGATCTTTGGCATGTTATTACTAATGGTGATTTTTTACCTATTCAAAATAATCCAGAAACTAAAAAGGATGAAATAGTACATTTTGAAAAATAAAATGATGATTTAAAAAGAAAACTTGCTAAAAATAATGAAGCAAAAATGGTTATTTATAATGCGTTACCGCGTAAAGAATACGAAAGAATCTTTATGTGTGAAACCGCAAAAGAAATTTGGAACTCTTTACTAATAACTCACCAAGGTAATAGTCAAGTCAAAGATAATAAAATAGATCTTCTTGTTCAACAATATGAACAATTTACGATTCCGGAAGAGGAATCAATTGATAATGCTTTTGCTAGGTTTAACACTATCATCACAAGTTTAAAAGCACTTGATGAGAGTTTTTCTAGTAAGAATTTTGTTAGGAAATTTCTTAGGGCTCTTCATCCAAAATGGCGGGCTAAAGTTACGGCGATTGAAGAATCGAAGAACTTGTCAACTCTTCAACTTGACGAGTTGATCGGCAACTTGAAAGTCTACGAAGCAATAATAAAGAAAGACTCCGAGATGGTCAAAGGAAAAAGAGAGCAAAGCAAGTCAATCGCCTTGAAAGCTAGGAAGGAATCTAGTGACGAGGATAGTTCAACCTCCGAAAGCGATGACGAAGAATATGCCATGGCCGTAAGAGACTTCAAGAAATTCTTCAAAAGACGAGGAAGATTCGTTAGACAACCACATGACGAAAGAAAGGCATTCCAAAGAAATAAAGATGACAAAACTAGCAAGAGCGAGAGGAAGTGTTTTAAATGCGGTGATCCAAATCATCTCATCGGAAGATGTCCAATGATGTCAAAGGAGCAAAATCAAAAGGCGTTCGTTGGAGGAGCATGGAGTGATAGTGATAAAGATGAGAAAGAAACCACAAAGGAAGAAAAATGTCTTATGGCAAAGACATCAAATAAGGTATTTTCCGAAACCGAATACTTTAGTGATGAAAATTTATCATTAGACGAAAAAGACCTAGATAGCGAATATAATAGGTTGTGCAAACTAGGTCAAAAGGTTATGATTAAAAATAAATCACTAAAACAGATAAATAATCAATTAGAAATCGAAATACTTGAACTAAAAACTAAACTACACAACTTAGAAAAAGGCAAAGAAGTTTTTGTAGAATGTAAAACATGTCAAGAGATTAAAAATGAAAACGAAAAACTCAAGGAAGAAATTTGCAAACTTGACAAATTCGAAAATAGTAGTAATTCACTTAACAAAATAATAAGTGTTCAAAGAGTATCAGGAGATAAAACCGGCTTAGGATTTAATTCAACTGAGGCTTCAACTAGTGAAACTAAAAATGTAAAGTTTGAATGTGAATCTAGTAAGAAAAAATCTTTAGAGTCAAAACCTAAATACATACTTATGAAATATAGAAAAATACCCATTGCTAGTAATGAGGAAGTAAAGATTTTCTACAAACCATCTTTAAAAACCGAAGTAGGATATTCTAAACCAAAATTAAGGTAAAAAACACCTCCTCCTAGAAGACCACTTAGTCCTTACCCTCGGCCTAAAACTCCTCAACCCAAAAGAAACCAAAATAGACAAAACCTCCATAATAATAGTAACCCAATGTGGAATTATTCAAATCCACCAAGTTTCAATCCTTGGGGAATACTTCCACCATATATGCATTGATGAAGCGAAAAGTGTACCGCTTTTAAGGGGTCATTTAAGCCCTAAATCGTATTTATTTGATCAAATATCGCCCTAAATCGTTTCTTTTGTCATTTTAGGTACTTTTGAGGAGAAATCTGGAAAAGGAGGCATTTTGGACGTTTTTGGAGCATAAAAGTGAAGAAAACGGCAAAGTCTCAAAAATCGGCCAAAAGTTACCTTTGACGGCGTCACAATTTACTCTGGACGGCGTCATGCCTTGGCAAGAAAAAGTGGACGTGAAATTTACTCATGATAAGCCAGTGAAAATAGCATGTGAATTCTGACGGCGTCACGCTTTAACTTGATCAAGGGCGTCACGGCTTAAATCAAAGAGGGACGGCGTCACGTTCAAGGTTCGACGGCGTCAAGCCTTGATAAGCCAGAATGGATTTTTGAAGAGCTAAAGAGGGACGGCGTCAAGAAGGTCATCCGGGAACCCTAAAAGCGGCGAGGTGACGGCGTCACACTCCATAACGTGACGCCGTCAGATCCAAAAATCTATATATAGTTTTCTAATTTTTTGTCATTAGTGTGGAACTTAGTGTGTGGAATTTTGGGAGAAAACCCTAAGACGATTTTAGCTTCTTTTTCAAGGCTTTTTGCCTTGAGATCTTCCATGTTACATTGAAAGATAAGTTATCAATTAATCATTCAATATGTCTATGTGTTGTTTGATTCTATCTTATTCTTGTCTTTTGTTTAACATGTTAGGCTAGATTTATCTTGTGTTTGCTTAGATCTAATGAAACCTAGCTATTGATTATTGGTTATTAGTGTGTTGTTAGTTGTATTGGATGATTGTTTATCTATGTTAGGCTTAAGAAAACTGGCTAACTTCCTATTCGGTAACTTGCTTGAACGTCTTAAGAAACATGAACCAAATGCGTACTAAAGGTTTTTATGGTTGTATTTAATGCACAAGCGAATTCTAGTGATCCCATGTTAGGAGCTTCCTAGCCGGCTCGACATAGGAGTGAAGTAGGAGCTTGTAGAGTAGGGGAAGTAAGTACGCCACCCCACGAATGGTATTAAGGAATACACCCGTCATCCACGCGACTAATACACACTAATCAACCGGTAAAAGATAGTTAGGGAGTAAGGAAATCTAAGTAAACACATTTCTCTACATATTAGTTTCCACCAAACTTTTCATTTTTGTTATTTTATTTTATTTGCATTCGTAGTAATTTGGGTTAGTTGACTAGCAACTAATTCCGCCCACTCCTTCAAACCCGAGATTTTACTTGCTTTCATAAAAATTATAAAAACATAAAAAGAATCTTCCTCAACCTTTAGACCTAATTAGAGTAGCCTTTCATACCTAACGAACACTATTCCCTGTGGAGAACGATCAATCCCCCGTACTTACCACTACACTATACTACATCGGTCAGGTACACTGCCTGGTGGGGTTGTAAGCCTCTTGAGATCCCTCGAGAGGTAAAACCTGTTGTAAGGTTGCAAAACCCACGCATCAAGTTTTTGGCGCCGTTGCCGGGGAATAGTTATTGTTTAGGTTGAATTTTTATTTCTATTAGGTCTACTCACTAGATTCCTTTCTAGTGAGATTTTTATTTTATTTTTCTAGGTATTCTTTAGTCTATCTATTTTCTTTGTGCTTTTGTTCGTAACAGATTTTCATTGACTATTCAGTTTGCCATTATGGAAAACGCGAATCCACCCCTTACACCTGGCGAAGTGGCTTTGTTGCGTAGCCAACTTGAGAATGAGATTAGTGAGCTCAGGGAGCTCAGTAGAATGATTGATATAGAGCTTGATTATGCCTTGAACAACTTAGGGACCGCCATATACTCAGATAATTACTTAGAACGTAATAATCTTACGGTTGATAAGTTGATTGAGAAAATTGAGGAAGTGAAGGTAGATCCTAGGTTGGATGATTGTTTCAATGAATACCCCACTAAGGAGGAGATTGCTTACTATAACAACCTAGTTGATAACCCTCGACCACCTTTTGTTAGAATTGACCCAAAGATTAAGAGAGGTGATCCCGGGAATGTGAAGATACCATGTATGATTGGGTACCAATACGTTGAGCATGCTTACATTGACTGTGAATCCCCAATCAACGTTATGTCCTCAGGCCTTTATAGCCAAATCATAAAACACCCACTTGAGCCTAGGATGGAGCCCAAGTGTCCAGGCGGAGTTTGCAACTTCGTTGGAAGGATTAAGGATATACATATCCTGGAAAAAGAAAAAAAAATTGCTCCCAGAAAAAAAAAATTTTTGCGGGAATTTTTTTTTTCTTCCTCGGGGTGGGGGTGGGGGGGGGGGGGGGTAGGGTGCGAATGTACAAAACCTCCCATAAAGAATGGAGGAAAATACAATAAGGTCCCTGTAGTTCGGTGTGAAAAAAGAGAGGGGAAGGAGAGGGTGATTTGCACTATTTTCTCACTTTTCCACCAAAGTGGATTTTTTCCAAGAACCAATATCTATATATATATATATATATATATATATATATATATATATATATATATATATATATATATATCCTCTCACAATCTAGATACGTCATTAGTTGACTATCTAGAACTAAAAGAAATTGTTCGTTCTCGAACCTTTTCTTCCCCCTTGGCTCTCTTGGACTCTAACGTTGAACATGAAAATCTTCTATGTCCACTATCACAAAACTCATGGTGATGAAGAGAAGTGAGTTGAGTGGATCAACATAGAAGTAGAATTTGAACCTTCGCGCTAGAAAACTATGGATGAAACAAACTCCCATCGCCGTTAGTATTCATCTCCGTCATTACCTCATCATCTCTCGACACCATTCAATAGTCCACTTTAACACATAATATATCTCTACATTATATATAACAGGAGGCGTTACACGTAGATAATGCCACATAAATGCCACCTCAATGCCACATAATCATAAATGCCACTTGGCATTTTTTTGGGACAGAAAATCGGTTTGTGTCCACGTAGCATTTTTAATTCGTTTATGTTCCTTTTTCTAAAAAAAACTGAGATTCGAACTCAAGACCATGCATGTATCATATGGTATCTTAACCACTCAATCACCACATTTTTTTGTGAGATGCTGTAACTCTAATTCTATATAGTATAACAAGTTGTTATCTCTTTAAAACCCTAAACCCCCACAATTTTGCACTAACAATCCAGAATCAATTAAAACTTATCATAAATCACACCGTCAGAATTGCCCTTTTCCTCGCCCTCTCTAAAAAACCCTCATGCGCTTCTTTTTCATTCAATCCCTCCCAAATTCCTAAAACCCTAATTTTCCAGTATACACATGTAACACCCCAACCCGACAAGGGTAAAGATATCACAATGATGGTTTCATATCAGATCAAACAAAGCATACATCTATAGCAATACAAGAATACTCAAAGGTTACAAATGAAATACAGATACTATAAGGTTACAAATGAACTTCCATTAAATACAAATTCCGAAATAGCAATAATAACTTCTAATCACTTCTAAATCCAGAATAGCTATCAGTCTTCTAAGTCTACAGGTACTCTCCACCCATTCCCAGCTTCTTACTAAAAACCTGCCGCAGGAAAGGAAATGCGGCTGAGCTACAAGAGCTCAGTGAACAGATATAACGATAACAAACAGTAATAGAGAATAGTACTGAGTAACAGAAACAAAGGTCAAACAGATGTAATATGGTCCAAGGGATAAGTCAATGAATAATTATAAAGGAAAGAGAAAGAGGGATAGTAATCCACCACGAGCCCAGAAACAGATCATATCATATCGTAACCACAAATCTTCAAATCATATAGAGGGGAGACCTCTTAGATAATCAGATAATATGAGGGGTGTCCTCATTCTTCAAATGGAGTAGCTAGCTCCCAGATATATGTGAAGGGCATGTATAGCACACAGTACCAATCACCAGAACAGAAATCATATCATATATAGTTAAATCCACTAAACAGAACAGAACCTAGGATTGCAACCCATACGCCTCTGCAGACAACTCACAATCATCATAGCCATGGCAGATAACAGAAAAGGGACGGTGTGAGAAATCACTCACCCACACATGAGTCATGCCAATGGTGCATCAATGGCATGGCCAGGTTACCTTCCTGGCTAGGGAAACAGAAATGGCTCGGGTATCAAACTAAGAGTCAAGTATCATATCAAATCAGAGTGTCACATCAAAAGGTCATATATCAGAATCTGCATATCAATATCTCAGAAGTAATATCAAAGGTCCAACTCAGAGTTTACCAGATCAAAGTTCATATTAAATAATCAAGTCAGGGTTCCGAACAACAGTTCATTTCAAAAGTTTCTATCAAAAGTCCTTTTTAAAACAATCCTTTATTCATGATTTTCATAAAACGATCCTTTAAAGTAGTTTTCATAAAAATAATCTTTCAAAACGGTTTTTCATAAAAATAGTCTTCCAAATATAGTATTCACAAAAGTTAGTAACATTTTATATAAAAGTGGTTTCGCTTCATTGATAAACATCTTTTTAAAATGGTTTTTCTCAAAACATTTTCAAGGCATAATTATAAAAGGTTTTGATAACATAGCTTCATATCAGAGGTCATATCAAATGGGATCAACAGAGAAGGTTCAAGCGAAAGGGAATCATAGCAATCAACTCAGAAAATAAACGGATCAGAATACGAAAGAGATCATGAGAAACCTTAAAAGAAAGGTCAGAATATCTGTACCTTATTGCGAACGTAAACAGAAATCAAGCAACAGAACACAGGGAACAGCTCAAGACCTCTCCTTCTTCACACCTAAGGGAGTAGAAGGGAATTACAATTTATTCTTAATTACTTGCCTTTCCATTTTAAGAAACTTTCCAGATTTAGTAACTTTCTATTTTTAGCAGGTTTCCAGAATTAGCAAGTTTCCATATTTAGCGATATTCAAATGATATGAATTAAGTTAAGTCATTAATTAGCTTATTATGGAAATAATATTCATTTTAACAAGTTATACACATTTAGGGTTAAATATGACAAGTTTTCATAGTTTAGGGTTATTAATGCAAATTTATCGAAGTTAAAGATTTAAAATAGGAATATCATAACTTAACCATTCGAATACTTAGTTTTTTTTTTCCCGAATTACACATTTGACCTTCAAGTTTCATCATTTACAATTTATACCCCTTTAATTTAA
The DNA here is from genome assembly GCA_021014915.2 of Artemisia tridentata subsp. tridentata. Classification (NCBI taxonomy): domain Eukaryota; kingdom Viridiplantae; phylum Streptophyta; class Magnoliopsida; order Asterales; family Asteraceae; genus Artemisia; species Artemisia tridentata. The sequence continues at coordinate 423,985,466 of CP139507.1, read as the reverse complement.
TAAATTTCCATTTAAACCTTATAATTATATAGATTACAATCTAACCCTTATCATAGTTACATTTACACATCAAGCCCTTTATTTCACTAATTTAAAGAAAATACCCTTTATTTTAATTATGTTACAGTAGCCCCTCAAGTTTCGGTAATTTACAAAAATAGTCCTTGAACTTCTCAAAAATGCAAATCGAATTATAATTTAACCATAATTACATATTAAGCCCTCAAATACTCAAAATTACATATTACACCTCTTATAACATTATTTACACGATAACCTTAAAGTTTCCAGAATTTACACTTTTAGTCCCTTCTTTTATTTAATTTCCAATTCGACACATTATTTACTATTTAAATCCTTATCTCGCCCAATTTACATATAAGTGATGCGCGTGTGCGTATGCTCTAATTTATACCCACGGTATGTCGTTGTGGTTTTAGCAGTATTCAAGTTTTTAAATTTATATTTAGCCGACTTATCAATAACACACACACTTTAACGAGCAGTGTACCCGGTCAGTATGAATATAATGGTAAGTAGAGTGTCGATCACTAAGAGTGGAACGTATTATCTAGTTATCCTAATCAGTATTTTAATATCTTAAGTTAGCTATACAACCTAATCTAACGCAAGGGGGGTTCAGCCTGAGAGACTGGCACGGTTTGGTTATGATTAAATATAAACTAAACTAATAGGCACGAATCAGCGAATAGCACACACGTACACAGATAAATACTTGAGACAATAAGAAGACATGTCCTGATAGTTAAGTAGCTTGTCACTTGTTTTATTGCTAGTTTTATATGAAGTGTATAGTTCGATGCAACGCACCGAGATTAAGTCCTTTCTCGTTGGTTCTAATCTTATCGGCGAGTAAACCCTTAATGATTACTTATGACTATCCTATTTACCTTTTCTTCCTACTTTTCTACAGACGATAGAATGCATAGGTGATAAAATAAATAGGCGAGGGCAGAGGCATGGCGACCCGATCAACGCTCAGCTAGACACAGAGGTTATCAATGCACTAATAAAAGTCACCAAAGACATCAACATATAAACTTTAATTAATGGGAAAGCAATATTAAGAGGAGTGCAATCTTTCCGTTGTCACATTACACAAGCCCATCAATCCTGATGAATTAAAGTTTACTAATACAATAAAACAAAACTACTTAATGAATTGAATACATGCAGGACCTTCTTACAGCTCTTGTATCTTCGTTCAAGATGTGTCTTGTGCTGCTACTTCGTCTGAATTCGACCTAGGGTTTCTGTCTTCTCGTACTTAGCTAAATGTCCAACTCCGAATTTCGTCTGGTCTTGGGGTATTTATAGTTTCTGTCTGAGGGTAAGATGCGGCGCATAGGATAAGTAGATGCGGCGCATTGACTTAACTTCGCGTGGGGTCCAAGATTAATATATTCAGGAATATTCGTACACCGCCAGAAGATGCGGCGTAACTCCATTCTTAGATGCGGCGCATGTCTTCTTGTATCTTGGATCGAAACTGGTGAAATCTTGATAGTGATGCGCCGTATGTAAGAAGTATAATGCGGCGCATCTGGAGTAGAACAAGTTGGTTCTTCTTCGTTGACCAAAGTTTCATATGCAACGCATGACAGAATTGCATGCGTGCATTCTTCAAAGTCAGGCAATGGTCTTCAATCTCTTCATTTCAGCAGCCTTTTCCAATCTTGATCATTTTTCTCCATTTTTAGTCCATAATAGCTAAGTTTCACCAAATGCTTGTTTTTAACTGAGAATTACAAAAGTAAACGATTAAGTATCAATTCTCATACATAATATAATAAAACAAGTCAAATAAATAGGATAAATGATGATAATAAAATGTATTTATTTGAGTTCATCAATAAGACCCTCATGTTATAATTTTTACACATTCACCCAGGTCCATATAACATTACAAAAATATCCCACAAGTTTTAATAATTACAAAACACCCCCTTATCATTTTAAAATCAAATCGTTACACATTTTAAGTTTCAATTCTTAACCCTAACCTTCCCAAATCATTTAGCTATAATTACCACATCACAATTACACATTTACATCACCAAATCCAGATTTTAAAACCCTAATATCATATCGCAACCCTAGTTCCTTTTTATTTTTATTCGAATTCCAAAACCCGCTTTTACTTTAAATTTGTTACACATTATTTCGACCTTAACAAATCAAATTATTATTTTTCCTGTATCATATACATCATATAGAGTCTAAGAAAAATAATCCCCTTGCCCAGAAAATTCGTTTTCAATATTTTAGAATTCACACACGTTTTAATACTTTATATTCACAACGATTAACCTAGGCTTCTAAAATTCGAAACACCATTTTTCCCAGCTTATGTGATAATCATAGAACCTATAAAAATTAATAAAACAGCCCAGAAAAATCGTATAGCATGTTTTGTATTTTATACCCGTTTTAACACTTCCAAATTCAAACGATCAATAAAACCTTGCATGATTCGATTTATATAATTTTTATAAGTCTTATATGATTAATTAGACGTGAGAAAAATACCATATAATTTATTTAACATGTGGATCAATCAAAACGAAATTATACCTCTCGGATGAAGAATCGACCAAAGAAAATCACCCCGATCGAACCACGCCTCCAACAAACCAAACCCTATTTTTCCCAGCTACTCTTGATGATGGAGAACCCTAGAAAAATGCTAGATCTCCTTTAGAAAATCGTATGAATTTGTGGGAGAGTTTTTGTGTGTGTTTTGAATATTCGGTTTTTTAGTTTTGGAAACAAATAAGAAGGAAATCAAATAAATGGGATGGAGGCCGACTATGGAGGGGGGGGGGCTATAAACTCGGTTTCCTTATTGACCAATTTAATTGGTTTGATTTTGTATTGATTTCATATTTATTTTGTAATTTAAATAAGGTTTAATGTATTTTAAATGCATAATAATTAAATAAAGTATGTATAATTGTATTTGTGTATAATCATAATTTATTTGGACATATAACAATGTTAAAATGTTGCCTCAAAATTATTTTACTTCATATGTAACTCATTACCAGAAGTTTGGAATTTATTTGGTGCTTTACATATGTTTTATTTAGATTTTAAAGTTTCAGGGGCAATTTGGTCATTTTACATGTTTCAGATTTTAGGGTTTTACAACTCTTCCCCTCTAACAAAAAATTTCGTCCTCGAAATTTGGAGTCGCAAGGTTAGACAACGTCGAAGCAATTCGTAAAAGATCGTCACGAACATCCTCACGCCCGGGGAGGTTCTTCCAAAAAGGATCTTCAAACAGAAATGGTTTCTCATGACTCAATTAAAACAAGTTGGGTTCAGATTCCTCAGAAGGAGACAATATAAGTTGATTTCTGATCAAAGGTCCATGCAACATAAAATGGACGATAGGTGAATCTTCAGGAAGCTCATATGGAATACGAACAAGAGTTCAAATCAAATTGACTGTATCAACAGTAGAGGGTTCCAAAGGGAGTTCAAGATTTATAACTGAGGTCAACAGAATGAAACACGAGAGTCCAAAATCATCCCGATATTAAATGAACGAAAACAGAGTATACGCATAGGTAGAATGAACCTAACACGGATAATCCTACGGAGATTCAGATTCTAAACTTCTTAGGTACTCCCCAAAATATCCTATGGCCACAATGAGTGCACGTTATATGGTGTAAGTATTATCACGTTGATCAGGCGTCATAATACTAGCACCACATAAATATGCCTTCATGATGATCATACTTTATCTCAAGTCGTAATCAAAACCACCTATCTTAATCCACCTAGTACTTCTACAGTCTCAGAGGTCATCAAAATCAAACACCATAACTAAGAGAAGAACGAACTACTCGAAAAAAGTTAACGGAAATCTCAGAATGTCTATCAGAATTTGGTACATCATTAAAAGCATCAGATCATCCATCATTCGTCAAATTTCACATAACAAAACCATCGTCCACCATACGCAGAATGAACACCGAGCGGAATTACTAACAGGGAACATAAATCATTCAGGGAATCCTATCTTAAGTAACAGAAATTTAAGTAGGTCAAGAGGAAATGAATTACGTCATCCATAGCTTCATTCTTCACCAAAATCAACTCTTCCAAACACAAACGTTCACTTCAGAATTATCGTCCATTCAAATACATGATCTTAAACTTCTTCCAAGTCCATGCAGTCTATCGTATGATCATAGGGTGGAAAGGAAGTATAACTCGAGTCTGGTCCCTCAAGCCTTCGGTACCTCTTCTGGGGAATGCGGTGCAGTAACGTGAATCTCCGGTATGGTTACTGTGCATTCTTCCATCCGCGTGTCTGCTTCTGCTCTCAATTCATCTTAGTACAACTAAAATGGATAGAGAAGCAAGACTGCGAGTCTTAGACAGGTCTTCAGCATAGTTTGAAATTCGCCAACTCAACTGTCGTCATCGCCGGATGCATGGTAGTGTTGTCTGCTACAATCTCTGGACGCTAATCAAATCTACTTCTTCCAGAATAAGGGTCATCCTACAAGCTGGTCTACATGTTCCTCTTCGTGCATAAAACTGAAATACTTCTCGGAGATTACTCTCAAATAGTCATCTCTTTTCTTAGAAGTCCTTGGGGTTGCTTCTTCAATCCTTAGGTCATTAAAAGGCCGTCTGGTACGGAGTTTACAAAGATAGAATCGATCATTGATACGCTGAATTGAAAGATGGTCATGGTAGTGATACGATTAGGTTTACGATAGTCAATACTCCAAAGTTTTCTCTTTCTTCTTTACAAGCTAACAGGGTATTCAAAATGAAACACTGAGGTGAACAAAATCATATTCCATCATCTTATCCAATTTCTCAACTTCTATGGCATTGATGCGCGTGATGTGTCGTTGCGGTTTAGCAGTTTTAATGCCTACTCAAGTTTTAAATTTATATTTAGCCGACTTATCAATAACACACACACTTAACGAGCAGTGTACCCGGTCAGTATGAAGATAATGGTAAGTAGAGTGTCGATCACTAAGAGTGGAACGTATAATCTCGTTAATCTAATCAGTATTTTAATATCCTAACGCAAGGGGGTTTCAGCCTGAGAGACTGGCACAGTTTTGTTTGCAATTAAATAATAAAATAAACAAATAGGCACGAATCAGCAAGTAGCACACACGTACACAGATAGATACTTGAGACAATAAGAGGGCTGTCCTTATGATTAAGTAGATTGTCACTTGTTTTATTGATAGCTTTATATGAAGTGTATGTAATTAACCCTTTCTCGTTGGTCCTATTCTTATCGGCGAGTAAACCCTTAATGACGACTTATGTCTAAAAGTTATTCCTAAGTGATCAATTTAGAAACAACCGTGGGAGCCACACCTTGTCCCGCAGTCGGGTGCCCGCAAGCCACTAATAAACACAGAGGTGGTCAATGCACTAATAAGTAGTAACCAAAGACATCAACATATAAACTTTAATTGATGGGAAAGCAAGTATTAAAGGGAGTGCAATCTTTCCGTTGTCACATTACACAAGCCACCAATCCTGATGAATTAAAGTTTGCTAAAACAATAAAACAAAACTACTTAATGAATTAAATACATGCAGCACCTTCTTACAGCTCTTGTATCTTAGATTTGGGTGTGTCTTGTGCTGCCTTCTTGACTGAATTCGTCCTTCTCTTCTGTTTGGTCTTTAGGTTTTCGAACTTCCGAATCCCTCTAATGCGTCTGGTCTACGGGGTATTTATAGTTTGTGTCTGAGGAAAGATGCGGCGCATCTACTTAAGTAGATGCGGCGCATGTACTTAACTTCGCGTGGGGTCCAAGATTATAATATTCAGGAATATTCGTACACCGCCAGAAGATGCGGCGTAACTCCATGATTAGATGCGGCGCATGTCCTCTTGTATCTTGGATCGTATCTGGTGACATCTTGATAGAGATGCGGCGCATGTTGATAGTGAGATGCGGCGCATCTGGAGCAGATTAGTCTTGATCTTCTTCATTTCAGTAGACTCTTCACTTTATGCACGTTTTGCTCCATTATTAGTCCAAAATCGCTAAGTTTCACCAAATGCTTGTTTTTACCTGAGAATTACAAAAGTAAACGATTAAGTATCAATCCTCATACATAATATAGTAAAACAAGTCAAATTAATAGGATAAATGATAGTAATAAAATGTACTTATTTGAGTTCATCAAATATCCCCCCACTTGAACTTTACTTGTCCCCAAGTAAACCTTAGATTAAATCTCATGAAAATGTATCCTAAAAGATGTTAGGATTTATTTTTATATTTAAGCATGTATTCGTTTATTTCGTAATCACACAACTAAACACTTAACGAATTAGAAGTAAAATAAAATAAGTCGATAAAAGCAAATCTAATCGTTTAACTGTCCAGTCGCGACGAATATTCTATCATAAGCTTGGCAAGTATACACATCTCCACCACTAAAGCTAAGGAATAACAAGTCTAAAGCGGTAAAAAGGGTTTTTAGGCTTAAGGGTTAATTATTCTCTTTTCACTATCGATCTCAAATTCCAGAAAAGGCGACAAAATCACAAATACATGATCGAATCCACGAACACGATACTTGCAATTGCTCAAATCCTTAACTCGAATAGGCTAAAGATAGGTCCAAACTTCACCAATAATAATATATCAAAAAGGGCGACAAAATCATAAATACATAGCCGAATCCACGACTACGATACTTAAGATTGCTCAAATCCCTAATCTCAATAAATCAAAGGTTCGGTTGGATAAAGAATAATACAGGGTATGGATAATATTTGGGATAGAAATTGGTGTAAAAATAAAAAATAAACAAAACAAATAAATTAAAATCCTAAGTGTGGTTAATCACTATCCCAACCATCCCATGAATAAGACTCATATCATTGAATAACTCACGCTTTAACACTTGAAACACACGCTTTAGGTAGACACGAATTATACTCAACAAAATCTTAATCAAAGAATAATCCTTAATTGGCATTCCCATAACTGCCAATTCCCATTCAATCCATAGATATAATACAACAAATAGTGGTGATATCGACCACTTACATAACTTTACATAAGTTGGTTTAAAATAAACATCCAACTCTTTTTTCTTTCTTTTTCTTTTCTCTTTTTTTTTTTTTTTTTTTTTTTTTTTTTTTTTTTTTTTTTTGAAACATAAACATAGATGTGTAAAATTTCACCACATCACTACAACTTTCTTTCCGGATAATTTTTATTCATACTTTTCATACTTTCAGAAATAATGCTAATAGTGAAAGTAGTAAACACACGAAAAATAAACTCAAAAATATACAATATTTACTTTCACTCCAATTGCATTGTGCAATTTCCCGACCTAACCATATATAATGAATTACGCACGCGAACACAGGTAATGTAAGGAGACACACTCTGCCTATAGCAATTAACCAACCACGGATTCTAATCTACAGGGTAGGCTAAGGTGTAAGGGTGTAACGAAACATTTTAAACATAGGTGTAAGAAACGAAAGGAATGGCTCTGAGGGTTTTTCTAGGGGTATCTTACTCTTAAAATGAGAGTAACAAAAGGGTTTATACGGGGGTTAACTAACCAGTGTAGCTAGTTAATACCACATAACATATAAAGGCTATTTGGTGTAATCCTAGAATTTTACCAAGTTAGACAAGTCATTCCAATTATATAAATAATACTCATTATGGTGGTCTCGAATAGTATACAAGCCAAGTTCTAAAGTTTACAAGTCACCGGCACACTCATAGATTTGTGAATTTTGGAAAAAATCACAATTTTTGAAAATAACGTCATGTGTGCAGTTATGCAACTTAGATCTTAAACAAAAACATGCTAAAAAATTTTTAAGTTTGATATATTAAGCACATTTTAAGCATAATTTTTGAAAAAGTTTAGGACAAGTAATTGTTAAGTGTTCTAATTCTCCTATCCCCCCACTTAAGTTAAACAACGTCCTCGTTGTTTGTATAAAAGGTTAAAAACTGGAAATAAAAGAATTAGAACGGAAAAACTCCCCTGAGATTTGCTTGGTATGATCCTCCATTAGTATATGAGCAAAAATCAACTTCTTATGGATTAGAACGTTAAAACTTCATACTTGATGTATCCACAGGAAATCCAGGAAACTATAATACCACCAACACTTTTAAAACACACCTAAGATAAGAAAGGTTCAACTTGCATAATACATTAGTAGTTAGGTAAAATAAAACTTAAAAATTAAAACTGAAAATCATCAGGTCAGTCGATGCGCCGTATCTTATTGAAGAAGATACGCCGTATCGAGCCTGGAATAAATACGGATCAGAATAAAGATGCGCCGCATCCTTAACCAGGGATGCGCCGCATTAAAATAAACTGATAATTAGTTTTAAAGTCGAAAAATAAAATGAAAATGAAATAAAGGATAGGATGCGTCGCATCTGTTTAAGCAGATACGGCGCATGTAGTAACCAAACAGACTGTTAACAGTCTGTTGCAAAAACGACTTGTTCCACGGTTTAATCTCATACGTCCTCTCGTACTCTCGTGCTGAACTTAATGCCAGTCTTCGTCAAACATAACAAGAAATACAAACTGAAACATTAAACATAAGCATAAGAATAACGATAAGTACAATCCAAAAAAAAAAAAAAAAAAAAAAAAAATAATAATAATGTGTGGAACAATATCAGTAAAACAAAAGGGTAAGATCATGGGTGAGCGGTGTCGTCCGGATGGGTCCCAGAAGTGCTGGCTCCATCAGTCCTCTGGCGGACTCTGCGCTCGTACGTACGTGCTACTCCCGTAACCTCAGTACCATCAGGACGGGTGTGGGTGATACCCTGATGCTCTAATAGTCTGCTCACACTCCTGACCACCCACTCTAAGTCTCTCCTCAGTACCATCACCTCTCCCTCGACTGCGTCGAGTCTCTCAATCACGGTGCGTGGGGGTACTGGTGCCTGTGGCACCTCCTCGTCGGCAGGAGCAGCAGCCGGAGGATCCTGAGGTCCTCCCTGCTCCGCCTCCGCCCCTGCAGCTCTGGCGGGCCCTAATGCTGCCCAAAAGTGGCCCCCAGCAGCCACCTGGCAGATCGCCAGTCTAACCAAATAGTCCCTATCAATAACTGGGAGACGAGCCACCACAACCTCCAGCCCCGCTGGAATCTCTGCTCCAATAACTCCAAAATGGCGGGCCAGCCTCGAAACAAAATGCCCGCCAGTCATGTGGCTCCTCCGATCTCTCCCAGCAGCTGATCGGTGGAGGTAGTGTGCCAAAAAGTGGGGGATGTTCACCGGCATCCCCTCATCCATGCTCCTAAGTAGGAAGAGGTCCAGAGTGGTCACCTTTTCAGGTGACTGACCCCTCCCAGCAATAGTAAGTGCAATCAGCCTGTGACACAGCCTCCTCATCGGCTCCCTGATCAAAGTATATGAGGGGGTGGAAGTAGTGATGTCGCCCCCCGAAGAAATCCTGAACCAGTAATCACTGAATACCCCTCTGTCAGGGACAACCCGTAAACTCTCAGCCCAGTACCTGGCAAACCCAGCAGATCCAAGCTCCTCCTCAGTGTGTAGACCCAAGGCTAAAATAAACTGCCTCATCGACATCTGCCTGTGCACACCTCCTAACCTGAACACCAGAGTGTCAGCTGTATCAATCTCCACATCCGTCTCTCTGTAATGAATAGTGCTAAAGAACTCCAGCATGAGCTCCCTAATCAGAGGCTCGTCAACCCTAAACAGTCGCTCCTAAGCACTAGACCTGAACTCCACCTCATCATCACCTCCAACAACAACCATCTCCATACGACGCTGTAAGCTCGCAGCTGCATGTCCACCACTGATCAATCCCACATCGTCAAAATTCAGAACCTGGACTCTAAATATTTTCTTGAAGTAAACTGAGTCAAGCCTATGCAAATAATCCTCTAGAGTGCCATCAGTAAGTCCCATGTTCTCGAATCGTAACCATTGGTGCCTTTGTGCGATATCTGGTAGTGTCATCTGAAATAAACATTCAAAGTCAGTAAACAGTCTGCAAGAAAGGTAGATACGGCGCATTTGATTAAATCAATGCGGCGTATCTATATTAAGTATAAGAGATGCAGTGCAAGACAACAGATACGGCGTATTGAGATGCGTCGTATCTAGATTAATCAATACGGCGTATCTAAAATTTTAGCAATTTTGAAATAGGTCGTTACGCCGCATTAATCAACCTAGATGCGCCGCATCTAAAAGCATATCAGCATAAAATAAAGGGTTAGGCACGTTTTTCAAGAATCCGTATCCGTGACGTAAACTTCCACTAAATATCACAGTATAATATTCTCCTTATATCAGTTCAATCAACCACAGCTAATTTACCTTCCCGCTAAATATTCAAAATCAAACCCAAAACCTAAATTTTCGGTCGATTCAATTAGTGCCAAATTCGATGTCCAAATCTAAAATTAACTTAGGGGAAATAATTAATTCCAGGTTCTAATCATATCCCTATATCGTTTAAGCGCGAATCGATTCAATCCTATAAACCCTAATTTTTGTATTAATCAAAATTAAATCGAAATGTAACAATTACCTTAGTATTTGTGATTAGGAGAACGTTTTAATGCTCGGATTAAAGGCGGATTGAAGAAAGATGATCGGATTTTGAGTATAATTTTAGTGCGTGTTCTTAACTGTGTGTATTTATGCGGCGTATTCCCGTCGTATTTATAAGGCGACACGATGCGCCGTATTAGAAAATTGGGATGCGCCGTATCTAGTTAATTCCGTTGACTAGTCAATAAGTCCTAGTTGGTCAGGGATACGGCGCTTCGGATATTTAGATCCGCCGTATCTCTATGTTAGTTAACGAAATTTAAATGAAGAACGTACCTTGGCCTCCGCAACACAGTTCCTTATACATCAAATTTGGGTAAAAACGGCACACCATATAGATGAATTCAAAATAAGAGTAATAGGCATAAACGTTTCATTAATAATCGTAATCTTATTGTTTAGTGGATAAGGATTTATTCCGAGGTTAGGAACAAATATCGTTTTTGAGCATACAAAATTAAGATTACGAATTGAATCAGACGTATAATAAGGATAATAAAACTGAGATCATAGTGTAGAGAACTTTCCTTTGGGCAGTTGAATTATCGTAGAGTTTACCTGGGATTCTATTTCAAGAATTTAAGAAGTTCAATGTTACCAGTACTGAGTTATCCTCCACTCGTGTCGTCTTATGTTCGGTAACTCCAGCTAACCTCTCTTGGTTTGGTTCAGAATGTAATCTTTCTTGGTGATGCTCGAGTCATCATTTATCCTGAAAATAAACAACTTGCACACGAGAGTAGCTGACCGATCAAGGTAAATATCAAAAATCAACTATATTTATCAAATTATATTCGTCGTATTAACAAAAGTTAATGCGCCGTATTTTCGTTACGTTTAAAAAATAAAAGATTTTTGATTCAGTAAGATGCGCCGTATCGACGGAAATCGATACGCCGTATTTGTTTAATAATTCGCAAACTGTTTTTAATTAAAATAATAGATACGCCGTATCTGCGAAAGCAGATGCGTCGTATGGCGTTAACGTTTAGAAAAAATTTTTATCAAAACAGATACGCCGTATCTACAAAAGCAGATGCGTCGTATTACTTTATCGCTTAGAAAAATTTTCTTATTAAAAACAGATACGCCGTATCTTGGGGAAAAGATGCGTCGTATCGAATTAATTAAACGCGTTGTATATAAAAATTAAACGCAATACGCCGTATCTGAGAGATCAGATGCGCCGTATCGTTTGATTTAGCACAGTACAACGATAGCAGAACAGAAAAATACGAAAAATAAAAATAAAAATTAAACACACGAAACAAAAATAAAACACACAAAAATAAAAACAAAAGCAAACAAATAACACACAATACAACAAATATGCAAAATAGTACAATGATGCAATTTAATCTAACAAAAAGAAAAATAACCTAATTAAAATACTAATCAAATTAACAGATAATAACAATTCACTCCCCGGCAGCGGCGCCAAAAACTTGATGCGCGTGATGTGTCGTTGCGGTTTAGCAGTTTTAATGCCTACTCAAGTTTTAAATTTATATTTAGCCGACTTATCAATAACACACACACTTAACGAGCAGTGTACCCGGTCAGTATGAAGATAATGGTAAGTAGAGTGTCGATCACTAAGAGTGGAACGTATAATCTCGTTAATCTAATCAGTATTTTAATATCCTAACGCAAGGGGGTTTCAGCCTGAGAGACTGGCACAGTTTTGTTTGCAATTAAATAATAAAATAAACAAATAGGCACGAATCAGCAAGTAGCACACACGTACACAGATAGATACTTGAGACAATAAGAGGGCTTGTCCTTATGATTAAGTAGATTGTCACTTGTTTTATTGATAGCTTTATATGAAGTGTATGTAATTAACCCTTTCTCGTTGGTCCTATTCTTATCGGCGAGTAAACCCTTAATGACGACTTATGTCTAAAAGTTATTCCTAAGTGATCAATTTAGAAACAACCGTGGGAGCCACACCTTGTCCCGCAGTCGGGTGCCCGCAAGCCACTAATAAACACAGAGGTGGTCAATGCACTAATAAGTAGTAACCAAAGACATCAACATATAAACTTTAATTGATGGGAAAGCAAGTATTAAAGGGAGTGCAATCTTTCCGTTGTCACATTACACAAGCCACCAATCCTGATGAATTAAAGTTTGCTAAAACAATAAAACAAAACTACTTAATGAATTAAATACATGCAGCACCTTCTTACAGCTCTTGTATCTTAGATTTGGGTGTGTCTTGTGCTGCCTTCTTGACTGAATTCGTCCTTCTCTTCTGTTCGGTCTTTAGGTTTTCGAACTTCCGAATCCCTCTAATGCGTCTGGTCTACGGGGTATTTATAGTTTGTGTCTGAGGAAAGATGTGGCGCATCTACTTAAGTAGATGCGGCGCATGTACTTAACTTCGCGTGGGGTCCAAGATTATAATATTCAGGAATATTCGTACACCGCCAGAAGATGCGGCGTAACTCCATGATTAGATGCGGCGCATGTCCTCTTGTATCTTGGATCGTATCTGGTGACATCTTGATAGAGATGCGGCGCATGTTGATAGTGAGATGCGGCGCATCTGGAGCAGATTAGTCTTGATCTTCTTCATTTCAGTAGACTCTTCACTTTATGCACGTTTTGCTCCATTATTAGTCCAAAATCGCTAAGTTTCACCAAATGCTTGTTTTTACCTGAGAATTACAAAAGTAAACGATTAAGTATCAATCCTCATACATAATATAGTAAAACAAGTCAAATTAATAGGATAAATGATAGTAATAAAATGTACTTATTTGAGTTCATCAGGCATCATGGTCCATCAATCGGGATTGGTTCAAATTTTCATTCTACTTCTCAACCGGAAAGGAAACCCAAGAGTTCCATCATAGAACACCAGAAAATTTGCACAACAAACTTCCAATGCTAAAGTTTTCTAAGAGTGGATAATAGGTGTCAGGAGGCAATCAACAATCAATTGAGATCGAGGTAGATGTTACCAAAGCAGTGTTAACAGATTTGAGCGGTTACCGGTTATCATAACGAAAGTGGGATGAAACATATTACTAAAGGTCACAAATCAGATACGGTAGTCCCTGGCAGCGTATGAGGACCAGCCAATCCATAACTTAAAGACCTAAAAATTGAATATGTCAAAAGTAAACAGATTCGTAGGATGAGTACGGTCGCCAAGCCAGACGGATAGTTCATATATCAAGGTCAAGTACATGGTTCATCAAAGTGTGGAAATAGATAAGCGAACAATTCAAGGTGTTGGATTCTTGTTTGGCTAAATAGCATAAGTGGCAGGTAGGTTGTGAATCATCGGTAATACAAAGATCGTATAACTGTCAAAAGTGAGGCATATAGAATATCAGTAATCAGCATCATCATGCTCAGCTAACAATTTCACATCGAGACAAAATTATCGTCGTATCCCTGGCTAATAATCACTAGAGTTCTCATAGGAGTAGTAATGGGCTTTGCAAGGACAGAGTAATATCAGATGATACATTTATATCCAGCACAGAAATGAATTTATAAAATGTGTCAAACACATTAGGATTAAATGACCGTCGGGATGGTCAGAGGAGTACCAAACTGCTTATCCAACAGGTCGGAAGTGAAGAACAAAATCAGGTGGTGATGGCAAAAGTTTAACAATCAGAAATCATGGTAGGGAGTTCAAAATGGTTTCAAACACCGAAGGTGAAACATAGGAGGGTAATCGTCAATGATCAATCAACTTATCCTTTATCAGAATACAAATCAAAGCTAACTATTCAATGAAAACATATCGGCAACGCAAGTCTTATCGTTCAAAAGTGAGAGGAAAGCATTCTTATACTCATGGGAATAGAGATGTTTAATACGAACTCAGATAGGGTCAGAAGATTCATAGATTATCAAAAGCATATAACAGAATGCATCAAGTAAGTCATCGTCATAGAGATTCTCAGAATACCCGAAAAGACATCAAAATGATTAACAAAAGAATCAGAGGTCGGAGTCGGAATCTTAGGTGGTGCAAAGCGTGAGCTTAACAAGCAGGGCATAAATTAGAGTGATGCGGAAGCAATGCTACTTAAACAAAAGCCTTATAGTCTACCCATTCCTCACTGGTCAAAACTTAAGTTCCTATAGGGAAATCCTAATGCAATTCTTAAAGGTTATCTTATGAGCGCATACAGAGGAAACTTAGTGGTCTAACTTACACAGGTCAAGGGTAAATGTATTACGAGTCGCAGCCTGTCTCTCTGATACCATAAATTGTAACACCCCAACCCGACAAGGGTAAAGATATCACAATGATGGTTTCATATCAGATCAAACAAAGCATACATCTATAGCAATACAAGAATACTCAAAGGTTACAAATGAAATACAGATACTATAAGGTTACAAATGAACTTCCACTAAATACAAATTCCGAAATAGCAATAATAACTTCTAATCACTTCTAAATCCAGAATAGCTATCAGTCTTCTAAGTCTACAGGTACTCTCCACCCATTCCCAGCTTCTTACTAAAAACCTGCCGCAGGAAAGGAAATGCGGCTGAGCTACGAGAGCTCAGTGAACAGATATAACGATAACAAACAGTAATAGAGAATAGTACTGAGTAACAGAAACAAAGGTCAAACAGATGTAATATGGTCCAAGGGATAAGTCAATGAATAATTATAAAGGAAAGAGAAAGAGGGATAGTAATCCACCACGAGCCCAGAAACAGATCATATCATATCGTAACCACAAATCTTCAAATCATATAGAGGGGAGACCTCTCAGATAATCAGATAATATGAGGGGTGTCCTCATTCTTCAAATGGAGTAGCTAGCTCCCAGATATATGTGAAGGGCATGTATAGCACACAGTACCAATCACCAGAACAAAAATCATATCATATATAGTTAAATCCACTAAACAGAACAGAACCTAGGATTGCAACCCATACGCCCCTGCAGACAACTCACAATCATCATAGCCATGGCTGATAACAGAAAAGGGACGGTGTGAGAAATCACTCACCCACACATGAGTCATGCCAATGGTGCATCAATGGCATGGCCAGGTTACCTTCCTGGCTAGGGAAACAGAAATGGCTCGGGTATCAAACTAAGAGTCAAGTATCATATCAAATCAGAGTGTCACATCAAAAGGTCGTATATCAGAAGCTGCATATCAATATCTCAGAAGTAATATCAAAGGTCCAACTCAGAGTTTATCAGATCAAAGTTCATATTAAATAATCAAGTCAGGGTTCCGAACAACAGTTCATTTCAAAAGTTTCTATCAAAAGTCCTTTTTAAAACAATCCTTTATTCATGATTTTCATAAAACGATCCTTTAAAGTAGTTTTCATAAAAATAATCTTTCAAAATGGTTTTACATAAAAATAGTCTTCCAAATATAGTATTCACAAAAGTTAGTAACATTTTATATAAAAGTGGTTTCGCCTCATTGATAAACATCTTTTTAAAATGGTTTTTCTCAAAACATTTTCAAGGCATAATTATAAAAGGTTTTGATAACATAGCTTCATATCAGAGGTCATATCAAATGGGATCAACAGAGAATGTTCAAGCGAAAGGGAATCATAGCAATCAACTTAGAAAATTAACGGATCAGAATATGAATGAGATCATGAGAAACCTTAAAAGAAAGGTCAGAATATCTGTACCTTATTGCGAACGTAAACAGAAATCAAGCAACAGAACACAGGGAACAGCTCAAGACCTCTCCTTCTTCACACCTAAGGGAGTAGAAGGGAATTACAATTTATTCTTAATTACTTGCCTTTCCATTTTAAGAAACTTTCCAGATTTAGTAACTTTCTATTTTTAGCAGGTTTCCAGAATTAGCAAGTTTCCATATTTAACGATATTCAAATGATATGAATTAAGTTAAGTCATTAATTAGCTTATTATGGAAATAATATTCATTTTAACAAGTTATACACATTTAGGGTTAAATATGATAAGTTTTCATAGTTTAGGGTTATTAATGCAAATTTATCTAAGTTAAAGATTTAAAATAGGAATATCATAACTTAACCATTCGAATACTTAGTTTTTTTTTTCTCGAATTACACATTTGACCTTCAAGTTTCATCATTTACAATTTATACCCCTTTAATTTAATAAATTTCCATTTAAACCTTATAATTATATAGATTACAATCTAACCCTTATCATAGTTACATTTACACATCAAGCCCTTTATTTCACTAATTTACAGAAAATACCCTTTATTTTAATTATGTTACAGTAGCCCCTCAAATTTCGGTAATTTACAAAAATAGTCCTTGTAACACCCCAACCCGGCAAGGGTAGAAGTGTCACGAAAATGGTGACATATCAAAGGCAAGCATAACATACGACTTACATAATACAAATGGTTTACAAAGTTACAAAGGAAAATATACCAAATCTACGTAGTCATACATAAATGAATACTAAAACTAAGGTATCGTCTTCATAAGCTAATCTCTCATCCCAAAGCAAACCCAAGCTCCTGGCTTCCTACTAAAACCTGCCGCAGGAAAAGAAATGCGGCTGAGCTTAAAAAGCCCAGTGAACAGATATATAGTGAACGGAAACAAAAGCAAATGAAAATGAACAGACGTATCATAATAAATGAGATATAGGAAAAGGAAATAAAGAGTAAGGTTTAGGACAGTAATCCACCACGAGCCCAAACAAATCAAATCATATCATATCGTAACCATAATCTTCAAATCATATAGAGGGGAGACCTCTCAGATAATCAGATAATATGAGGGGTGTCCTCATTCTTCAAATGGAGTAGCTAGCTCCCAAATTTTGTGAAAGACGTGGATTGCACCCATCATCAGTCACCAAATCAAATCATATCATATCATATACAAAACAAATCTAGGATGCATCCATTCGCCCCCCAAACAAATCATATTGGCCATATCAAATCATATCAAAGTGAGCTCATATCAAATCAAATGGGGACGGTGTAACCAAATCACTAGGGCTACACACTAGTCATGCCAGTGGTGCATCAAAGGCACGGCCATGTTACCTTCATGGCTAGGAAACAAATTTGGCTCGGGTATCAAACTGGGGTCAAAGGTCAAAGGTTCATATCAAAGCAAAGGTTCATATGGTCATAATCATAGTCCAAATATCAAAGTTCATATCAAAGGGTTCATATCAAAGGTTCATATCAAAGGGTTCATATCAAAGGTTCATATCAAAGGTTCAAATCAGAAGTCAAGAGACCGAAGGCACCTTATTAAAAAGGGCAGAATATCTGTACCTTAATGAAATGCGCAAGCAAAGAAATGAAAAGCAAATCAAGTAGGAGATCACTCCCTCTTCACCCGATCTACAAATAATCACAAATTCTCTTATAAGTTTCATGTAATCATAATGTCTCATTTTAAGTTCTCTCTCCATGTTAATTAACTTTGATTATTAACATTCTCGTTTGTCCATTTAAAGTATTACAGATGATCGTATTCATAGTTTAGGATTCATAATATCTTTTACAAAGTTTTAGTGTTCATATAGTAGTTTTCATACTTTAGGGTTCATTAGGTAATTATCATAAGTTTAGGGACGAATATGAAATTCTCATAATATTAGGGTGTAAAATGTATTTACTAAGAAGTTACAGGTGTTCACAAGTTAGGTCCTTTAGTTTTAAAGAATAACACTTTAGACCCTTTAGTTTAGAACATAAACACTTAACACCATTTAAATATCCTTTAAACCCGTAGCAGTCTCCTATACATACGATTTTACTACGTTTCAATTAATTCCTAAATCATATTAATACTTCGAAATAAAATCTATAAAAATTCACACAGGTTCCTCAATGTCTTAAGTATTTTAGAGAATTTTTCCAGATTTTATTATGTTGTCTAGGTACCACTTAAAAATCCATTTCTTCAACATGTTCCAGAAACGCATCTGATGAAACACTCGACAAGTTTACCCTTTTTTACCCCTCCTGAAAAATTCACAAAATTCTACAAAAATACCAGTTACTAAGAGACATATTGAAAATGACTCAGTTCAAAGGAAAACTTCTAATTCGACACGGTTTGGAAATTAAAATTCAAAAACCCGGACTGATTTTTCAGACTCACAAATCCGATCAGACACATGATTTCCTAAAAATCAAAAGGTAGCCTTCTAGGCCTCTAAAAATTACAAACTAAATTTTCCCAGGTAGCTATTTCAATGAACTTAGTTTTAGGCTTTTAAAACACTCAAAAACTCGATTCCATCATAAAGTTACAGCCGCTTAAAGTCGACCAAAAATCCCACTCAGAATCAGTTATCACAGCAACTTATCCATTTTAGGGTTTTTACCATCCAAATCATTAGTTTTTCACTCCAAACGATTTTGGTTGAGTCCATAACATATTTAGGTCATTCTATAACATATTTAGCATAATCACAACGAATTATTTCAACACCAACTCAGCCAATTCATACATACACGTTTTTAGGGTTTTATTAGTTTGTGATTTTATGTGGTTAGTTTTGTGCATATTTTCGATTAGAATCAAAAGGAAAACAAGAAACATTGATCGAATAAATTAGGGGATACAATACCCTCGTTAGACCACGAAGAACACGAACACGACGAGGATCAAAACACCACACAAAACACTCCTATCTCCTCCTTCTTCTTGGCGTCGAACAGCAGCCACCAAAACAGAAAATAGGGTTCTTTTGATTAGTTTATGCTTCACAAAATTCGAATGGACCCTTGTTGATGTTAGAGGCTTACCTTATGATGATAAAACACGAGTTAGAACAAGATTTGAAGCCTTCTTTGGGTGGTTTTTGGGGCGTGGCAGCAGCACACAAGAACAGCCGAAGGTTTTGTTAGTTTAGGGTTTTCTTTGCTTTTGATTTGTGGGAGGATCGGTATATTGAGATAAGGAGGTAATGGGAGAACCGACAATTTGGTTTAGGTATTTTAGGAATGATATCAATCAAATTAGAGACCTTCCATGTATTTAACAATCAAGAATGTGGACTTGTTTATGGTCTAGGGGGAAAGCGGCACCTTAGTCCTTTTTTTTTTTTTGTTCCAACTTGCATAATGTAAAGTTTTATTTGTTTATAAACTTAGGTTAAGAGTCACTTAAATAATATTCGTAAGTTCTCAAATTTTTAAATTCGAGGGCATTTTTGTCCTTTCAGATTATATTAATTTGCGGGTTTTACAACTCTTCCCCTCTAAAAAAAAATTTTCGTCCTCGAAAATTGAAGTGCGAAATCGAAATGAAAATGCGAATCGAAAGCAATAACAAAATGAATACGTACCAAATCAAAAAGAGAAACGCGGATAATCAGATCGTATTGACTCTTCGGTTTCCCAAGTAGCCTCCCGCTCTGGGTGGTTCTTCCAAAGAATCTTTACGAACGGAGATGAAACGAAACAGAAGACACAACGGACAGCGAACGGAAATGTAAAAAGACTTGTTTCTCATGACTCTTCATTGCCGATCCAAAAGTAACTTCCGTTCCCAGAAATGACATATCATACGGAATTCAGATTGCAAGGATCATATTCAAACATGACGAATGGTTATCATATTCTCTCAGAAGAGATACAAGGATACGCAAGATTGCGACGGATATGCCGTCCATAGCATTCGATTAGACAAATCAGATGAGATCGTACAGAAAAAAAATTGTAGGTGATATCAAATGGAAGAACTTATAGCAGAACTTAAGATTCTTATCGGAATTACAAAGGTCAACAACCGCGTACCGAGAATCCAAACGTATCAAATCGTATAACGGCGAAACAGATTAAGCGTATAGGTGGAACGAACCTAAATCTTACAAATGCGAAATTCCTCACATCTCTAATCAAAATTCTAAGGTTTCTAAAGTACTCCTCGAAATATCCTATGAACACAATGAGGGTACGTCATATGACGTAAGTATTATCACGTTCGCGAACCGTCATAATACCAGCCTCATATGAGTATACCATCATGATGGTCATACTTTATCTCAAGTCGCGAACAGAACTACTTATCTTAACCACCTATCAGTCTTTCTACTTCTTAAGGTTGGTCCAAAACAAATATCACTACGGATTCTAAATCGGAGAAATTTGAACGTACAAATAGCGTAACGGAATGTGTACAACTCAAAATGAAACTCGTCGTCGAAACGTTAGGTCTTCCACAATTCATCATCCTTCTCATAACGAAACCATCATCCAAACAAATGCATAACGAACACAGAACGGAATTTCTAATAGGGTAAGGCTCATTCAAAAGATCCTATGGAAAGGTAACGGAAACTTAAGTGGTCTAAGAGAAAATGAATTATGTCTTCAATATCTTCATCCTTTACAACAATCAAATCTTCCAAATCCAAACGTTTACTGCAAAATTCCATCCATTCAATTTCATGATCTCGGATCTTTTCAAATTCCAAGTAGTCGCTCTCTTGTCTAATCATACGATCATAGGGTGAAAAGAAAATCATAAACTTGAGTCTGGTTCCTCAAGTCTTCGACACTTCTTCTGGACACTTCGGTGTGGTAGCGTGAATCTCTGACGTGATCACCTTGCATTCCTCCATTTGCGAGTCTGCTTCAGTTCTCAATTCATCTTAGTACAACTAAATGACTAGAGAAACAAGGTTGCGTGTCTCCTACAGGTCTTCTAGCATGATTCGAAATTCACCAACTCAACTGCTGTGGACTTCCTTGTTTATGTGCTGAAAGCTCATCTTCTACAGTCTGGTCGTCTTGATGCCCAACTGAAATCTCCACGTGCTGCTTTGAGGTATAATCGAATCTCATCTCAGTCTGTCTTCTCCTCACATGCTTCTCTCTTGGTAACGCCTGTCACGAACCTCTTCTGCACATCTTCTACAAGGTTTCTAACTCCGACAATGGTCTTCAGTCCTGGTCCTTTTCGTGAAAGCTCTTTAGTCCTCGGATACCTGGTGGTGTTGTCTGCTACAATCTCTGATCGTCAAGTAAATCTATTCTTCTAGAACAAAGGGGTCGGTTCACTTCATACTAAAATGGTCAACGTGCTCCTCGATCGTCTCTGAGCACAAACATACTGTCATGCTATGACAATTGTCCGAATACTTGCGAAAACATGAATCTTCTAGTCAATACAATTGACATCATTCAAAACTCACAGTGGTCACACGGGTACTAAAGCAACTTCAGGAAATCTTCTTAGGGAGAAACTTCATATCACAAATCTTTCTCTTCACAAATCAATTTGTAATGCTTCGCGGAACTTAATCTCAACTAGTCAACTTCCTTCTCAGATGTTCTTGTGGTTGCTTCTTCCGTCTTTCAAACTCAAATAAGGTCGTTTGCTACGGAGTTTCAAAGATATAATGAATCAAATATTGATACGCGGAAATGGAATAATGATTACGGTTAAATTCACGATGGTCAGTGCGCCGCCGCACACTTCTCTCTTTCTTCTTCATAACCCAACAGGAGCATTCAAGAGATCACTGAAGTGAACAAAACTCATATCCCATCAGTTCCTACAATCTCTTAACTTCTTCAATATCGTGGTTTCGCCAATTCAGATTAGTTCAATGCAAACTTTACTTCCCAAACGGATCTCAAAAGGTTCATCAGAAGCACCAGAAATTCGTACAACAAACTTTCAAATGCCGGAGCTTTCTAAGAGTGGATACTAACAGGCGTTAGGAGAAAATTGGGGATCAAAGAGATCGGAGTATGTGCTTCATAGCAACAATAATTTTAACAGATTCAAATGATTGAGAATATCATATCAAAATATGGTGAAGCAGATTGTTAAAGGTCGCAAATATTGCAGTCCATGATAGCTTTACAAAAACCACCACTCCATAGTCAAGAGACCTCAAAGTCAAATACATCCAAAGGGAAACGGATTCTCAGAGCGAATGTGGTTGTCAAATCATACGGATAGTTTACATATCAAATTTAGGTACATGATTCATCAAAGTGTAGGATGGGAGAGTATTTGAATATATCAAGGTCGAATATATCAAATTTAGAATCGTGAACAGTTCAAAGGATTGAAATCTTGTTTAGCTTATAACATAGGAATGGTAGGGTGTGCACCGATAGTAATACGAACATCGTTTAACTGTCAGAGTTGAGATGTATGGAATATCAGTTATTAGCATCAGCATGCTTAGATAACAATTCCGTACTAGACAACTATCAACCTCAAATCCTTCTAAAGGAAAAGTTGGTTAACATACAACGTTCATCATTCAAATGACGGAAGGTAAGACTTCCTCGTCTTCTGCGACAAACGTTCTTATAAGGTATGACTAAAGGTAAAGGCAAGATTCAGAGTGATGCGGAAGCAATTACTACTCACATGGATGTCCTAGACTACCCATTCCTCACTGGTTATGACTTATATTCCTATGGGAAAATTCTACGCAACTTCGCAAAGGTTATCCTACGAGCGCCTACAGTGGAAACTTAGGGGTCCTAACTTACACAGGCCAAGGGTAGATGTACTACAAGTCGTAAACCTGTCTCTGAAACCATAATTGTAACACACCCCAACCCGGCAAGGGTAGAAGTGTCACGAAAATGGTGACATATCAAAGGCAAGCATAACATACGACTTACATAATACAAATGGTTTACAAAGTTACAAAGGAAAATATACCAAATCTACGTAGTCATACATAAATGAATACTAAAACTAAGGTATCGTCTTCATAAACTAATCTCTCATCCCAAAGCAAACCCAAGCTCCTGGCTTCCTACTAAAACCTGCCGCAGGAAAAGAAATGCGGCTGAGCTTAAAAAGCCCAGTGAACAGATATATAGTGAACGGAAACAAAAGCAAATGAAAATGAACAGACGTATCATAATAAATGAGATATAGGAAAAGGAAATAAAGAGTAAGGTTTAGGACAGTAATCCACCACGAGCCCAAACAAAATCAAATCATATCATATCGTAACCATAATCTTCAAATCATATAGAGGGGAGACCTCTCAGATAATCAGATAATATGAGGGGTGTCCTCATTCTTCAAATGGAGTAGCTAGCTCCCAAATTTTGTGAAAGACGTGGATTGCACCCATCATCAGTCACCAAATCAAATCATATCATATCATATACAAAACAAATCTAGGATGCATCCATTCGCCCCCCAAACAAATCATATTGGCCATATCAAATCATATCAAAGTGAGCTCATATCAAATCAAATGGGGACGGTGTAACCAAATCACTAGGGCTACACACTAGTCATGCCAGTGGTGCATCAAAGGCACGACCATGTTACCTTCATGGCTAGGAAACAAATTTGGCTCGGGTATCAAACTGGGGTCAAAGGTCAAAGGTTCATATCAAAGCAAAGGTTCATATGGTCATAATCATAGTCCAAATATCAAAGTTCATATCAAAGGGTTCATATCAAAGGTTCATATCAAAGGGTTCATATCAAAGGTTCATATCATAGTTCAAATCAGAAGTCAAGAGACCGAAGGCACCTTATTAAAAAGGGCAGAATATCTGTACCTTAATGAAATACGCAAGCAAAGAAATGAAAAGCAAATCAAGTAGGAGATCACTCCCTCTTCACCCGATCTACAAATAATCACAAATTCTCTTATAAGTTTCATGTAATCATAATGTCTCATTTTAAGTTCTCTCTCCATGTTAATTAACTTTGATTATTAACATTCTCGTTTGTCCATTTAAAGTATTACAGATGATCGTAATTCATAGTTTTAGGATTCATAATATCTTTTACAAAGTTTTAGTGTTTCATATAGTAGTTTTCATACTTTAGGGTTCATTAGGTAATTATCATAAGTTTAGGGACAATATGAAATTCTCATAATATTAGGGTGTAAAATGTATTTACTATGAATTACAGGTGTTCACAAGTTAGGTCCTTTAGTTTTAAAGAATAACACTTTAGACCCTTTAGTTTAAGAACCATAAACACTTAACACCATTTAAAATATCCTTTAAACCCGTAGCAGTCTCCTATACATACGATTTTTACTGCTTTCAATTAATTCCTAAATAAAATTTTTAATACTTCGAAATAAAATCTATAAATTCACACAGGTTCCTCAATGTCTTAAGTATTTTAGAGAATTTTCCAGTTTTTTTATTATGTTGTCTAGGTACCACTTAAAAATCCATTTTTCAACATGTTTCCAGAAACGCATCTGATGAAACACTTGACAAGTTTACCCTTTTTTACCCCTCCAGAAAAATTCACAAAATTCTACAAAAATTCCAGTTACTAAGAGACATATTGAAAATGACTCAGTTCAAAGGAAACCTTCTAATTCGACACGGTTTGGAAATTAAAATTCAAAAAACCCGGGACTGATTTTTCAGACTCACAAAATCCAAATCAGACACATGATTTCCTAAAAATCAAAAGGTAGCCTTATAGGCCTCTAAAAATTACAAACTAAATTTTCTCAGGTAGCTATTTCAATGAACTTAGTTTTAGGATTTTAAAACACTCAAAAAACTCGATTCCATCATAAAGTTACAGCCGCTTAAAGTCGACCAAAAATCCCACTCAAAATCAGTTATCACAGCAACTTATCCATTTTAGGGTTTTTAACCATCCAAATCATTAGTTTTCACTCCAAACGATTTTGGTTGAGTCCATAACATATTTAGGTCATTCTATAACATATTTAGCATATTCACAACGAATTATTTCAACACCAACTCACCAATTCATACATACACGTTTTTAGGGTTTTATTAGTTTGTGATTTTATGTGGTTAGTTTTGTGCATATTTTTCGATTAAAATCAAAAGGAAAACAAGAAACATTGATCGAATAAATTAGGGGATACAATACCCTCGAAGACCACGAAGAACACGAACACGAAGAGGATCAAAACACCACACGAAACACTCCTATCTCCTCCTTCTTCTTGGCGTCGAACAGCAGCCACCAAAACAGAAAATAGGGTTCTTTTGATTTGTTTATGCTTCACAAAATTTAAATGGACCCTTGTTGATGTTAGAGGCTTACCTTATGATGATAAAACACGAGTTTAGAACAAGATTGAAGCCTTCTTTGGGTGGTTTTTGGGGCGTGGCAGCAGGGACACAAGAACAGCCGAAGGTTTTGTTAGTTTTAGGGTTTTCTTTGCTTTTGATTTGGGAGGAATCGGTATATTGAGATAAGGAGGTAATGAGAGAACCGACAATTTGGTTTAGGTATTTTAGGAATGATATCAATCAAATTAGAGACCTTCCATGTATTTAACAATCAAGAATGTGGACTTGTTTATGGTCTAGGGGGGAAAGCGGCACCTTAGTCCTTTTTTTTTTTTTTTTTTTTAACTTGCATAATGTAAATTTTTATTTTGTTTATAAACTTAGGTTAAGAGTCACTTAAATAATATTCCGTAAGTTTCTCAAATTTTTAAATTCGAGGGCATTTTTGTCCTTTCAGATTATATTAATTTGCGGGTTTTTACAGTTTCCCTTGTACTTACTCAAAAATGCAAATCGAATTATATTTAACCATAATTACATATTAAGACCCTCAAATACTCAAAATTACATATTAAAAACCCCTTATAACATTATTTACAAACCCAGGGAAACCCTTAAAAATTTCCAGAATTTACACTTTTAGTCCCTTCTTTTATTTAATTTCCAATTCGACACATTATTTACTATTTAAATCCTTATTTTCGCCCAATTTACAAAATAAGACCCTCATGTTATAATTTTTACACATTCACCCAGGTCCATATAACATTACAAAAATATCCCACAAGTTTTAATAATTACAAAACACCCCCTTATCATTTTTTAAAATCAAATCGTTACACATTTTTAAGTTTCTATTCTTAACCCTAACCTTCCCAAATCATTTAGCTATAATTACCACATCACAATTACCCCATTTACATCACCAAATCCAGATTTTAAAACCCTAATATCAGATCGCAACCCTAGTTCCTTTTTATTTTTATTCGAATTCCAAAACCTGCTTTTACTTTAAATTTGTTACACTTTATTTCGACCTTAACAAATCAAACCAATTATTTTTCCTGGTTTCATATACATAATATAGAGTCTAAGAAAAAAAAATCCCCTTCCCCCAGAAAATTCGTTTTCAATATTTTAGAATTCACACCCCCTTTTAATATTTTTATATTCACAACGATTAACCTAGGCATCTACAATTCGAAACACCATTTTTACCAGCTTATTTGATGATCATAAAAACCTATAAAAAATTAAAAAAAACCGCCCAAAAAAATCGTATAGCCTGTTTTGTTTTTTAAAATTCCCTTTTAAAACACTTCCAAATTCAAACAAATCAATAAAACCTTGCATGGTTCGATTTATATAATTTTTTTTTAAGCCCTTATATGATTAATTAGAGTGAGAAAAATACCATATAATTTTTTTTAACTTGGGGGTTCAATCAAAACGAAATTATACCTTCGGAATGAAAAAATCGACCAAAGAAAATCACCCCATCAACCCGCCTCCAACAAACCAAACCCTTTTTTCCCCCCAAAGCTACTCTTGAGGGTTTGGAGAACCCTAGAAAAAAGCTAGATCTCCTTTTTTAAAATCGTAGGGAAATTTGGGGAGAGTTTTTGTGGTGTTTTAAATATTTGGGTTTTTTTAGTTTTGAAACAAATAAAAAAGGAAATAAAAAATAAATGGGTTGGGGGGGAACAGGAGGGGGGGGGGGGTATAAACCGGTTTCTTTTGACCAATTTAATTTGGTTTGTTTTTTGTATTGATTTCAATTTATTTTGTAATTTAAAATAAGGTTTAATGTTTTTAAAGGGATAAAAATTAAATAAAGAGAAATAATTGTTTTTTGGATAATCAAAATTTATTTGGACTAAAAAAAATTTAAAAATGTTTGCCTCAAATTTTTTTAAACTTCTATTTTTAATCATTACCAGAAGTTTGGAATTTTTTGGTGCTTTACATAGTTTTATTTTGATTTTAAAGTTTCAGGGGCCCAATTTGGTCATTTTACATTTTTTCAGAAAAAATTTTTAGGGTTTAACAACACAAATGCATTTTTCATCACAAATAATTTAAAAAGGGGTTTTTATAGAAAAAAATTAAAATGATGCTTTGGTGTTTTTAGTTTGTCTAACTGTTTTTTATTTATTTTATTGGTTTTATTTCCCAGTCAATTTTTGGGTTTTTCTTTTTTGCAGAAAAAAAATAACCAATCGAAAAACCCAAAATATGTGGGGTAGGCTTCTAATCGACTAGGTTTGTTCAATCTAAATTTCTTCTTTCAAATTATCATTATTGAATACACGGTTTTAATATTTTGATGATACAATTGAATTCCAACCAAGTTTGTTTGAAAGGAGTCAATAAAACCAAAATTAGTTTGTTCTTATTCGAAATTAATCTCACCAAAAGCAAATCCACTTCCAGGTTTTTAATTTTTGTTTTTTTTAAATAACATATGTTTTAAAATATTGTTTGGATTTTTTTTCTTTATTTTTGATTCAGGTTTTCACAGATGTTTGGGAATACGGGGATCGATTGTGAAAAAAATAGTATGTCTGATTGCCTTTTGTGGCTTTTGCAGGCATGATTGGATCTTTTATTACACATAAATTTGTTATTGGGTGAACCTGTAATTTTATATCTTTTAAATTCGACGAAGTTATTAATTTTTTTTGAATAGAGGCCAACAATTTCCTAATTTATCTATTTCCACTATTACTTTCATTCCAATTATGTTGGTTTTAAAAACAACAGGTTATAGCGGGTGTCAAAATTTCAATAGGTTTGTTAAGTTAATTGGACTTGCTTCAGTATGTTCAAGTACATATGAAATTTTTTTGCTAATCAATATAGCCTATCGCCTAATCTGTCTATTGTATATTATAAAATTCTTTTTTTACACTTTTTTGGTGTAAGCTATAAGAATATAAAAAAGGAGGAAATTGATGGAGTTAAATACACTTTGGGGGCAATTAAAACACTTTTGATCTGATTGAAAAGTTTGTGCCTGTTGAATTAATGCAATTTTTGGGTATTAGCTGCACTTTTTTTCTTGGTTTAAGTTAAGGTCCTAAAAAGGTGTTTGGATTACATACGTAAAATAGTTTTTTAATCAAAAATAGAAATAAGCTCAAAACTTAGTACTTAAGCTATTGTTTATTAAATGGGGTTTAGGCATAGTATTTCATCACGAACCTGTTATAAGAAGTTATATTATGTTTGTCAAGTAACAAATTGGTCCGGGGTTTTTAGCCCTTTTCACCGATTTGGGTTTAGTGATTTTAATTGAATATTCGAGTTTGCTTCACCGGGTTTCACTTATATCAGATGAGATTAAAAATGGGAACAAAGAAATTTGTAACAAAAAAATTCAAACGTTTACTTCCCAAGTGGGGGTAAAATTGTTTTGAATCCTGGTCAAATTTTTGTTATTCGTCTGCAAAGGAGCTTGCAGTGGCAAATTGTATATAATGGGTTCGAGAAAACCCTAGGTCAAATTTCCCTCCTACGGGTGGATGAGGACAAAAGATAATTAAAAAAAATGTTTTTTACATTTTTATGTACTGCAAGCTTTAATCCAACTTTTCAAATCCCCGCACAAGCGGAATAAACATTTGTTAAGGGATATACACTTTTATAATAAGCTTCCATAAACACCCAATTCTTTTTTCCGGGACCGATTTATTCAACTGAAAACAGAAACTAAGTATA
This sequence comes from Artemisia tridentata subsp. tridentata, assembly GCA_021014915.2. Taxonomy (NCBI): domain Eukaryota; kingdom Viridiplantae; phylum Streptophyta; class Magnoliopsida; order Asterales; family Asteraceae; genus Artemisia; species Artemisia tridentata. The sequence goes on along the minus strand of CP139507.1, from coordinate 423,956,166 downwards.
AATCTTCCTTTTTGAAGATTTTGTTTTTAAAAAACCTAACTTTCTTATGGATTTCACGGGCGATCGCTTTACTTTCCTGCCCTTATATGCAAATCTATTCCATTACTGGTACCCTCACAACCCTCATTATATCACATACTAAACCATTTAATAACCAAGAAAAAGTTAATATATTTTAGAACCTAAATAAAAAAAATCACGTTTATTGGAAAACCCAATATTTAAAAAAATATAAGGGGGAATGACAATTTCCAACACCCCCGCGAGGAATATGTGCAGGCTCTTTTTTTCAAAATGGATAAAAGGAAGATATGTATATGCAGTAAATATTTTTTCAATTAAAAAAACCCAAAACCCAAGGGTTTTAGTTTTTGAATTGAAAAGGGGAACACCCAAACCCCAACTGTTTTTTTAAAGAGCGCAAAAAGTAAATTTTTAAAACCTCAATTTGACAAGGGGAAATTTTAGGGAAGGGGAAAAAAGGTGACTTTTTGTTTTGGGGTTGGGGATATTAAAAATTGTAAAAATTTATTTTTGTATTTTTTAAAAACCCCGGTAAAAACCAAAGATAGGCCCAAAACTTTTCCCTTGAACCCATTGACACCCCCCCTCACAACTCCCAAAAATGAAACCCCAAACCCCGGAAAAATGGATTCCATCTTTTATTAGTTAGAATCATTTTTTAAAATTGGGGGTAAAGGGGAAAAAAAAGGACAAGCTTTGTTCGGGGGTATTTTGGGATACCCCCTTTGATGTTTTCTAGATTTTTCTTAAAAAAAATTTTTTCGTGTTTTTGGGAAAAAAAAGCCTGTCCCCGTTTCCACTTTTAAAGGGTTTGGGGGTTGGCCTTTGAAAAAAGAATTTTTTTAAAATTTGGATTTTTGCAATTTAAAAGGGATTTTCACCCCAAGGTAAAGTAAAAGGTTTTTGGTTTTTTTATTCATTTTTTTTTAAAGGGCCTTTTTAAGTTTTTTTGGAATAAAATTTTTAAATTTCCCTTTAAGACTAAAATCGACCAAGAAAATTTTGTATATGGAAAAGGGCCCCCTAAAAATTTGGGTTTTTGTTTTTTAATTTTTGAAAATTAATCAGTTTGGGAAAAATTTTTTTGGGGAAATTTTTTTGCATCGAGCCCTTTTGGTTTCCTTTAAATAAATTAACAAAGGCATGGGGGCCGGGGAAGGAAAAAATGCATTAAATGGCTTTTTTTTTCCCCCCCCAAAGGCTTTCATTTGAAGCATAGGGGTTTTTTCCGTGTTTTCCCCCCTGTGGTTAAAAATCCCCATCTTTTTTAAATTTTGCCCCTTAATTTCTTTTTAATGGTTTAATTTTATGTTGGGGGTTAAAATTTTTTTAAAAATTTTTACTTTTTCTTTTGCATCTCAGGCCCCCAAACCAAACAATCAACCCCTTCAACATGTTATATGTTTTCCACCCCCGGGGGAAAGTTTTTTTCTTTCTACGTTTTTAGCTAAAATCATTATGGTTTGTTGTTTTTTACTGATGGGTTTTTAAAATTATGCAAAAAAAAAAAATTTTCCCCTTAAGCAGGGTTTTTTTGTTAATTTTAAAAAAAAATTAACATTTTTGGTTTAAAAAATTTTTTGCCAAAAAAATGAGGGGGTTTTTGGGGTTGGACAAAATTAGCCATTGAAAAGCTTTTTTTAAGTTACGTAAAATACAAGGGGCCTACAATTTAACCCAAAAAAAAAAGCCTCATTGATTTGGCCTTTCCCCTTTTAAAAGCTTTTTTTTTCTTTTCCTCCTTTTTAGGTTTACATAAAAACATTCAATAATGTAAGGGGTAAATAAGGGGGCCATCCCAAAAAAATCCCCGGGCCCCCTTTTAAAACCCGGGGGCATGTTTGCATACAAAATGTGGGGGTAAAAGTTGGGTTTTTCCAGGGGGAAGCACTGCTAGGGGGAAAAGTGGCTGTCTTTTAAGTGCAAAAGGGAAAAAGAGGATTTTTTCATTTTTTGGGGATCAAAATGTTTGATTGGGCAGGAAAAATTAGTAAATAAAAAAAATATGTTTGATTGGGAAAAAATATGTTGCATAACCCCGACGAAGAATGGGGAGTTTTTCCGCTCCCCGATGATAAGTAAGCAACCCGAAACTTGTGAATGTTTTATTTTTAGCGGGAAAAAAGTAACATTTTAATGGACATTGGGGTTTTTTGGTATAACCTATGGGGCCATAAACAAGAGTTTTTTGGGGTTTTTAACGGTTCGGTTTTTGGGGAAGCAGGGAAAATTTTTTCGAATATTGGCCCTTTTAAACCTTTTTCCCCCAAAACAAACCCAAAAGTCATAACAATACAAAACAACATTTTTAAATGCCAAAAGGGTTTAAGTGGGGGTTTTAAAAAACACAAAGCCTTTTTTGTTATTGAAAATCATTTATGGATTTGCATGAAAATTTTAACTTTTACGGTTGGTCAAAGCTTTTGGGGAAATAAATCCCCCCAATGACACCCAAAAAATTTAAAATTTCTTAACCCTCAAGAAGTTTTCACCCTTGGTGTTCCCGTTGGCGGTTTTTGGGTGTTTTTTTGATTTCCCCAACTGCTTTTCGGGGAAATTTTTTAAAAATAGGCAATGAAGGGTAGGGGGTTTTTTACAAGGGGCTTTTTTTTTTTTTCTATAGTAACACTTTCACTTGTTTTTTCTAAAAAATGAAATTTTTTTCTTTTTAAAAATTTTCTAATCTGGGGAAAAGGTATTAAATTTGATATCAAAAAAACCCCCCTTTGCAAAAGGGTTGCCCTCTTTTTCCAAATTTTAAGACTTAAAATTTGGAAAATTTTTGAAAAATACTCTGTGACAATGAACAAAAGGAAATGATAGACATGAGGCTTGGCGGGGTTTGGTGCCCCTTTTTGGGGGTTTTTTTTACAAAAAAAATCATGTTTTGGGGTGTGTATGTAGAAATTTCCCCGCTTAAAATTTTTTTTCCCCCGGGTTTAAGATGAGGATTTTGTAGTTGTTGCACGGCTTTTAAGCTTTTTGAAATATCCAATCAGAAAAAAGGTGTTAAGAGTTTCTAAAAAAGAAAATTATTTTTTTTTAAAGTAAGAAAAGGGCCCCAAAAAGGGGGGTTCTGGGGGAATTTATTTTACGAAAAGAAAATTTTTAGCTCATTGATAGGTTTTAAATTTTTTTAGGAAAAAAAATGGATCCCCTTAAAAAGGGGCCCTTTTAATTTTTTGTGTTAAAACCTTTTAAAAGGTGTTTACATCAACATTTTTTTTTGTCAAAAACCCTTTTTGAAAAATTTTTGTTTGTATTTCCAAAACTTTGGGTTATTTTTCAGTATCATTGCATTTCATTCAAAAAAATAAATTTTTTTAAAATGTTTATTTAATAGCCCCGTGGTAAGGTTTTTTTCCCGTAAAAATCCCGCCCCCAGTAAAAGCATAAACAAAAGTGAATCAATTGCTTAAATTTTTTGGACACTTTTTAAAGGAAAAAAGGGGGAAGTTTGGTTTTTTTGGAAAAAATTAAAATTTTTTAAAAAGTAACAACATATGCTCAAAAAAAATTTCTTTACTATTTTTTTTAAAAAAAAGAAACATTTTTAAAAGAATTTTATTTTTAAAAAAGGGAAAATGGTACAAAAAAAATTTTTAAAGGGGTCTTTACCATCAAAAATTTGATATAACTTTCATTTTTTTAAAATTTTTAATGTCTTTTTCCCCCCTCTAATTTGCCCTTTTAAGGCTTCACCCCTAAGTCTCGGTTACACTCAATACGTGTTAATGCATTTGATTTTTTTTGTGATCGTTTAAAGTAAATGCTTCGGCTCCTGGAATGGATGGATTTGATAACAAAGCGGAAAAATTAATGAGGACTTGTATCGTGAACTTTGGTGTTGCTTGAAACTGATTGGTGGAAGAGGTTTGTGCATCTTTTAAATTATAAATGTATATAAGACAATCCCCAATTGGAATATCTTAATCGTGCAATGTTTTGTTTGTAATTTTTATTAACATTTGTTGGCACTAATGAAGAAGGGATATGTGTAAGTACACTACGACGATGGGCTTGAATTATTGTTTTAAATGTATAAGATTAACATTAGAATTGTTAACTGGTTTTTGTTTGTTATTTGAAGGTAAATTTTTTGGGAAACCCCCGGATTTTAAGTATTTAGTTGATGAATGAAAATTATAAATACCCAAAAGCGCCATGGTTCACTTCCCATGCTTCAGCCCAAAACAGCATTTCTTTGATAATCCCTTTTAAAATTTCCCTGATCAACTCGAGCTTTTGATGGTAAGTTGTCAAATATCAACTTCTTATTGCAATAAAATAGTGTAATTTAATACTTATGTCCCTATAGAATGATTTTTAAGTATCATTGTACATTCTAACACGCTTCAAAAAACAGGTAGATTGGATTTTTTTTTTTCTCTATGTAAAGCAAAGTGATTAAAAAATGTTTGGGGTTCCGAAAATTGTTACATGCTTAAAGAAAACCAACGAAAGGATTGTAAAATTTCTTTAAGGGGACCATAAAAAGGAATTGGAGGTTAAATTCTTTTAAAAATTTTAAAAAATTTTTTTTAAAAAAATTTATTAATTGTTCTCGTCGACTAAAAAAATTTTCCCAAAATTAAAAAATGTTTATAAAATCAGGTTTTTTTGTATGAACTTTTTAAAAAGTTGTTTTTGATATACTAAGAAAAAAATTTTCCAAATAACTTTTTGGGGCTTTTTGGGGAAAGGGGGAAAGGATGTTTTTTATTGAAATGAAATTTTTCTTTGAATTTTTTTTATAAAAAAAAATACCTTTTTTCTTTGATTCTTATGGGAAAAGGTGAAAAACCCTTATGTTGGGTCATTTTTTTTAATCCTAAAATTTAAAAAATTAAAATTTGAAAAAATAAAAAATTTTTTTTTTTAAACCCTTTTTTTCAAATTAAATTCAATCATTTTTTTTCCCCCCTTTTTCGCATTGTAAAATTCCAATATTAAAAAAAAATCATGCCCCCCCCCTTTAGGGCCCGGGTTTTTATGCCCCCGGGGGTTAAGTATGCCCCAAAGGGGGGTTTCAAAGTTTCCCCCCCATCCGGGCTTCGACAACTATATTAATTTTTTATAAATTATAAAAATATTAAATATTAAATTAAATTAAAAAATTTAAAAAAATAAATATTTTTTTATTTATTATTTTTTATATATTATACACTTTTTTCCCCCCCCTTCCTCAAATTTTTTCAACTTACGTTTGTTATTTTTTCCAAAATTGTAAGAAATTTTTTTTAAAATTAAGAAATGTTAATTTTAATATGTAAGTATTCCCCCCCTGGGAAAAACTCCAAGTTTTTTGATATAGATAAATTATTTAAAATTTTTTATTTTTTTAAATTTTTTTTAAAAAATTATTTTCCCCTTTCTGATTTTTTGGGGGGGGGTCCCTTTTGAAAGGGGAACCCCCGGTTGTTTTAGGGGGGTTTCCCCCCCCCGTTTAAAAAGGGGCCCTATTGATACCCCAAAAACTTTTTTTCCCCCCAATTTTTTTTTTTCCCAAAAACCCATTTCTCAAACTATCCTTCCCCCTTCTTTCTGGAACGAAAAAATCACCCCCCAAAAACCAAAAACAATTCCCAAAATCACCGATTGGGTTAACCAAAGGGAAACTTACAACAGATTAACCCCAAATTTTTGTAATTTTCCCCCAAAAACCATTTTGTTTTTTTATCCAATTTTGAGTCTAAAAATAAATTTTTGGTATTTTTTTTAATTTTTTTTAAACAAATTTTTTAAAAAAAGTCTGGGGTTTCCCCAAAACCCCAACCCCCCCTTTTGGATTAGAAAAGCTTAATCAACCCCTAAAAACTAATTTAATAAAAAACCCTATGTAAAAATTTTTTTAAAAAACCTACACTCCTTTAAAATTTTTTTTTTTTTTTTGAATATGCCATAAACATTTTTTTAAAAATAACCCCTTTTTTTATCACAACCTTTAACCTAAAAATATTTTTTTAAATCTGAAAAATGGTTTTATTAAAAAAAGGGGGTTTTTTGGATTGGGGCATAAAATCGCGAAATTTAAAAAACAAAAAAATTTTTTAAAAATAATTGCCCCAATTTTTTAAAAACGAACTAGTAATTTTGAGTCATCAAGATAAAAAAAACATATGTATTTTTAGATTTTAGTCGTTATTTTTCCCCAGTAAAGGGGCGTTTGGACAAATATTAAAAATTTTTTTTAGTCAAAATTAGTTTTTTTTTTTTTTAAAAGTTACTTAACAAAAAAACCCCCTAAAAAAAGTAGAAATACAATTTTAATTTTTGTTGCAAAAATTTCAAAGTGGCTTAGAGTAATAAAGGAGCGTTTTGGTGTTTTTTTGGTTTTTATCTAAAAACTCTATAACTCTCAAAAATCATGAAATACATTTTAACGAGTTAAAAAATTAAAACCAAGGGAAAAATTTTAAATACTTTAGGGGTTTTAAAATTTTTAAAAATTTTGTATGTTTTTGTTCCACATGGAGCATAAAAAATATGTGTTTTTTTTTTTATCTTATTTTTTTTTGTTATTTGTTTTTGGGGAAAATGCCTAAAGCCCGGGGGGTGTTTTTCCCAAAACCAAAAATTTATTCCAAAGTTCCGTACTCCCGGGGTTTTTCCCGCCTTTTTATGTCTCTACGTCCAAGAAAAAAGAAAAAAATTTTGAGGGGAAGGTTGGCGTTTTAATCTATACCAAAAACCCATAATTCGAAAAAAAAGTTACAAAAATTGCCCGATTGTTTTTCAAAAAAAAAGAACCCAAAATTTTCCTTTTTTTTTGTTTTGATTTTTTTTGCCCCCTTTTTGGTGCAAACCAGCTATGGTTATCTCTATCTCTTTAAGATCCAAAAAGAAAATTAACACTTCATTTTGCTCTTTTTGGCCCAAAAAAAAAAAAAAATTTTTAAAAATTCCCCCAAGGCGGCCGTTTTTTCAAAGAATGGGTCTTTCGTTTTGAAAAAATCGCCCCCGGGGCCTACTATTTGAGATTCCAATCCGCGACATTGCGATCTTGAGCTAGAACGTGGTTTGCCCGCAAAGAATCAAGTGAGAAATGTGATATTCCAAAAAAAAATCTTTTCAAAGAGCTAAGGGGCCCCCCATGAAGGGGTTGGGGGAAAAACTTTTCGGGAATGCGTTTTTGGCCGGGGGGCCCTTTTTCACCCGGCTAGCAACGCTCTAGTTGTAAATTGTTTTGCGGAAGAAAAAACAATTTTTGGTTATCTCTTTGTCCCTTTTTCATCTTCGCCAAAAATACTCCCCTGCCAACCTTTCCCCCTGATATGTTCCCCCTGACTTTTCGTCATTCATGGAACATTACCCCAAATTTGAGGGATATTGATATCAAATAAATACATTTTTATCCCAAATTTCCTAAAATTTATTTTTTCTTGTTTTATTTTAAAAAAAATAGGGAAAATTTATACTTAATTGTTTTCTTTTTAATTTCAGGGGAAAAAAAAAAAAATTTTTGGAAACTTGGCGGGTTTTGGACTAATTAGGAGCAAAACAAGCAAGAAGTAAGAGTCTACTGAAAAAAACAAGATCAAGAATTTTTGCTCCGATGCCGACCCTTTTTGATTAATAGGAACCTCTAAGTTTTCCCCAAAATAAAATCCAAATACAAGAGGCAGCGGATCTGAGAATGGAGTTAGCCCATCTTCTGGGGGGGAAAAAGAATATTCCTGAAAATTTTAAAAATTTTTGGAACCCCCCGCGAAGTTAAATTTTAATGCCCCGCATTACTTATTGTCGCCGCTTTCCCCCCGCGAAATATAAAAACCCCAAGCCAACAATTTAAAAAATTTTTCCCCCTTTTTGAAGCCCCAATACAAAAACCCTGGACAATTAGTCGGATAGAAAACCCCAAAACAAACCTTAAAGAAGATACAAAGCGTAAAAAGGGTTTCCGCATGTTTTTAAATTTTTTAAGGTTTTTTTGGTTTTTTTGTGTTAGTAAATTTTTTAATTATAAAGTTTGGTGGTTGTGAAAAAGTGAAAGAAAATTGACCCCCCTTTTAAAATTGGGTTTATAAATTAAATTTATTTTTTAAAAGTTTTTTGCTTTTTTGTGCATTGTAACCTCTGTGTCTAGCGAGCGTTGATGGGGGCGCCTGCCCTGCCCTCGCCTATTTTTTTGAACGCCTATGATTTTTCCCCTTGTGAAAAGTGGGGGAAAAAAAGTAAATGGGGTTTTATAATTTTCATTAAGGGGGTTTTCCTGGGTAGATTAAAAAAACCAAGAGAAAGGACTTAATTTTTTGGGGGTTCATCGAATATACACTTCAAAATTAAAAAATAAAATAAAAAATGAAAAATTTCTTAATATAGGAAGGTTTTTTAATTTTTCCGGTATTTATTTGTACGGGGTGTTTTTTGCTATTGTGCCTTTTAAAGTTGTTTATTTTTAATTCAACCAAAAACCTGCCGTTTCGGTGAACCCCCTTGGTTTTTGATTAGGTTGTTTTGTAATTAAATTTTTAAAATCTGATTAAAAAAAATAGAAAATCTTCCCCTTTGGGGGAAACGACACTCTACTTACCTTAAAACATTTTTAGGGAAAAGCCGTTAAATGTGTGTGTTTTGAAAGTGGCTAAAAAAATTTAAAAAAATTGAATCTGCTAAAACCAAACGAAAATACCGTGGGTATAAATTAGAGCACTCGCCCCGCAGCATCTTTTTTGGGGCCCTGGGGAGTAAAATTTTTATTATTGTTAATTATTAGTTTTTAATTAGGTTTTTTTTTTTTAAATTTTTTAAAATTTAAACCCGTCCCCGTTATATTAGGAAAAATTTATTTTTGTATTATTTTGCTATTTTGTTTTTGGGGTGTTTTTTTTTTTTTTTGTGTTTATTTTCGTTTGTTTTTTTTGTTTTTTTTTTGTATTTTTTTTATTTGCTATCGTTGAAAGAGTAATATAAAATACGGGGGCTTGATTTTCCCCCAAAACGGCGTTTGGTTTAATTTTTTAAAAATAAAAACCCTTTTTTTAATTCTTTCGACGCATCTTTTTAAAACGGGATTTTTTTTAAAAAAAATTTTTAAATTTTAAGGTTGGGGGGTTTTGGGGGGAGAAGGGCCGGGGGAAAAAAAACGGGGAACCCATCGTCTCTGCGATACGGGATTTTGAAAAAAAATTTGTTTTTAAAAAGTAACGAAAATAGGGGGGAAATTAATTTTTTTAAACGAAAAATTAAAATTTTAAATAAAATGTTTTTTTTAAAATTAAAATTATACGGGGCATTTAATTTATAAGCGGCGTATCTATTTTTGAATAAAGGCTGATTAAAAATTTTCGATTATAAGATCGGGGGACCAATTTTTGGATCGGCGCATCATTTCAGATATCAGTTTTTTTATTTTATTCCCTTTCCCTTTTTTCATCAATTTTTCCCTTTAGCGAACAATCTACTGAAGATTTTTTATGATGAAAGTTTTTGTATGGAAGCAAGTCCCCGGGAAAGGATATTTTAAAAAGGGAATTTGCTTTGGGGGTTTATTCGAATGAAAGTTTTTGATGATGTAACCTCAAGTGTCATTTTTTGATGCCCAAATTTTTTTTTGGGGAAACCCCCCTTTTAAATAATTATAAGGGTTTAAACGCTTTTTCAATATTTTTGGGGATATTCTTTTTAATTTTTAATGTTTTTCAAGAAAAATGAATGCTACTTTTGGGCCCCTCTGGGGTCAAAGGATTGGGGTTGGCTTTATTTTAAAAATGATGGAAAAACCAAATTGAAACATGAATATGAATAAAAGTGTGGTGGGACAATACCCAACCAACAAATTCTTAATGTTATTCCAACAGTATGGGGGTTAAATGAAAAACCCCTTGGAAAATGAAAAATTTATTCTTGGGGAGTTAAAATTTTTAAAGGGGGGTTGGGGAAAATTGATGGGCATTCCCTTGAAGAATGGCTTAACTTAAAAACGGGGTTTTTCCAAATTTTTTCCCTGGAAGAAGTCAAGCGGATTATGAATTCATGGGTTTTTAAAGGGGGTTTTTGGGGCAAATTTAAAAAAAGTTTGGAATTAAGGAGGAAAAAAAAATTTTGGGAAAAACCTTCCCCTTACTTAAACCCGATCCTAACAATGTTATTTTTAAAAAGGTTTTTGGTAGAAAAATTCAAAAAACCCCTAAGACCCTGGATCGGCTACTAATATGGTTTTTTGGGGATTTTTGGTGAAAAGGAAAACGAAGAAAGGAGGATTTTGGGGGTCATTATGTTTTTAAATAATGAGGGCATTGGAAAAATTTTTTGGGGAAAGACATTGACGGTTCGTTTAAAAAAAACCCCTTGTGAAAAAAATTCAAAAAATTTTTTAATTAAAACCTTTTTAAGTGGGATGATGGGCTAACTGGGAGATCTCCCAAATTTTAAGACTTATGATGATTTCAAAAAACCTGGTACTGGGAAGGAATGCCCAAATACCGGGGTTTTTTTTGGGAAAAAACCCCGGGGAAATTTGGGCACATTAATACACTGTACACCTTTGTTTTAAAAGGTGGGAGTAGTGTTTGGCCCCCCGGGTTTACAAGAGTGACGAAACCTGAAAGGGGGAATAAAATTTGGGGTAAAAAAGGGTTTGGAAACGATTTTAACCCTTTAAAAACCCCATGTGGTATGAAAAAGGAAGATCCCCCAAAAAAAACGGGGTTTTGAAAAAAAAGGGTAAAATTGGAATACTTGAAAGAGTAAAAGGAACATCAAATTTCTATTTTCCCCGGGTTTGGGGCTGAAAAAATTTGATATTACAAAAATTTTGTCGAGGTTTCAAGGGGAATTTTTAAAAGGGAAGGGAGGAATTAAGATGATATAACCCCAAAAAGTCTTAATTAAAAACTAGACTATTTGTTAAGGGGTCTTATTTTATTTTTGTAAAGAGGGAAAAAAAATTTTCCAAAAAAAAAGGTAACTTTAAAAGGTCCCATAATGAGCCCCCAGATTTTTTTTAAAAATTTAAAAAAACAAATACTTTTGGGGAAAAGGGGGGGAAAGGGGTTGGGATAAAACCAAAGTTTTCTAAAAAAATTTGAACGGAAAAAACTTTCCAAACAAAGGGAACATCTTTCGGTGAAGGAAAAGGATGGACCTGACAAGGCTAAATGAAGAGTGAACGGAGTTAATTTAAGACTTGGAAAAAGACAATGTTACGGGGGGAAAACCCAAAATTTTTTTTTTTAAATTTTTCTGTTTCGGGGTCAGTCAGGCCCGCAGAGGATGGCGAAAACTAAATTTCCGAGATGCGACGTTTTTCCTTGGTTTTGGGCAAAACTTCTTTTTTTTGATTTTTTTTTTTCGACTTTAAAATTTTTTTCTTTTTTTTTAATGGGCGCATCCCGGTTAAGGATGCAAACCCCTCTTTATTTGATTGTTTTTTTTTCCGGGGGCCAAGGGTATTTCTTCCATAAGTACGGGCATGTGACCTATTTTTTCCCCTTTTATTTTTATGTTTTATTTTTTAAATACAAAAAGTTTTAGCAATTTTTTAACCCTTTTTTAATTTTGGTGTTTTTAAATTTGGGGATTATTGATTCCGCATTTCTTGGAAAACCCCCAATTTAATTTAAAAAATTTCACCCCCCAAAAATTTTATTTTTGCCTTTAAAATAATGGGGATCAAAACCAGCAAACTGGGGGGTTTTTTTTTGTTCAAAATTTTTTATTTTCCGTTTTTAAAATTTTTAAAACAAGGGGTTTTTAAAATTAAAAGGGGGGGTTTGGGAAAATTTAAAACCCCTTAACATTACTTTTAAAATTTTTAAAAAAAATTTTTTAAAAAAATTTTCTTTTATATAAAATTTTTAAAATTTTTTTTTGATGTTTTTGTTTTTTATCCAAAATTTTTAAAAAATCACCATGACGTTATTTTTAAAAAAATTTGATTTTTAAAAAAAAAATCAAAAAGGTGGGGTGACTTGTAAACTTTGAACTTGGTTGATACTATTCGAGACCACCATAAAAGTATTATTTTATAATTGGAAGCTTGTTAAATTTTGGAAAATTTTTTAAAAAACCCAAATAGCCTTTTTTATGTTTTTGATATTAAATAATCAAAAGTTTTTAACCCCCCCATAAAAAATTTTGTTATCTATTTTAGAGTAAATTCCCCTAGAAAAACTCAAGCCATTCCTTTGTTTTTACCCTTGTTAAAATGTTTCGTTAAACCCTTTACACCTTAGTCCCCGTGATTAAAACCTGGTTGGTTAATTTTTTAGGCAAAATGTGTTTCCTTAATTACCGTGTTGGTTGGAAAAATTATTAACTTTGGTTGTTTGGGAAATTGCACAATGCAATTGGGGGGAAATAAAAATTGTTAATTTTAGTTTTTTTTCGTTTTGTTTACTCTTTTTTTTATTCCTTAAAATTTTGAATCATTTAAAATATGAAAAAAAATTTTCCCCAAAAATTTCATAAAAGTAATTGGTTTAAAATTTTTAAAAACTTGTTTTTGTTTAAGTAAAAAAAAAAAAATAAAAAAAAAAAAAAATAAAAAAATCGAAAAAAAAAGAAAAGAAAAAGAAAAAAAAAAAATTTTTGGTGTTTTTTTAAAATTAAAAATTTTTAAATTTTGTTTAAGGGGGTCGATATCACCCTATTTGTTGTATTTATATTTGGTTGAAAGGGAGTTAAAAATTTTGGGGGGGCCAACCCCAAAAGGTTTAAAATTCCCCTTGTTTGGGTTTTTTTGAGTTAATTGTGTCTACCAAAAACGTTGTTTTTAAATGTTAAAGGGGTGGTTATTCTATGATTTTGGTCTTTTTTTAGGGGGGGTTGGGGGGAGGATTAACCCACTTAAGGGTTTTAAAAATTTAAAATTTTTTTTTTTTATTTTTTTTTTTTAACCAAAATTTTTTTTCCCAAATTTTAAACCCCATAAATTTTCTAAACCCAAAACCCCTTTTTTATTGAAAAATTTGGGAAATTTAGAACTTCGGTATGTAGTCGTAATTCGGGTTTTTTTTTTTTTTTTGATTTTGTCGCCTTTTTGATATAATATTATTGGTGAAGATTACTTGGTCCTATCTTTAGCCTATTCGAGTTAAGGATTTGAGCAATTGCAAGTATCGTGTTCGTGGATTCGATCATGTATTTGTGATTTTGTCGCCTTTTCTGGAATTTGAGATCGATAGAGATTAAGGAGAATGATTAACCCTTAAGCCTACAAACCCTTTTTACCGCTTTAGACTTGTTATTCCTTGGCTTTAGTGGGGGAGATGTGTATACTTGCCAAGCCTATGATAGAATATTCGTCATGACTGGACAGTTAAACGATTAGATTTGCTTTTATCAAATTATTTTATTTTACTTCTAATTCGTTAAGTGTTTAGTTGTGTGATTATGACAAAAATGAATACATGCTTAACTATAAAAATAAATTCTAATATCTTTTAGGATACATTTTCATAAGATTAATTCTAAGGTTTACTTGGGGACAAGTAAAGTTCAAGTGGGGGATATTTGATGAACTCAAATAAGTACATTTTATCACCATCATTTATCCTATTTATTTGACTTGTTTTATTATATTATGTATGAGAATTGATACTTAATTGTTTACTTTTGTAATTCTCAGGTAAAAACAAGTATTATGTGAAACTTGGCGATTTTGGACTAATTATGGAGCAAAACAAGCAAGAAGATAAGAGTCTACTGAAATGTACAAGATCAAGACATTCTGCTCCAGATACGCCGCATCTTGCTGATTACATACGGCGCATCACTATCAAGATTTCACAAGATACGATCCAAGATACAAGAGGACATGCGCCGCATCTGAGAATGGAGTTACGCCGCATCTTCTGGCGGTGTACGAATATTCCTGAATATATTAATCTTGGACCACACGCGAAGTTAAGTCAATGCGCCGCAACTACTTATTAGATGCGCTGCATCTTACCCTCAGACAGAAACTATAAATACCCCAAGACCAGACGAATTAAAGAGTTCGACAGTTTTAGAAGACCGAAGTACAGAAACCCTAGGACGAATTCAGTCGAGATAGCAGCACAAGACACACCTTGAACGAAGATACAAGAGCTGTAAGAAGGTCCTGCATGTATTTAATTCATTAAGTAGTTTTGTTTTATTGTGTTAGTAAACTTTAATTCATCAGGATTGGTGGCTTGTGTAATGTGACAACGGAAAGATTGCACTCCCTTTAATATTGCTTTCCCATCAATTAAAGTTTATATGTTGATGTCTTTGGTGACTTTTATTAGTGCATTGATAACCTCTGTGTCTAGCTGAGCGTTGATCGGGTCGCCATGCCTCTGCCCTCGCCTATTTATTAGATCGCCTATGCATTCTATCGTCTGTAGAAAAGTAGGAAGAAAGATAAATAGGATAGTCATAAGTAATCATTAAGGGTTTACTCGCCGATAAGATTAGAACCAACGAGAAAGGACTTAATCTCGGTGCGTTGCATCGAACTATACACTTCATATAAAACTAGCAATAAAACAAGTGACAAGCTACTTAACTATCAGGACAGGTCTTCTTATTTTCTCGAGTATTTATCTGTGTACGTGTGTGCTATTCGCTGATTCGTGCCTATTAGTTAGTTTATTATTTAATTGCAACCAAACCGTGCCAGTCTCTCAGGCTGAACCCCCTTGCGTTAGATTAGGTTGTATAGCTAACTTAAGATATTAAAATACTGATTAGAATAACTAGATAATACGTTCCACTCTTAGTGATCGACACTCTACTTACCATTATATACATACTGACCGGGTACACTGCTCGTTAAAGTGTGTGTTTATTGATAAGTCGGCTAAATATAAATTTAAAACTTGAATACTGCTAAAACCACAACGACATACCGTGGGTATAAATTAGAGCACTCGCACGCACGCATCAGAGTGATATCTATGAGTTCGTTCATCCCGTCTTGCGTCCTCTTACTCTTAACCAACCTCGCCGATCTCGAAGTGACAAGGGCAAATCTCGTGGCCCTATGTTCTTCGCACCTCGTGGTTCTACATCTCATCGGGAAGATGATGATGAGGAGGAAGGCACCTCACGTGTTAGTACCCCATCTCCCACGACCTTCGTTGATGATCTTCCGGAACTTAATTATACCGACTATCAACTCCTTCTTGTATCTTGGATTATGTTAGGATTTTAACTATTATCATGTTAGGACCTTGCTACTAGATTCATGTTATTGGTATGCTTGCTTTATGATATGCTTATGATAGTTTACATGTATGCATGATTATTTAATATGTTTATGTTACTATTTGATCATTCTTAGTGTATATGTTCCAAATAGAGCTTGCTGCAAATACACACTTAAAAATTGACCCTTTTCTGGAAAATTTTTATTTTTGGTCGCCTGGGAAAACACCAGATGGGCGGCCCCCTTAATTTTACTAGGCGGTCCCCTTAATATTTAAGGGGGCCGGCCTACAATTAAGAGGACCGGCCATCTGGACAGTAAATTTTACTGTTTCCTTTTGCATCTTGTGACCCCTTTCTCTAGTCCCAGCTACCATTTCTCTTAATAACCCAATTGATCTTGGAATATTACTACAAAACTTCAAAAACTTACCTAAACCAACCATTTTTTCACATTATAAATTCCCTCCAAATGATAACTCCTCATTCCATCACTCTTCACCTCCATCAAACACCATCCTAATCCACCATGTTATCACCAAAAACCTCCATCTCTAAGACTTCAAAGAAACAAAAGATTGTCATCATACCCCCTAAACAACTCTTCATTGATCTAACTCAAGAAGAAAACACCACTCCATCACCACCACTTCAATGCTCATCTCCTAGTGCACCCAATGCACCATCCAAAACACCTTCCACTCATGACACATCCTCTTCTTCCATACCTTCATCCTCATCCATCAATGATTACATAAACTCACACTTATCATCACCACAAATGGCACCACCACCTCCCACTCAAGAACCTCCATCCACCGAACTTGCTATTTCCCTTTCACCAATCACACCTCTTGATGCTCATTTCTCATCCTCACCAATCACACCACCATTCTTTGTCAATCCCGTACCTTGGGGTTTACTTGAAGCCCATGGGGATACTTGCCTTTGTTGTATCCACAACCGAACCATCATCTTTGGTCTTAGAGATGAAATGCAATACATGTTTTCATATATTGAACACATGCTAACGAATCCACCTCCACCACCACCTCCACCATCATCACCTATTTCACCACCACCGCCTTCATTTTCTCCAAATTAAGCATATGCAATGCTTAACCAATAATGATTTTTCCACCATTTTGTTTGCAAGCTCTATGAAAGCTCATGTACTCTTTGTATGATCATGTAGTATGCTTGGTTGCATTACTTGCTGAATGTTTATCTTTCTACTTAATGAATGTTTATCTACTAATACATTATATGGTTGTGTATTATACACAACATTTCTACTTAATGAATGTTTATCTTCAATATGCTTGCTCATTTTTTTTTCCTTTTGCTATATATATATATATATATATATATATATATATATATATATATATATATATATATATATATATATAATATATATATATATATATATATATATATATATACATATACTTGTACTTCTAATATTTTTTTTGCAAGCATTCCATAGCTCGACTCCTTGGTGCCCTCGAACGAGGGGGAGCACACATCAAGGGGGAGCTTTCGTTATCGGCATAACCTTTTTGATTCTACAAAAAGGGGGAGAAGTAGATATAAACTCACTAAATACTTGTCTAAAAATTAATTTTTAATTTAATGAGTTTAGATTTTGTAATCATTAAAAAGGAGGAGATTGTTGATATAAATAATGCCTAAACACGTTATTAATATTTTTCAATATCTCTACGTTTTGATAACCACAAAATGTAAAATCATTAAACGAAAGATTATGACGTAAACAAATATTTAGTTGTAAATATCTATTTTAACAACTTAATCACTTAAGGTATGAATAAACAAATGCCTAATGCATTATATGATCAAAGAAACTTTTTCTTAATCACTAGATTTTTTATAAAATAACACAAACATTTTATATCTTTTAGAAAATCATTTTTGGTATTAAGTAAATATATTAAATCCATTATAAATATATGAATTCAAATTTTTAACCAAAAATGGCAAAAATGTTCCAGAAAAACCTTCCTCACAAAAAGACAAAGCTGGGCAACGGATACATTGGGCGGCCCCCTTAATTAACTAGGCGGCCCCCTTAATTATTAAGGGGACCGACCACGCTCCTCAGCCCCCCAGCTTTGCCTATAAATACTGGTTCATTCCTGGACTTTTTCCTCACCTTTTGCACCCCAAAACCTTCTGTTCTAAATCTCTTCTTATATCTTTCTAAATCCTTTGATCATATATTCTTAAGCATTGGTTTCTAAGTGATCCAAGCTTCCACCATCCAAGTGCAAAAGAAGAATACTCCTTCAACAACTAGAGAAGAAGTATTGTAGTTTAATTCATATTGTTTTGTAGTTGTGTAAAGAATTTGATAAGGTGTTGTGTAGTTGTAATAAGTAGATCAAAGTGTAAGTAAGTAGTGGTGTTGTAAAGAAGTAGTGTAGAAGTTGTGAAGCCGTAGTGAAGAAGTCGTGAAGTATCCGTGAAGAAGTTGTGAAGCCGTCGTGAAGAAGTTGTGAAGCCATTGTGAAGAAGTTGTGAATAAGTTGTGAAGAAGTTGTGTAGAAGTTGTGAGATTGGTTCTAGCTACGATTAGGACTCGACATCTAGCTTTGTGTCGTTAAATTGGTGTAAGCAAAAGTGTGTAAGGTTTCTTCGCCACAAGGGAGTTTGTTGACATAGTGAAGTGAACTCTCGAGTAGGTGACTCGAGGAGTGGAGTAGGGCAAGGAAGGTGTCCTTGTAGCCGAACCACTATAAATCCGTGCGTTGTGGTTTGATCTTTCCATCTCTATCTTTCATTTCATTTCATTTACTTTACTTGCATTGTTTATTTACATTTACTAATATTTGTTCATATTGTTCAAGAGTTGAATTCACATAAGATCGAATCAAAGTTTTAAAAAGTGAACAAAGGTTTTCATAATAAAATTAAAAAGACGTAAAACTATTCAACCCCCCCTCCTAGTTTTCTACATACCCCTTATACTTTCAAATGAAAACTATAAAAACTAAGTAAGCCGTTAGAAAATTTCGTTGCTATGCACGGGTATAACTGTTTGCAAATTAAATTTTGATCTTTTCACGCTTTATTTTGAATGTTATACGAAACACTTACCACAATATTGCATATCGTTAATTGTCTGTCGCTAGGAACCTCCGTTGCTATGCACGAGTACTCGTCTAGTATATTATAAAGAGAAAAGCTTCATTTGATAATACAATGTACCTTAATTGTTTAGATATCTCAAAATACTATCTAATATATAATAATTATACTATAATTATAAACATTATATATGAAATTTTCGTTTAGGCTCGCGAGCGTAGTAGATATCGATATTTGAAGCTCGTGCTCTAGCTCGATTAGTAAACAAGTTTTATGTTAAGTTCAAGCTCGGCTCAAGTTTGTCAAGCTCGAACCTGAATCGAGTTTTTAGCGGGTCAAACTCGAGTAGCTTATGAGCAGATCGGCTTGGTTGCTCCCTTGCTTGTCGCCAAGATGACTTATGGAAATGGAGGTAATTAGGGTGCGTTTGGTTTGTAGACAGGTTTGGAATTAGATTTGGATTTGAAAAACATTTGAAAGAAAAAGAGGAGAGAAAAAATATACAAGTATTTTAAATAAATTTATATTTTGCAAGTTGATTTGAAATATATATACTCCCTCCGTCTTAAAATTATAGTCCACATTTCTTTTTTAGGATGTCTCGAAATAATCGTCCACTTTTCATTTTAAGTAAGAAAAAGAGAATTCAGTAGGGAAATATTCTATCTGAGTGGTTGAGATTTATAGTTGTCCCACTTTAATTAAACTTTGTGACTTTTGTCTCCTGACAATAATTTTAAGACGGAGGGAGTATCATTTTTAAATAAAAATATGAAGGAAAAGACAGAAAAAGACAAATAGTAAATGAAAACATCGCTCATATTTGTTGGGGGAGTTGTTAATATCTCAAAACCCACCAATTTTAATATCATACCATTCCTAGTTTCCTACCTAACAAAACCCATATAACAAACATGCCTTTAATCTATAACAAACTACATGTTCCATTACTACATTACTAATAAACAAAATTGATCAATTTGTCAAATATCATACAGTTAAATTTTTCATAAAAATGGTTTCAATACATCATGCAACTTATTTGAAAAGAACACATGAAACTCATTTGATTTAATATTTAATCGTTACACATGGGTTTATATAATTCAAAAAAATTATTTTTCACCCCCTTCAGCTTTCATCCTAACATATATGAACCTTGATTTTAGTTAAATGTATTATATCACAGACGTTACTCAAATCGGATTGTTACAAACTCTTTCACTTTTTAGAAATTTTTTTTTATTTTTATTATTTTTTATTATTTTTTTATTTTTTGTCATGCTACGATTGATAACCAAGTTTCTAATATGATAGTATGTATGAGGACTGTTTTAGAAAAAGTGACTTTGAAGGTCCAATGGGATATTTTGATATATATAGAGGCACATATGTAAATATGGCTAATTTGGTGATTCGGTTAAGGAACAATTTAATGTTGTTTGGAGTCTTTGGACGGCTCAGATTTAATGTATGATTCAATTACGAGATGAGATCAATATAGATCTCATATTTGTCATAGAATCAATGGACTAATCATAGCCACCCATTTTTATTTTCCATCTTTTTTTTTAAAACAACATATCTTGCAAACGGTAAATCTTCAAGCTACAAAAAAAATACCATCGCGACGAGAATTAAATGATCTTTCTATAGATATGCATTGTTATATACTTTCGACGACTTTTTTTTTCGACGAACTTTTTTTTTTTTAATTTCCGCCCAGAAAGAATCATATATGATTCGTAAAAATCATATATGATTCCATACGAATCATATATGATTCGTAAAAATCATATATGATTTGTTAAAATCGAATCATATATGATTCTTACGAATCATATGATTCTTACGAATCATATATGATTATTCTGGACGAAAATTTTGGAAAAAAAAAGTTCATCGAAAAAAAAGTTCGTCGAAAATATATAACAATGCATGTCTATAGAAAGATAATTTAATTCTCGTCGCGATGGTATTTTTTTTTGTAGCTTGACGATTTACGGTTTGCGAGATATTTAAGTTTTAAAAAAAGGGTGAAAATTAATTTTTTTATTTTGATAAGAAAAATGAGTGACTAAGATTGCTTGATGGGTTCTATGGTAAAAGTTTGATCTATAAAGAACTTTTGCCATGATTCAATTACGAGAAAATATGACGGTTTGACATAATTTGCCAACGACATAGATTTGGTGATAACGTGTACCGTCAAAATGGGTCATTGCATTGGTTAAGAAATACTCGTACCATTTAACAAACATTGAAATTAGGCAATGAAGAGGAGAGTCTGTGAGCCATTAGTTGCGCAGATTCGAATCCGAGCCAGCCCCGGTTTTCATTCGGCTGTTACTCCAGCGAGAATTCTCGTGTGGAGGCAGTACGGTTTCCGGGCGGAAGCCGTTGAATCCCCACTACACCAGCGTGAGCCTGGTTCAGACAACATAGTCTGGGTATGTGGTGGATGAGGGCCTGCCTTTATGGCGGGTGCGACTCTCTAAACCAAAAATTGAAAGTCACCTTCCAATTTTTTTTTAACAAACATTGAATCTGTATCTTCTGTAGAGACTAATCAAAGGGTTAGAGGCTTATTTGCTTTGTATATATATAAAAATTTGCACTTTCAATAAGCATTTAGGGACGTGCTTGCTTTACAGTGCTTATATGCCATATGAATAAGCAGTAAGCCAACAACGCCGACAATGATGCTACAAGATGTTTGTATCAACTTTTTACAAAAACGAAATAAAATTTGATAATTGGTCCGATACATGAAATATGTGTAACAGCAATGAGAACCATGATACTATACACAACTTTAAGAATAGTTTAATCAGAAACCATTAATAACCCAACCAAAAAGAACCAAAACCTTCAGACAACTCCCCAAGTCCTTATAGTGGACCACACCACTAGTGATCCATACCTGTTTACATTCACTTCTTTGATTAATATCCCATCGCTCGAACCCTCAATCTGTTACACATTATCAAATGTTGTCAGATGTTAAGCAATCAGAATGGAGGAGGAGGGTATTGCATAGAGTTAACGGCTAATTACTATATAAGCAGACACGTTGTTCCTGGGTCACCGGCAGTTTAGTACTGTGTCACCAATATTTAGTTTTCTAAGCCCCCAAGCACGTCCTACTGTAAAAAAAAACTCATAGTAAATATCCTTATAAGATTGTGCATATATATGTGTGTATTGGCTTATTTATACAAGTCCTCATGGTGTTTTCGTCCGTCTCCATCGATCTTAAGCACAAACTCAGGAGAATGTTTTACACCGCGCGAAGGTCACCGCACCTCCCACAACTTCATAATTGGAAGAGGACTTATATTGAGTGGCATAAACCTTCAAGTTTAGGACCAGTACTAGACCGCCATAGGCTGGAATTCTAGTCTTCATTAGGACTGATATTCTTGAACAAGCCACTCACCTCTCACCATGCTCTCCCCAAACTCCATCAAACTTGTCTCTTCTATAATCCATGGAGCCACTGTCCATGCATTGAATTGTTACGATAATCAATCAACAAAAACCCTCGATATATTATGAAACAAAATGATCACTTAAATTTAAGAGTTAACTACATTTTTGGTCCTCGTGGTTTACCGGGTATAACGATTTTGGTCCAATAGTTTCATTTGTAACGGATCTTGTCCTATTTTCGCTGACCCGTAACGGGTTTGGTCCAATTTTACAAACACCGTTAGTTTGACTCTCTTTGACCGTTAAATATGAGGGTAATTGTAACAACCGTGATTTTAGCAGGTTAGTTTGACTAATAGTCTCAATCTATTTAACTTTTATGTGATGTGTACTATGTGCTTATGTGTGGTATATGTGCGGTTTATGGGTAATAAGTATGTGAGTTAGCACTAAATCCTTTGGTGTGAGATTTTTATGTTGAGTAGTGTGAGTTTTGGGAGAAGTTCATTTTGATTGCCTTAGTGGTGTAGAAATGACTTGTGTAGTTTTGGTGTTTTGGTGGTTTTGCGTAACAAGTCTTCGTTCAAATATTTGAGCGTTAGTAAGTTACGTGGAGATTATTTTTATGGGTTATATTAATGTTAAGTGTGAAATTTCTATTTTTGGAAACTTTATTTTGAAAATGATATTTTTTCGGATTGTCGTAAAAACGTAAGTTTAACGCGTAGGATGTTAATTTAAGTATAGGGTTTTTATAAAATATAAAGAGTACAAGGTTTTTAGTGTAATTTATATATATATATATATATATATATATATATATATATATATATATATATATATATATATATATATATATATATATATATATATATATATATATATATATATATATAATATTTTCGGCCAAATAGGGTAAAAAGGAAAAAAAAAAAAGAAAACCAAATTGTATTCTAATTACAAAACTTGGAGGAAAAGATATCTAGAATTTTCTATAGAGGCCTATAAAATACAAAACCAAAACCCTCATTCCCCTCTTTGTGAAATTTTCGACCAAGCAAGAGAAGAAGAACATTTTTTTTAGGGTTTTCATCTTTCAATAATCAAGGTAAATTTATAATACTTAATGCTTAATTAATTTTTATAATTCATGTAGCAATAATATGATGGATTAGGGTTTATATTTAGATCTGTAAATTTTGATTATAAAACATGTGGGAATCATTCATTAGTGATATTATGATAATTGGTGAAGAGATTAGGGTTTAAAACATGATAATTAATGAGTTAGGGTTTTGACAGATTTGTAAGGCTGTAAAGATCCAATGAGATCTAATAGATGAAAATGAGTTAGATCACGAATTTTATGTCTAAATTGTATTTCAGAGAACTAGCTTTCCAAAAAGTCCGACCACGATCAATTTTGAGGTCGGGAGGTCAGTCAAACGATTTTTGTAAGTTAAGGTGTCAAAACTGTTAAACCGGGACAGAATTAGGGTAAAAGTATTGAGGTCAATGGTGGTTTTTAGAGTGTAATTAGGGTTAGGCCTTCTGTGGGAATTGAGTTCTATATTATATTAGACTTTCACGCGAAAATTAGGCGATAATAAGTTGTGCGAGTAGGTCTACGAGGTCAAAATTTTTTGATGTCCGATTAGATCCGAATCTGGATAGTTGTCATGTTTGATTTTTCATTGGGTACTTGTGTGTGTTTTCAGTGCATGGCCTTCTGGGACAAGCTTGTATGCTTATGAAGGATCATGGTGAATTTTTGGTGTGAGTTGTGAAGCGATATTCGCTGTGATTTTATGTGGGTGAAGGTACCCTACAAATCTGTGTTTTTAAAAGTTTTATTTAAGGGATTTAGTAAGTGTAAAGTATTGGGTGATGATTAGTATGGAGTCTAGGTAATCCATAGTGGGTTATATGAACATTAGACATCCATCATATATATGTGTTACATGGACTATAGCTTTTAGCTTGGTCGCGTGTAATGTGGTATTGTTTGTTTGTATAGATTTGTGTGTTGATAACTTGGAAGCTACGGAGTTGAGGTGAGTTCATAGTCCCATATTTTTACTTTGTTTAAACTTGGGATGGAGATGATGCTTGTTAAATTTTTTTTTGAGTTACTGTGATTATGTGTTGTTAAAATGCATGGACTTGTAATGGTTATTGTATGTATACTGCATGTTATTGTGGTGTTTAATTGTGGTGATTATTTGAGTGGGAAAGTCCTAGTGGCTCTACTCATTATAATTATCTTGGATCGGTGGGCACGTTCCGTCCCAATGGTGGTGATATTTGGATCGGTGGGCACGTTCCGTCCCAGTTTATTGGATCGGTGGGCACGTTCCGTCCCGTAAGCTATGATTGCATGTTAGTTGTATAATAACTATATTGTTGCTGTCCTGCTATGCTATGTTTTATAATCACAGTGGACTGATGATCAAGGTGTTTTGTGTGTCTTAAACCTATGAATCTCACCAACATTATGTTGACGTTTTTAAGCATCATTTTCAGGTGAGCATTCTAAGGCTAAGATAGAAGGGCGCGATTAGAAGAGACCTAGTTTGCATTGAGGATGGCTTATCTTTGAACTTAGTTTGATTAAGTGAACTTTGTTTGTGATACTCGAATGTTTTTCATTATTACTTTATGTTTTAATGAAGATACCTTGGAGTTTGTTTTTGGTTGTTTTATTTTGGGGTATCGTTACGACACTTTGTGTCTGTACTTTGCTCTATTTATTTGCATATAGTAAATCTCTATATAGACGCCATGTGTTGTGATGATATCCACGATGTTGCACTCGCGTTTCGGCCATCGGCGAGGTGTGACAGATTGGTATCAGAGCCTTGGTTATAGAGAAGTAGGTGGTTGAACCTAGACTATAACCTAGGAATCCTTCATATAGTTGCATTTAGGGCTTATGTGTAAGTGTGGTGTTTTATATGTCGATTTCTCTTGAGTTTATGAGTAGTTTCGTCGAGTTTCGGACGCCGATTGGACCCTCATACTTAGTATTGTATACGTCGACCTCCCTCGCGTAAGAAGTTTCGTTGGGCTATCATTCAGCTACCGGTCGTAAGGGAAGTGGTAGGATGAAGCGGACGAACCACAGAATCCGAGTTCCCGCTAGCATAAATCTATGTTCGGGCAAGGACGGGATGTATATGGAAAATATTGATTGAGAAGAAGTGGAGAGGTTCGCAACCACGGTGACTGTTGGAGATGGAACCGTTACCAAGTACTCTGGGAAGTGTCCTCACTCCTCATATGAAGGAAAGGTGGTTCTGTTTGAATCTCGTGAGTTGTATGTACTTGTGGGTCATGCGGAATTGGAAGAAAGAAACAGGAATGGGTGGTTGAGTAAAGATGAAGGGGAGTTAGGATAGAATGACGTGGATTCGGATCTGGAGTCCGCAGCAGGTAGTAAGTTTAACCGATCTGAGTGGGGAGGCAAGTGCGAGAGTAGAGTTTGAGCCTTTGTGCGACGTCTTTTGTTTTGTGTCATGTTTTGGAATTCTTATATTGTCGTTTGCCGTTTGGAGCCATGTTGGAGCACGATTACTCCTGAGTATTGGATCAGTTTTATCCAACTGATTTGATTATAGAGTTAAAGTGGTCATTGGAATTGTTCCATGATCGTTGGAATTGTTCCATGTGAGATGATTGTTCGCATGAAGTGTGGTCGTAGGAGGAAGTACACTTGTGAAAGGGAGCATAGATAATTATGGTGGCCAACATAATTATACATGCTTCACAACACAAGTGGACTTGCAAGTATGATAACATGGATTGTGTTGTGTATTAGGTGCTATGTGATATATGTGCGTTATCATTGAGATGTGTAGTTTTGGAAGCAAGTATGCGTGTGGAATAGGCCTTACAACTATGGTCGCGAACATAATTATAAGGGTATCACACACGTGGATTTGTGACCATGATTACATTGATTGATGTTGGTTGTTATATGTTGTGGTAGATGTTATGTAATATCATGTTGATGATGGTTGTATGGTTAGAGATGTATTCTCTTAACCGTTTAGGGAAATCGTTGTATGTGGGAGTGTGTGGGTGGTAAGATTCCATTCTACCTATCATATGATGATACCTCGTTTATCTGTTGGTACTAATGGTGAGATATTTAAGTTGGTTCGTTTGCTAGACTATTGAATGATGAGTCTGGTGAACTTAGACCGAGTATTGTGATTGAAATAGCTAGTGGTAAGGAGGTAGAGGGTGACAAGGTTATTCGTGGGTGTACTATAGTATTAGAGGGCATTCCATTCATGATTGATTTAATACCTTTTGGGCATGGGAGTTTTGATGTGGTGATAGGGATGAGCTGGTTGTCTAAGCATAGGGCCGAGGTCATATGCCACGAAAAGGTAGTTCGTATACCTTTGGAGAGTGGTGGTGTCCTTCGGATACAAGGAGAGTGCTTAGGGAAGGACTTGAAGACCCTTAAGACTGCGAAGGCTAAAGAACGTAAGATAGAAGAGATTCCTGTGGTATGTGAGTTTCCGGGTGTTTTTCCTGAGGACTTGTCCGGATTGCCTCCAATCCGTCAAGTTGAGTTTCGTATTGAGTTGATTCCTGGAGCGGCACCTGTGGCGAAACCCCATATCGTTTAGCACCCTCTGAGATGCAGGAGTGTCTGCGCAGTTGCAAGAACTTCAGGATAAGGGGTTTATCCGACCTAGTCACTTTCCGTGGGGAGCACCTGTGTTATTTGTTAAGAAGAAGGATGGTTCGTTCCGGATGTGTATTGACTATCGAGAGTTGAACAAGTTAACTGTTAAGAATCGGTATTCTCTTCCTAGGATCGATGATCCCCTTGACCAGCTGCAAGGTTCTCGATTCTTTTCGAAGATAGATCTACGTTATGGTTATCATCAGTTAAGAGTGTATGAGGAGGATATTCCGAAGAGTGCTTTTAGGACTTGTTATGGACACTTTGAGTTCACGGTTATGCCATTTGGGTTGACAGATGCACCGCAGTATTCATGGATGTGATGAATCGCGTTTGCAATCCCTACTTGGATTGATTCGTGATTGTGTTCATAGATGACATTCTAATTTACTCTAAGACGAAGGAGGGCATGGAGAACATTTGAAGTTGATCCTTGGATTGTTGGAGAAGGAGAAGTTGTACGCCAAGTTCTCAAAATGTGAGTTTTGGCTTGAGGAGGTACATTTTCTTGGACATGTGGTAAATAGTGGAGGAATACATGTAGACCCTAGTAGGATAGAAGCGGTCAAGAACTGGAAGGTTCCTACGACGCCGTCCGAGATACGATCGTTCTTAGGATTGGCGGGTTATTATCGAAGATTTATAGCGAATTTTTCGAAGATTGCTAAACCCCTGACTTTGTTGACTCAGAAGAACAAGAAGTATGTTTGGGGAGAAGAGCAGGAGGTGGCTTTTCAGTCACTAAAGGATAGTTTGTGTAATGCACCTATTCTGACGTTACCTGATGGGCCAGATGATTTCGTTGTGTATTGTGATGCGTCGAATCAAAGATTTGGGTGTGTACTAATGCAGAGGGGTAAGGTGATAGCTTATGCATCCCGACAACTCAAGATTCATGAGAAAAATTATACCACTCATGATCTAGAGCTTGGTGCGGTAGTATTTGCTCTCAAGAATTGAAGACATTATCTGTATGGCATAAAGAGTGTTGTTTATACAGATCATAAGAGTCTTCAGCATATTTCAGTCAGAAGGAGCTGAATATGTGACAAAGAAGGTGGATTGAGTTATTTAGTGATTATAATTGTGAGATTCGCTATCATCCTGGAAAGGCGAATGTGGTAGCTGATGCTTTAAGTAGAAAGGAGCGGATTAAGCCTAAGCGTGTGCGAGTGATGAACTCAAATAAGTACATTTTATTATCATCATTTGTCCTATTTATTTGACTTGTTTTATTATATTATATATGAGAATTGATACGTTAATATTTACTTTTGTAATTCTCAGGTAAAAACAAGTATTATGTGAAACTTGGCGATCTTGGACTAATTATGGAGCAAAACAAGCAAGATGTTAAGAGTCTACTGAAATGTACTCAAGATCATTCTGCTCCAGATACGCCGCAACATACTTCTTACATACGGCATATCACTATCAAGATTTCACAAGTTACAATCCAAGACAGCAAAGGACATGCGCCGCATAGAGAAATGGAGTTACGCCGCATCTTAAGGCGGTGTACGAATATTCCTGAATATATTAATCTTGGACCCCACGCGAAGTTAAGTCAATGCGCCGCATCTACTTATCCTATGCGCCGCATCTAACCCTCAGACAGAAACTAAAAATACCCCAAAGTCAGACGAATTAAAGAGGTTGGACAGTGCAAGATACCATACGTACGAGTACCAAACCAGAGACGAATTCAGACGTATTAGCAGCACAAGACACACCCTGAACGAAGATACAAGAGCTGTAAGAAGGTCCTGCATGTATTCAATTCATTAAGTAGTTTTGTTTTATTGTATTAGTACACTTTAATTCATTAGGATTGATGGGCTGATGTCATGTGACTACGGAATATCATGTCCACCCTTAAAATTGCTTTCCCATTAATTAAAGTTTATATGTTGATGTCTTTGGTGACTTTTATTAGTGCATTGATAACCTCTGTGTCTAGCTGAGCATGCTTGGGTCGCCATGCCCCTTCCTCGCCTATCTATTCTAGCGTATACGAAACGTGGGCATCACAAATGCTCAATATTCTAGGATAGTGGGATAGACATAAGTGATCATTAAGGGTTTACTCGCCGATAAGATTAGAGCCAACGAGAAAGGGTTAATTATATACACTTCATATAAAACTAGCAATAAAACAAGTGACAAGCTACTTAATTATCAGGACAGGTCTTCTTATTGTCTCAAGTATCTATCTGTGTACGTGTGTGCTAATCGCTGATTCGTGCTCATTAGTTTAGTTTACTATTTAATCATAACCAAACCGTGCCAGTCTCTCAGGCTGAAACCCCCTTGCGTTAGATTAGGTTGTATAGCTAACTTAGGATATTAAAATACTGATTAGAATAACTAGATAATACGTTCCACTCTTAGTGATCGACACTCTACTTACCATTATATTCATACTGACCGGGTACACTGCTCGTTAAGTGTGTGTGTTATTGATAAGTCGGCTAAATATAAATTTAAAACTTGAGTAGGCATTAATACTGCTAAACCGCAACGACACATCGCACGCATCAAGTTTTTGGCGCCGCTGCCGGGGAGTGAATTGTTATTATCTGTTAATTTGATTAGTATTTTAATTAGGTTTTAATTTTTTGATTCTAACCACTAACCCGTTGTATATTAGATAAATTGCATTCATTGTATTATTTGCATATTTTCTGTTTTTTTTGTTTTTTTTTTAAATTTTCTGTAAATTTTTGTTTGTTTTTATTTTTGTTTTTCTTTTTTCTGCATTCTGCTATCGTTGTATTGTGCTGATACAAACGATACGGCGCATCTGTTTTTACAGATACGGCGTATTGCGTTTAATTTTTATAAAATACAACGCGTTTAATAAATTCGAGTACGACGCATCTTTCCCCAAGATACGGCGTATTCTGTTTTTAATATGAAATTTTTTATAAACCCTAACGCCATACGACGCATCTGTTTTAACAGATACGGCGTATTTATTATTTAAATTAAAAACAGTTTTTGAATTATTAAACAGATACGACGCATCGATCTCTGTCGATACGGCGCATCTTCTGAATCAAAAATCTTGTATTTTGAAACGTAACGAAAATACGGCGCATTAGCTTTTGTTAATACGACGCATTTAATTTTTATAAATATAATCGATTTTTGATAAATTAAATCTGATACGGCGCATGCTAAAATTATAAGAGGCATATCTATTTTCTGAATAAAAGTCTGATCATATTTTAACGATTATAAGATACGGCGTATCCAACTTTATGGATACGGCGTATCATCTGCAGATATCAGTTATTTTTATATCCGTTTCTAAATTCATTAATTTCTCTTCTAGCGAACAAATCCTACTGACGATTTTACCTATGATGACAGGTTTTGCTATGGAAGACATGTCAGTGAACGGATATCTTGCTAAGGAACTTATGAAAGATAAGCACAATGAAAAGTCCCGCACCAAAAAGCCGTTAATTCTGGAAAGTGATGACGAGTGTGATAACTATGAAGTTAGCTTGAGCAAGTTCCCAGCATTAAGCATTACTAAAAGCTCAGAATTGGAAAAGGAACTCTTGCTTTCGGATTCATTCGATGTGGAAGTTTATGAAGATGTCAACTTCAATGTGCTCATGATTGATGCCGATTTATTCTCTTGGGAGACCCCTCTTGAAGCTACTTATAAGGAATTCAAACGCTTATGCAATATTGAAGATGGGATATTCTCTTATGATTTACTAATGAGCTACACTGAAGATGAATTTTTACTCTTATGGCCTATCATTGAATCTAAAGGATTAACTTGGACGACTATCGAAGAAAAATATGGGAAATTCCAAATTGAATACATGAACTCAGCAAATGCAGTCAACAAATCGAGCAACAAAAGCTATGAAGTCCAACCTATACAAACTTCTTATATGCCTTATTCCGAACAGTATTGGGGATTAGATAAAAGCTATCTGGATAACGAAAGAATGTATGCTGAATCGGAGGTACTATTTCATGGAAAGTTGGTAAGGTTGATGGATATCTCTTTAGAAGAATGGCTTGAACTTAAATACGGTGATCCCAAATTTGCTCCTATGAATGAAGTCAAACGGATTGTGACCTCATGGTTGACACGAAGTTTTAAAGAACAATTTAATGAGTTCATGGAGATAAGAAGGAACATGATTGGTAACACTAGCTTTGACGTTAACCACGATCCTAACAATGTTGATTTTTCAAATTGGTTAGCTAGTAAGTTCAATAACCATAAGAGCATGGACCGAGCTACTAAAGATGTGTTATGGGTATATTGGATGAGAGGGGATGATGAGGAAGTAGAGAGCAACAATGGATCGTCAGATGACAATTCAACAATCAAGGAAGGCATTGAAGAATTATTCAGCATAGACATTGATCTGCTCAATTATGAGACACCCTTGTGCGAACAGTTCAAAGAATTTAATTACCTTCTTAAAGTCGACGCTGATGTGCTAACTGGAGATCTACCGGGGTTCAA
Source organism: Artemisia tridentata subsp. tridentata (assembly GCA_021014915.2). NCBI lineage: Eukaryota > Viridiplantae > Streptophyta > Magnoliopsida > Asterales > Asteraceae > Artemisia > Artemisia tridentata. The sequence goes on along the minus strand of CP139507.1, from coordinate 423,925,282 downwards.
AACTTATGATGAGTTCAAAAACACCTGGTACTACGAATGGAATGACCAAATACCATGGGTTTGGGATAAACCATGGGAATTTGGGCATATTGATCACACTTGTAAACCTTTCCGCTTCAAAGATGGAAGTAGTGAATGGCCAACCTGTGATTGGAAGAATGATGGAACCTGCAATGGGGGAAATATAATTGGTATGAAACGGGTTGGAAACGATGTATACTTTGAAGACGACGATTGGTATGAAAAAGTTGAAGACTGCCCTCGTAAAGCAGAGGCTTTACAAGAAAGAGGTAGAATCAAATACTTAAAAGAACTAAAGGGAGCATCGAATACTACTTTCTGGGAATGGGTGCATGGACAATTTGATGATTACACAAGGCTTAGTCGACGCTTGCAATGGGAATTGAAAAGAGAGTGGGATGAGATTCAAGATTATTATCAATCCTTTAACGTGGTTAATTATGATCCCTATGATAATAACGATGAGTCGCGAGGTGAATTGATTGATGAACTTGATGACTATTTGAATAAGGATCCTTATTTCAAGTTTGTTGATAAAGACGAAGAAGAATTCATCAAGAGAAAATGTCGACTACTTGGGATCACTTATAATAACCCACCCATGATAATTTCTGAAAAAATTAAAGCCATCAAATACTCTTTGGGACCATATGAGGAATATGTTGCGACAGAGACCAAAAAATATATTAGATTAAGTCGAACGGAAGAAAATGTTGCGGAGCTATACGGTAACATCTTTCGGATGAAAGAAGAAGGATGACACGTAACAAGAACAAAATAAGGAGCTGAACGTGAGTCTAACTTGAAGACTCTGGAATAAAGACAAGTGCTGACCGGGAGACAACCCGGAAAAATTTTACATTCTGTTCTGTGTCGAGTCTGTCAGACCTGTAGAAGATACGGCGCATCTCAATCCTAAGATGCGACGTATCGCCTGCACTGGTCATATCTTATTTAATTTTTTGCATTTTTATTTTTGACTTTAAAACTTTCTGTCAGTATTTTAATGCGGCGCATCCCTGGTTAAGGATGCGATGCATCTTTTATTTTATTTCGTATTTATTCCAGGCTCGATACGGCGTATCTTCTTCCATAAGATACGGCGTATCGACTGACCTGATGATTTTCATTTTAATTTTTTAGTTTTATTTTTACTAACTACTAATGTATTATGCAAGTTTGAACTTTCTTAACTCAGGTGTGTTTAAAGTCTGAATGGTATTATAGATTCCTGCATTTTTGTGGATACATCATCTATGAAGCTTAAACGTTCTCATCCACAAGAAAGTTGATTTTTGCTCTTATACAAAAGGAGGATCATACCGAGCAAATCTCAGGGGAGTTTTTCTGTTCTAATTCTTTTATTTTCCAGTTTTTAATCTTTGATACAAACAACGAGGACGTTGTTTAACTTAAGTGGGGGGATTGGAGAATTAGAACACTTACTTGTCCTAAACTTTTTCAAAATATGCTTAAAATGCGTTTAATATATCAAAATTTAAAATTTTTAGCATGATTTTGTTTAAAGTCTAAGTTGCATAGCTGCACACATAACATTATTTCCAAAAATTGTGAACTTATCAAAATTCACAAATCTATGAGTGTGCCGGTGACTTGTAAACTTTAGAACTTGGCTTGTATACTATTCGAGACCACCATAATAAGTATTATCTATATAATTGGAGTGACTTGTCTAAATTGGTAAATTTCTAGGATTACACCCAAATAGCCTTTATATGTTATGTGATATTAACTAACTACACTGGTTAGTTAACCCCCGTATAAACCTTTTGTTACTCTCACTTTTAGAGTAAGATACCCCTAGAAAAACACTCAGAGCCATTCCTTTCGTTTCTTACACCTTTGTTATAATGTTTCGATACACCTTTACACCTTAGCCTACCCTGTAGATTAAAATCCGTGGTTAATTGTTTTAGGCAAAGTGTGTTTCCTTACATTACCTGTGTTCGCGTGCGTAATTCATTATCTTTGGTTAGGTCGGGAAATTGCACAATGCAATTGGTATGAAAGTAAATATTGTATAACTTTGAGTTTATTTTTCGTGTGTTTACTACTTTCGTTATTACAGTTATTTCTGAAAGTATGAAGAGTATGGAAAAATTATCCGGAAAAATAGTGATAGAAAAGTTGTGAAATTTTACACATATATGTTGATGTCAAAAAAAAAAAAAAAAAAAAAAAAAAAAAAAAAAAGGAAAAAATAGAAAAGAAAAGAAAAAGGAAAAGTTGGAAGTTCGTTTTAACCAACTTATGTAAAGTTTTGTATTAAGTGGGAGATATCACCACTAATTGTTGTTGTATATTATATTTATGGATTGAATGGGAGTTGGCCGTTATGGGAACGCCAACTAGGATTATTCTTTGATTAAGATCTTGTTTAGTATAATTCGTGTCTACCTAAAGCGTGTGTTTCAAGTGTTAAAGCGTGAGTTATTCAATGATATGAGTCTTATTCATGGGATGGTTGAGAAAGTAATTTACCACACTTAGGATTTTAATTTATCTGTTTGTTTTTTTTTTTCATTTTACACCAATTTGTATCCCAAATATTATCCATACCCTACATCATTCTTTATCCAAACCTTTGATTTATTGAGATTAGGGATTTGAGAAATCTTAAGTATCGTAGTCGTGGATTCGGCTATGTATTTATGATTTTGTCGCCCTTTTTGATATAATATTATTGGTAAAGATTACTTGGTCCTATCTTTAGCCTATTTGAGTTAAGGATTTGAGCAATTGCAAGTATCGTGGTCGTGGATTCGATCATGTATTTGTGATTTTGTCGCCTTTTCTGGAATATGAGATCGATGGAGATTAAAAAGGATGATCAACCCTTAACCAACAAACCCTTTTTACCGCTTTAGTCTTGTTATTCCTTGGCTTTAGTGGGGGAGATGCGTATACTTGCCAAGCTTATGATAGAATATTCGTCACGACTGGACAGTTAAACGATTAGATTTGCTTTTATCGAAATATTTTATTTTATTTCTAATTCGTTAAGTGTTTGGTTGTGCAATTATGACAAAACGAATACATGCTTAAATATAAAAATAAATCCTAATATCTTTTAGGATACATTTTCATAAGATTTATTCTAAGGTTTACTTGGGGACAAGTAAAGTTCAAGTGGGGGGATATTTGATGAACTCAAATAAGTATATTTTATTATCATCATTTGTCCTATTTATTTGACTTGTTTTATTATATTATATATGAGAATTGATACGTTAATGTTTACTTTTGTAATTCTCAGGTAAAAACAAGTATTATGTGAAACTTGGCGATTTTGGACTAATTATGGAGCAAAACAAGTAAGATGTTAAGAGTCTACTGAAATGTACAAGATCACGATCATTCTGCTCCAGATACGCCGCAACATACTTCTTACATACGGCGTATCACTATCAAGATTTCACAAGTTACAATCCAAGACAGCAAAGGACATGCGCCACATAGAGAAATGGAGTTACGCCGCATCTTAAGGCGGTGTACGAATATTCCTGAATATATTAATCTTGGACCCCACGCGAAGTTAAGTCAATGCGCCGCATCTACTTATCCTATGCGCCGCATCTAACCCTCAGACAGAAACTATAAATACCCCAAAGTCAGACGAATTAAAGAGGTTGGACAGTGCAAGATACCATACGTACGAGTACCAAACCAGAGACGAATTCAGACGTATTAGCAGCACAAGACACACCCTGAACGAAGATACAAGAGCTGTAAGAAGGTCCTGCATGTATTCAATTCATTAAGTAGTTTTGTTTTATTGTATTAGTACACTTTAATTCATCAGGATTGATGGGCTGATGTCATGTGACTACGGAATATCATGTCCACCCCTTAAAATTGCTTTCCCATTAATTAAAGTTTATATGTTGATGTCTTTTGTGACTTTTATTAGTGCATTGATAACCTCTGTGTCTAGCTGAGCATGCTTGGGTCGCCATGCCCCTTCCTCGCCTATCTATTCTAGCGTATACGAAACGTGGGCATCACAAATGCTCAATATTCTAGGATAGTGGGATAGACATAAGTGATCATTAAGGGTTTACTCGCCGATAAGATTAGAGCCAACGAGAAAGGGTTAATTATATACACTTCATATAAAACTAGCAATAAAACAAGTGACAAGCTACTTAATTATCAGGACAGGTCTTCTTATTGTCTCAAGTATCTATCTGTGTACGTGTGTGCTAATCGCTGATTCGTGCTCATTAGTTTAGTTTACTATTTAATCATAACCAAACCGTGCCAGTCTCTCAGGCTGAAACCCCCCTTGCGTTAGATTAGGTTGTATAGCTAACTTAGGATATTAAAATACTGATTAGAATAACTAGATAATACGTTCCACTCTTAGTGATCGACACTCTACTTACCATTATATTCATACTGACCGGGTACGCTGCTCGTTAAGTGTGTGTGTTATTGATAAGTCGGCTAAATATAAATTTAAAACTTGAGTAGGCATTAATACTGCTAAACCGCAACGACACATCACACGCATCAGCGAGCGATGTGTATGACATTACAGTCGGGAATTAAGGGTAAGATATTAGCAGCACAAGAGGAAGCTCTTAAGGATGAGAATGCGACCGTTGAGATGCTGCGTGGATTGGATCAACAAATGGAGAAAAAGGAGGATGGTAGACTCTATTTCTTAGATAGAATATGGGTTCCATCGGTAGGAGGTGTAAGGAAGTTGATAATGGATGATGCTCATAAGTCGAGATACTCGATTCATCCAGGATCGGACAAGATGTATTATGACCTTAGATATGCTTGCTAGTGGCCGGGAATGAAGAGGGAAATAACTGAATATGTTAGCCAATGCTTGACTTGTTTGAAAGTTAAGGCTGAGCATCAGAAACCCTCTGGATTGTTACAGCAGCCGCCGATTCCTGAGTGGAAATGGGAGAGAATAACAATGGATTTTATTACTAAGTTGCCTAGAACAAGTAATGGACATGACACAATATGGGTCATAGTGGACAGACTGACGAAGTCTGCACATTTTCTGGTCATTCGTGAGGATTATAAGATGGAAAAGCTGGCGAGAATTTATATTAATGAGATTGTGGCGAGATATGGTGTGCCTGTGTCGATTATCTCTGATCGTGATAGTAGATTTACCTCGCGGTTCTGGCAATCGTTGCAGAAGGCGTTAGATACACGATTGGATATGAGCACTGCTTATCATCCACAAACTGATGGGCAAAGTGAGCGAAAGATTCAGACTTTGGAAGATTTACTTAGGGCGTGTGCTATTGATTTTGGAGGAAGCTGGGATACTCATCTGCCTTTGGCGGAGTTTTCCTATAACAACAGCTATCATTCCAGTATTAGATGTGCACCGTTTGAAATGTTGTATGGAAGGAAGTGTAGATCACCTGTTCTATGGGCAGAGGTTGGAACAAGCCAACTAATTGGTTGATAACGCTCATTTTGTACATGTTTTTATAGCGTTATTTGTGTGTTTTTATATGAAATATAGTTATGTTTATGATGGTTTTATGGTTAAAAGTTGTTGACGATGTGTTTAAGTCTAGGTACAAGGAAATATCAAGAAAGACGAAGAAAAGCTATGAAATTCAAGTAAATATCGAAGAAAAGTTCGTCACCGAATACATTGATGCATGATATGATCATTTCCGGTTGTACGTAAGAGGATGAAAGGATTAAGTCATGATTAGGAGCCAAAAAGTATGTTAAAAGTTGAAGCTCTATGCTAGTTTGAAGCTAAATTATGTGAAGAAAGTTGGGTCCAAACCCAAGGTTTAGTTTCCAAACCCAAGGTTTAAGAAAGGGATCTCATGCCTGAGGTTTAGAATCCATGCCTGAGGTTTAGCCGTCGCCCATGCCCAAGGTTTACATTTCAAACCTGAGGTTTACAGAAAAACTGATATGAAGAGTTGCATTAACTCTCCACTTTAAGCACCATTAAAGATTAAGGCCAATCATTTCCTCTTAATTATGATTATTGATGTATCATGGCAGTTTTGGGGGTGTCTTTCAAGCATAAATAAGACCCCTAATCACCCTTTTTGAGGAGACACTCACAATCAAACCTTACATCATAAGGATTTGATTATACTACTTTCTAACCCAAAAGAGCTCAAAAATCTCTGCCATTCTAAGGAAGATAACTAGTAGAAGAGGTGGAAGATTCCCTTGTTCGATTGGAGGCCTCAAAGAGTGCTATAACTCTTTCATTACTCATTGTAATCTTACTATTGGGTAATTTTCTTTATTATTAATCATGTTGAAATTGTTGAAGTTGAATACAATGTTATGTTTTATTATGAAACTTGTTATGGAATGATTCGTGATACTTGTTTGGGAACGATGTGACTAGTTGTATGAATGTTGGACGTTTAGTTGGTAGGAAAAAGTGATTAATTCTATGGGTTTGTTTAAATAAATTTGTGTCCTAAAACTTGTTGGTTAAATATTGTTGGATTTAAAGGATGAAAAGACTTCTAATAATTATTTAATTCCAAGAGTTAGTGACAAACGAATTGGTATTTGATAAGTGACGAATGTCAAATATACAAGTTTTTAAACGGATTCGAAAATATTTGATCACGAGATTGGGTTGAAAAGACTCGTAAGAACCAATTTAACTAATCAAAATTTTCATACATTTGATCACAAAAGAGCTAGCATAGTGGGATGAGATTTGGCCGAAAGGACTCACCCGTGAAACTAGTAGAAACATGGATTTTCTTGATATGACCCGTTGACTGGAAGTCCTTGTAGAATTTGATATGTGCCTTCTAAGTTTCACCCAAACATGTTCTACATCCTATCACGATTAGTCATGGTTCCTAAACAAGTATGCTTTTTATTTAATTGTTTGTTTGATTGAGTTGAATTGAAACCATTGTTTGTTTAAGTCGTTTCTAGTGCTTTTGATCGTGACAATCTTAAGTGCTATACTATTAATGTTACTAAAATCACAACTAAGTAGTTCCTTGGGACGAACCTTATTTACCATCAACAATACTACAATTGAACGAGTATACTTGCTCGTGTGTGTTTCTTTGAAAAGATAATGGTAATAAGAATAAAAATTTAAAATTTGAAGTGAAATTTGGAGATCATAAATAAAATAAAAATCCTCTATTATGAAACGCATCATTGGTCCTGAAATAGTGCAAGAGACTACGGATAAGGTGTTTCGGATTAAGGAAAGACTTAAGGCAGCAAGAGATCGCCAAAAGAGTTATGCGGATAATCGCCGTAAACCTTTGGAGTTTAGTGTTGGTGATTTTGTGATGCTAAAAGTGTCTCCTTGGAAACGTGTTGTGCGTTTCGGTAAGAAAGGCAAATTAGCACCAAGATATGTAGGACCGTTTGAAATTACGTAAAGGATTGGACTTGTGGCATATCGGTTGAGATTACTTGAGGAGTTAAGTAGTGTGCATGATACGTTTCACGTATCTAATCTGAAGAAATTTTTGGCGGATGCTAGTTTGCATGTGCCATTGGATGAGATTAAGATTGATAAGACTCTTCACTTTGTTGAGGAACCTGTTGAGATTATAGATCGAGAGGTCAAGAGTATGAAACGTGGTAAGATAACGTTGGTGAAGGTACGTTGGAATTCCAAACGTGGTCCTGAGTTTACTTGGGAACGTGAGGATCAGATGAGGTCCAAGTATCCGAAGTTGTTTGCTGAGAAGGATGTTGAGACGAGCTGTTAAATCTCTGGACGCGATTTCCCTAAGTGGGGGATGATGTAACAACCGTGATTTTAGCAGGTTAGTTTGACTAATAGTCTCAATCTATTTAACTTTTATGTGATGTGTACTATGTGCTTATGTGTGGTATATGTGAGGTTTATGGGTAATAAGTATGTGAGTTAGCACTAAATCCCTTGGTGTGAGATTTTTATGTTGAGTAGTGTGAGTTTTGGGAGAAGTTCATTTTGATCGCCTTAGTGGTGTAGAAATGACTTGTGTAGTTTTGGTGGTTTTGCGTAACAAGTCTTCGTTCAAATACTTGAGCGTTAGTAAGTTACGTGGAGATTATTTTTATGGGTTATATTAATGTTAAGTGTGAAATTTCTATTTTTGGAAACTTTATTTTGAAAATGATATTTTTTCGGATTGTCGTAAAAACGTAAGTTTAACGCGTAGGATGTTAATTTAAGTATAGGGTTTTTATAAAATATAAAGAGTACAAGGTTTTTAGTGTAATAGTTAAATTTAATAAAATATATATATATATATATATATATATTATATATATATATATATATATATATATATATATATATATATATATATATATATATATATATATAATATTTTCGGCCAAATAGGGTAAAAAGGAAAAAAAAAGGAAACCAAATTGTATTCTAATTACAAAACTTGGAGGAAAAGATATCTAGAATTTTCTATAGAGGCCTATAAATACAAAACCAAAACCCTCATTCCCCTCTTTGTGAAATTTTCGACCAAGCAAGAGAAGAAGAACATTTTTTTTAGGGTTTTCATCTTTCAATAATCAAGGTAAATTTATAATACTTAATGCTTAATTAATTTTTATAATTCATGTAGCAATAATATGATGGATTAGGGTTTATATTTAGATCTGTAAATTTTGATTATAAAACATGTGGGAATCATTCATTAGTGATATTATGATAATCGGTGAAGAGATTAGGGTTTAAAACATGATAATTAATGAGTTAGGGTTTTGACAGATTTGTAAGGCTGTAAAGATCCGATGAGATCTAATAGATGAAGATGAGTTAGATCATGATTTTTTTTGTCTAAATTGTAGTTCAGAGAACTAGCTTTCCAAAAAGTCCGACCACGATCAATTTTGAGGTCGGGAGGTCAGTCAAACGATTTTTGTAAGTTAAGGTGTCAAAACTGTTAAACCGGGACAGAATTAGGGTAAAAGTATTGAGGTCAATGGTGGTTTTTAGAGTGTAATTAGGGTTAGGCCTTCTGTGGTAATTGAGTTCTATATTATATTAGACTTCCACGCGAAAATTAGGCGATAATAAGTTGTGCGAGTAGGTCTACGAGGTCAAAACTTTTTGATGTCCGATCAGATCCGAATCTGGATAGTTGTCATGTTTGATTTTTCATTGGGTACTTGTGTGTGTTTTCAGTGCATGGCCTTCTGGGAAAAGCTTTTATGCTTATGAAGGATCATGGTGAATTTTTGGTGTGAGTTGTGAAGCGATATTCGCTGTGATTTTATGTGGGTGAAAGTACCCTACAAATCTGCGTTTTTAAAAGTTTTATTTAAGGGATTTAGTAAGTGTAAAGTATTGGGTGATGATTAGTATTGAGTCTAGGTAATCCATAGTGGGTTATATGAACATTAGAAATCCATCATATATATGTGTTACATGGACTATAGCTTTTAGCTTGGTCGCGTGTAATGTGGTATTGTTTGTTTGTATAGATTTGTGTGTTGATAACTTGGAAGCTGCGGAGTTGAGGTGAGTTCATAGTCCCATATTTTTACTTTGTTTTAAACTTGGGATGGAGATGATGCTTGTTAAAATTGTTTTTGAGTTACTGTGATTATGTGTTGTTAAAATGCATGGACTTGTAATGGTTATTGTATGTATACTGCATGTTATTGTGGTGTTTAATTGTGGTGATTATTTGAGTGGGAAAGTCCTAGTGGCTCTACTCATTATAATTATCTTGGATCGGTGGGCACGTTCCGTCCCAATGGTGGTGATATTTGGATCGGTGGGCACGTTATGTCCCAGTTTATTGGATCGGTGGGCACGTTCCGTCCCGTAAGCTATGATTGCATGTTAGTTGTATAATAACTATATTGTTGCTGTCCTGCTATGCTATGTTTTATAATCACAGTGGACTGATGATCAAGGTGTTTTGTGTGTCTTAAACCTATGAATCTCACCAACATTATGTTGACGTTTTTAAGCATCATTTTCAGGTGAGCATTCTAAGGCTAAGATAGAAGGGCGCGATTAGAAGAGACCTAGTTTGCATTGAGGATGGCTTATCTTTGAACTTAGTTTGATTAAGTGAACTTTGTTTGTGATACTCGAATGTTTTTCATTATTACTTTATGTTTTAATGAAGATACCTTGGAGTTTGTTTTTGGTTGTTTTATTTTGAGGTATCGTTACGACACTTTGTGTCTGTACTTTGCTCTATTTATTTGCATATAGTAAATCTCTATATAGACGCCATGTGTTATGATGATATCCATGATGTTGCACTCGCGTTTCCGCCATCGGCGAGGTGTGACAGTAATCTTGTCATTTCATTTATTCTATTAAAAATATACTCAGTAACATTTACAAATCCTCACTCTCTCTTTTTACACACCACTCACTCACCCACTCATTTACAAATCCTCTCTCTCTCTTTTTCCAGCCTCAACCACCACTTCACCGCCGCCACCAAACACCACAATCACCAATCCCTTACAAAAATCCGAAAAGCAATTAAAGGTTGTTAAAAATACGATTCACATGAAGTGTGAATCGGTTTTTAGTGTTATTTAAAGATTTGTGAATCGATTTATAAATAAATCGTGTGAAACGAATGGGTTTTGTGAAAAACGATTAAAATGGGGGTTTGCTTTTTGATGGATGATGTTTGTAAAAATCTGGTGGTTGATGTTTGTACTCGTGGCTGATGGTGGTTGTATTTTTGGTTGTAGGTGATAGATGGTTTTTGTGTTGGAGGTTGTATTTTTGGTTGTACCTGATGGTGGTTGTATTTTTGGTTGTGGTGATGTTGGTGTTCGGTTTGGGTTAAAGAAGAAGAAAGAAGGTGGTGGTTAGGGTGGTTGTGGTGCTGGTGGGTTCCGGCGGCTGAAAATATGTGATTCTTATGATATGTTTTTTGCTGACAAAAGAGTTGTCCCTTTTTTTGCCTTAGTTGTTAGGGAAGAGTTTTTTTAAAACTAGGAAGTTGCCTTTAGGGGTGTGGATTTGGGTCATAAGAATTGGAAGGAGCAGATTGAGAGAGGGTTTAGGTTTGGTTTGTTGAGGGAGGATGTGATGGAGATTGATGGTGCGGGTAGTGATAAGAAGGGGAAGAAGAAGGCGAAAAGGGGTAGGATTCATGATGTGGATCATGAGGAAATCGAAGATTATTAATTTGAGCTGAGATTCAATTCAATTGAGTTGTTTTGGATCTTATCTTGCTATTGATATGTGGTAATTTGAGTAGGGTTTCAATTTAGGTTTGGTTTGTTGAGGGAGGTGTTGTGGATGAGTAGGGTTTTCATAGGAATTATTGTTGTCTAAAGATATCAACTGTTTAATCTTAGCAAACTCAGTGTCTGCTGGATGTTTGAAAGTTGATGAGTACAAGATTGAGTTCATGTCTCTAGATATTGCATCTGAAGAATTGTTAACACCATACATAGCTAGAAATAGTATATGTATGGAATATGGTTTTTGATAAATATAAAAGAAGCTGCTGCTAGCTAGTTTTGTTGGTTTATGAAGATGAGTTGAAATGTTGAATGGATTTGAGTTGCATTTTCAGCCAATCAAATGAGAGGAATAATAAGAGTTAATTACGTAATGAAGAAAGGGGCATTTTAGTCAATGTATATCATTATCAGAGGGGTATTTTAGTCATTGCACGTTTTTTTAACTAGTCAAACTAACAGTCAATGAAAATTGGACCAAACCCGTTACGGGTCAGCGAAAATAGGACAAGATCCGTTACAAATGAAACTATTGGACCAAAATCGTTATACCCGGTAAACCACGAGGACCAAAAATGTAGTTAACTCTAATTTTAAATATTTCTTCTTACATGAACTTGGAGACTCATAAAATTAAGAAAAAAACATCTCATTTTGTTTTAGTAAATAAGTAGTTTACAGATATCCAAATCAATGAGAATGTGAGTACCTTTTCCTTTTAAACCGGGAGTTCTGATGCGACAAATATCATTCATATGTGACATTCTTTCATGCCATCTTTCAAGACACGCTAGCATTCTTTCGGCTCCAAATGCCAAGCCACTCCGGAAGAGATGATCATAGAGCGTGTGGTCTGGCATTATTTCTTCAACTTCCATATGTTCCACACTTCCACCCATGTTACCTGTTTATAATGGCACACGAGGAATCCTGATGGGACTGCATACATAATGTATAAACATTGTGCGCGTGCGCGTGCGCGCGCTTTAAACATAGCATTCCATATACAAACCTTTGATAATTCCTCATATATGCTTTGAATCAAGCATCCAGAAGGAAGCCTGCGATAACTAGAATGATAACCATTTAAATTTAAGATGGGTTCATAAGAAATGTCTGCAACTAGCCACGTCCCTTGACCAATTTGTTTACATGTCCGCAACTAACGGTGAAGTCACTTGCAACTCTTTGTACATCTGAGTGCGAGATTATAAAGTCAGCAAATTAATCATTAAGCAACGTAACGGATTATAGTTATTTAAAAACATATTTGTAAGTATAATTACCAGCTGCAAGGTCCCGTCAGGGTTATCCTCCGATGATCCAGGTGACAAGACTTCAATGGTTTCCTCTTTTGCAACCATGTTTGGAAACAACTCCAATTATCCTAAAAAAGAAAATTATAATCTTATAAAGATGCATGAAGAACAAAGCCAATCTTTTAAATGACAAATGATTGGTTCTAACCTAGCTAGCTAGTGTACTCATTTCGAGTTTCGTAATGTTTGCTTCATTGTGAGCACCCTAAGCTATGTATCAATGTCAATATTAGGCTACATTATGTTCGGAAACCACTTAACATCACAAGTGACATTAAATATGCCTAAGGAAAATGTTAGCTCAAAAATAGAGATTAGCGTGACACTTATCCTTCCAATAACCAAATACGCCATAATTGTAGAGCCAACTGCAGCCATGTTAGAAGCAACTTGTCCCTTTCAAGACATCAAGATGAGGCGTTGTGTCATTTGAACATGTCTTGTCCTAAGCACGATCATTGTGGCTATGACCGTCCCGTTTTTTAGCCATGTGATGGCCTTTGGTGGTACATTTGTGGGCATTACATTGTCAGTATTGTTTCCATGTCTGTTATTGGAAGATTGTTTTAGGAGTCCGGAATTTCGGATAGAATCGATTATCATTTTGATTATCGTATTGACTGGAACCATCGTTCTGCCGGTAGGTACTTACACTGCTGTTATGAACATAGTAAAGGAGCTCAAATTAGCAAACAACCAGTTAACAATGTAAGTGATGGTAAAAGAAAATTATGGGTAATTGAAGAGGTGAAGCAGACTTTACGCTTATTTGAGTTTTCAGTTTTGACTCTTAAGATCAATAAAAATGAATGGCAGCATTTACATGTAATAATTTATTTAAAACATGCACATAAATTTCATATTTTAATAGTCACATGTGAATATCAGATGTGCACATTAAATATTTTATTTTTCACTTGGGTTAATGAATTTACAAAAAATGACATTTAGATTATTATTCAACAATTTCAGCGATAATACGGGTAACATAAACGCAATAACTTAATTCTCTTCATTTCGTGTTTCATAAATTTAGTGCGTACGTGAAATGAACAAAAACATAAATTTCATTCAGTAAACAGATGATTTATTGATTTGTATTTCAGAAAAAATGAAGCATCCGTTTAATACTTTAATTTGGATCTCAGTTCGCAGAGCCCAACAACTAAAAGCCCATCTACTCGGGGCCACGGACACCCATAAACATTTGCATAAACAATAGTGAAATACGATGGATGGAATTTGCATTTTCGTTTTCTTTCTAAACGCTGTATATAAACCAAAAAAAAAGGTTGTATACACAAATCATCAATCCTGTGAAGTTTTAATTTAAGCTTAATATCATAAAATAAAATTAAATTGTATTTTTTGCTAGTGAAAAAACACACGAAAAAAGAAAATGTAACTATATAATGTAGGGCAAATGGTACAAAAAGGCACTAAACTTATGGTCCGTTTCCAATCAGGGTACTCTTCTTTTTTTCTTACATAAAAAGACGTCCAACAAATTTTTTCAGCCGATTTAGGGTTTTTACTAACTTTCGTTAACCAACTTCGTTAGTAAATTACATGTTTGGTCATTTAATTCGTATAATCATTTCATGCAACATCCACCACCACCAACCGTCGCCACCATCACCAACTGCCGCCACCACCACCTGCCACCTCTACCACTATCATCCACCACCACCACCACCAGCTACCACCACCACCGCCGCCACCAACACCACCAACCGCCGCCACCATCACCCACCCATCTAAAAAAAATTCTAAAATATTTTTTTGGAAACTTTTTTTACTGAAAAATATTTTTTTGAAAATTATTTTTTTCAATTTTTTTTCTATAACCTTTTTTTCGAAATTTTTTTTTCGAACAAATATTTTCGAAAAAAAAATTAGAAAAAAAATTTCGAAAAAAAAGTTTTTGAAAAAAATTTTTCGAAAAAAAAGTTTCCAACAAAAATTTCGAAAAGATTTTTTTTAAAAATATTTTAAGAAATTTCTTTTACGATAATTTTTAAAAAAAAAAATTTTCGAATTTTTTTTATTGAATTTTTTTTCACATGTGACGAATTTTTTTTCACAACTGTTGGTGGTGGTGGTGGCGGACGGTAGTGATGGCAGTGGACTGCGGTGGCGGCGGACGGTGGTGGCGGAGGTGGGTGATGGTGGTTGATGTGGCATGAAATGATTATACTAAATCAAGGACCAAACAGTTAGCCCATAGCGCATTATTGTGTCGGGCTCAAGCCCATATCTAGAATATTCTGAATGTAGTTATTTATATGTACGATGTTTCATGTTTAGGCAATCAAATCAAATACACGATTCCTCATTAAAACATTTACATGGTATCAGACCATATCATTCCCTAAACAAAACCCTAATACTACCCGTTCAGCCCTACACCCACTGTGCATCGATCACTACCTGATTGTTTTTCTTGTTTGCGTGTTGGTGATCTCTGCTAGGTCATTGATCCACACCATTGTTCGTGTATTGTTCGTGCTAGGTCACGATCAAGTTTTGTTTATGTGTTGGTGGTCTCTGCTAGGTCATTGATCCACACCATTATTGTTCGTGCTAAGTCACGATCAAGTTTTGTGCTCGGTCACAACAGTTTCGGTATTCCTGTCACTCATTCACACATATCAGTCTCTCTTATTCGTGCCTAGGAAACGAATCGGTTCCCTTGTTTTGTTGTTGGGAATGCTCCTAACATGTTAATGGAACGATATTTACGGGATTACATTAGTTATCATGTAAGCCTAATACACAGGTACTGAAACTGTCATTATTGTAAAGTGGTATGTATGTTAGGCTATATAAGCCCTCCTAGACTTCACTAGGAGGGTGAGACTTAGTGTGTGTAATTTACTCTTTCTATTACCAATAAACACACATTTACTCTCTCTCTCTACTCTCTCTCTCTCTAACCATGGCAATGTTATTCTTTCATCATCCCCGACCTCTCGAATCACAATAATCAAGCTAAAACACGATCCTACAAGTGGCATCAGAGCCTTGTTGTCTTTATTGGTTGATTTTTGTGGCGTTATCTTGTCAAAATCGTATCTTTTTTCATGATTTGAATCTGCTTTGAAGCTGTTTTATCACAAACTTTTAACTGGTCAAAATCTTTTTATATCTTATGTGTTATATGTGGTAAACAATGTCTTTTACATGTTTAGTTGTATCAAATGGTCAACATCAGTCTAAGCTTTATTTATGAGACTGTAGTGTATCAAACCGTGAATATTTGTGGTCATGAAAACTGGTCAGAAACAGTGGTCGGAAAAGATGTCAGAAAACTGGTTGGAAAATGTCTACACGCTTCAACAATTACTCAGTCTTCCTTTGCTTTTATAAGCTTGTGGAATACTTCGACTATGGAGAAATCTTCTAACTTGTACAAGTTGGATTGATATTATCAAATTTACCCAAGGGTTTATCGAAATTACCCAAGGGTTTATCGAATTTAGGACCCAAGGGTTTATCGAAATTACCCAAGGGTTTATCGAAATTAGGGTCTATCGAAGGGTTCATCGCCAATTGCAATTATCGCAATTGGACTTGTCGCAGTTGGACTTATCGCAATTGGACAAGTCAAACTTATCACAATTGGTATTAAAACCAGTTATCGAATTTGTAACCAAAAGTAAAAGAAGAAGATGAAGAGACGACTAGACCAAACCATAATACTACGACACTCAAGTTTTGACCTCAGATCTATCATTCCTCATTGGTCCTAACTGTTAAAAGAAAAAGAAGAAGAGGATGGTACGAGAGCAAAACCATAGCCAAAACGACATAACCCATTAACAAACAAACCAAATCCGACACAATGCTAAATCCCATCTCCATCAAAGTTACAAACAACACTATCTACTATATCACAAACCCATCTCAAACATCATAACAACAAATGAAATGAAATTAAAACAAAAAGATCTCAGCTTCTTTTCATTTCCGTGTAAGCACGATAACTTTAGATCTTCAAATATCATAACACGAAATGAATAACACATCACATATCTCTTTCAAAAGCATAACTTTCTTTAATTATCCGAAAGTATAAAAGACGAGACTAAAACAACCGTGTTTCATCTCCCTTCTCGTTCGGTTAAAATTAAAACATCAACAAAAAAAATAAAATAAAATAAAAAAAAACAAAAAAAAAAAACATAATAACCTACCCGAGACCATATTTCAGATCTTGAAGTCGCCTTGTTAAAATAAAACAAAAGAAGTATGGTCTTCCATTTGTAGCATATTGAAAGGATTTTTTTATTTTTTATTTTTTATTTTTTTGGAAGGAACCACAGGAGTGTGATTTGTGTGTCTTCGATGAGATAAGTTTGAGATTTGGTTTGAGTTGGTGTGGATCGTGTGGTGACTGCAAGGGGGAGATAAGGATGGAGGCGCAGGAGTGTGTGATTGTGTGATTAGGGATTGTGTTATCACAAGTGTTAAATTATGGTAATGAAGTGATAAGGGGTTGTTTATAACCGGGTATTAGGTTGGTGTGTTGGACCGGACTGTTTGAGTGGACTTGGGCTGGACTCACCGATCCAAAATTAAGATTGTTGGGCTGCAAAAATTTGAACTGATTGGTGATTATTAGAAATTTGGTTATTATACACCCGATTTTTTTAGATTTGGCTAAATGGTGTAGTTTTTTGGATGTTATTTTGAGTATTATTGATAAATTGGGCTGAAATTTGTGATTAATGATTATATATTTGGCATTCAAAAATGACAAAGTGAATTATTTCACGGGGATACATTTTTTTGACAAGATCGGGAAAACCATTATCGAATTCATTAAAACGTCAAAAAGGCTAGTTTTGGGTATTAAACTGCACGAGATGACTACGAAGTTTATTCATTATTATTTATTTGAGGTTGAAGTAAAATTTCACGGGTGCGTGTACTTAGTATATGAAGATATCAGAGTTGGTTGGGTGCATGATTCTTCGAGATCCTTATTCGAGCTTTTAACCGCAAGAATGATTAAGGCTTGATTTGTCTTGTTATAACTGATGTAAGGAGTTACGTTGTTATACTCATAGTGTATAGCTATCACTTTAAAGGAGTTACGTTGTAGTGCTCAAGTGTCACAAAAAGCTGTGGATAATTCGAGAGAAATTCATATACAGTTAAGGATGGTTGGATGGGTATATGATTCTACCTTTATTGAAATTCTCAGTATTGGTTCTTAGTCAGACAATAGTGCAAGTTTAAGTCACAAGTTCGGGTTATTTTACTTCAGTCTCAAGTTCGTAATATTGGGTTTTCTCCATCAGTAGTCACTACAAAGAGCCGACAGAATGATAATGGGGTTGGTAAAGAGTTAGCTGAGAGGAGTATAAAAGAGTAGAGATGTTATTAGCAGTTGATTCTCACGAGATATTTTTAAGCTTAACAAAGATTTATGGTACTTCACACTTGTTCGGTTAATTGGACATATGGGGTTACGCTGCCTCCGTTTTCCATCGTAAACATAGTGTGTATGCTTCCGATTCCGTGAAGACATCGTGGGGGAAGAGAGTGGATGTTCTTTGTACTTTTTTCGGCTTCTTTGTGAAAACACTCTTTCTCCATGAGTATCTGCAATCAGGGGGAATAAATGTGCACATCGGGGATGCATAACAGGTTCACGTGATCGAGCTTACAATTTTATGACTATCGGAGAGACGTCCGCAGAGATGATCAGTGGGCCAGTTTTGTGATTTTGGTGTAATCGTTTCAACTTTCGCGGGTTGTGAAGTGTGAAGTAGCCTACATATGTGAGAAAATCTTGTTGATTTCTTGCATGTTACCCCCGAACGGAGTTTCCACATTGAGTATAATTGTGATTAAGTTACTAGTCAGATTTGCTTGGTGTGGTTTACGGTATTATCTACAAATTCCGTTGCGTACTTAAAACTTCAAAAGTTAGAAGACATGTTAACTACATCAAAGTTTCGAATCTGGTGAAGACGGTTGTCAGTTTGAGGGGAAGTTGATTTAGAAACTTCGCCAAAAAGAAGTGTACGGAGAAGCTTCTAAAGACATGAGGCATGAATTGGGGGAAGTTAATCCAGTTCATGCATATTACATCATTTGCCTACAAGTGAAGAAAAGTTCTCAAGCCGAGGTACAAGATGAAGACAAAGAGCGTAAACTGTAGTCATCCTCAGCATTTGAAGAGCTTAGGAAGACTTTATTTTATTTATATTTGTACTTGTAAAAAATGTTGTAAGTAATCCCTTATATCGTCCCATTGGGAGAAGATTGTTGGGAATGCTCCTAACATGTTAATGGAACGATATTTACGGGATTACATTAGTTATCATGTAAGTCTAATGCACATGTACTGAAACTGTCATTATTGCAAAGTGATGTGTATGTTAGGCTATATAAGCCCTCCTAGACTTCACTATGAGGGTGAGACTTAGTGTGTGTAATTTACCCTTTCTATTATCAATAAACACACATTTACTTTCTCTCTCTACTCTCTCTCTCTCTCTAACCATGGTTATGTTATTCTTTCATCATCCCCGACCTCCCGAATCACAATAATCAACCTAAAATACGATCCTACATTTGTGTATCTACATACTGTACATACCATCTAAAACCCAAACCATCTCGTCATCATGACCAGTAACAATACTGAGGAAGTTGTGTTACAATTATTAGGGAAGTTGGGGTTAATCGGATATGTTGAAAATGGCACTGAGCGAAACCCTACACCTACTGTTGCAACCAAAGAAAATAATAACACAGAAGATTTGTTAGTTAATTTATTGGGTCGTTTTGGTTTGGGAAATAACATACAGACACTTACTGGTTCCCCTAATACCACGACTACTACATCCTTAAATCCCACATCCTACTATACTTCAACCAACCCAAGCCGACTTACCACATTTGGTCCAACACAACCTACAAACCACTATGCTGCGCAAGCCCAACCAGCCCACTACCATACCCCAGTAGCTTTGTTCAACCCAGCCCAAACACACACTGCTAGCCCAATTCACTTTACAACTACAACACCACCACTTGGGTATGCTACTGTTCATCAGGCCCCACCACCTAGGTATGCTACTGTTCATCAAGCCCCACAGGCCCAATATGGGTCAATGCCTACTGCTCTCGGGTCAATGGGACCCACAGGTACATCGGGATAGGAAACCACTTTGCCTCATGCATTCACTACCGGGACATTTCATAATCCCTCAACTGGTGCCTGGAACATGGACACAGGTGCGAGCTCACATCTTAATGCTTTAGTTAATAGTCTTAGTCATGTTTTTAATACGTGCATGTATCCGTCCGTCTCGGTTGGTGATGGGCATTCTATTCCTGTCACCAATACGGGTCATAGTATTTTGCCAACTCCCTTTCGACCTCTTCACCTAAATAATGTTCTTATTACCCCGCATATTGTCAAAAATTTAATATATGTTCGTCAATTTGTTCGTGAAAATAACTGCACTGTTGAATTTGATCCTTTTGGATTTTCTGTTAAAGATTTTATGACACGTCGGGTGCTTCTCTGATGTGATAGCACAGGGGACCTTTATTCTGTCACACCTCCGTCTCCCATTCCTCAAGCTCTCATTGTCCGTCAACATACGTGGCATAAGTGTCTTGGACATCTAGGAAGCGAAGTGTTATGTCGTCTAGTTTCAAATAATTTCATTTCATGTAATAAAGAGAAGCCTCCCGTGCTTTGTCATGCCTGCCAGCTTGGCAAACACGTCAGACTTCCATTTGCTAGTTCCAATACTGTCGTTAACGCTTGTTTTGAAATCATTCACTCGGATGTATGGACCTCACCAATTTCGAGTCTTTCGGGTTTCAAATATTATGTATTGTTCTTGGATCATTATTCACATTTTGTTTGGGTTTACCCTTAATTAACAAATCCGATGTTTTGTCTAAATTTGTAATATTTCGTAATTATGTTCACACTCAATTTAAGAGTGAGATCCGGTCCTTTCAGTGTGATCATGGTGGTGAATTTGACAACCGTCACCTACATAAACTTTTTACCGACAATGGCATTCAGTTTCGCTTTTCATGCCCCAAAACATCACAACAAAATGGTAAGTCTGAACGGATGGTTCGTACCATCAATAATCTCATTCGGACCTTGCTTTTTCAAGCCAATCTTTCACCAACATTTTGGGTTGAAGCTCTTAATATGACTGTTCAATTACTCAACATCTTGCCCTCAACTTCTATTGCTAACGAAATGCCTTATACCCGACTTTTTAGCCAAAACCCAGATTATAGCCTTATACGCGCATTTGGCTGCTTATGTTACCCCCACTTATATCCTAATCACAAACTTCAACCACGCGCCACACCCTCCATCTATTTGGGTCAAGCTTCAAATCACCGGGGGTATCGTTGCCTCGACTTAAACACCAATAAAATCATCATTTCCCGTCATGTAACCTTTGATGAAACTATTTTTCCATACGGCACTCCTAAACCATCATCGGCATCCAACTACAATTTCTTGGATGACTCACCCGATATAAATCCTCCATTCATTCCATCCGCCCCCGTTGTGCAATCCACTGTCCCTCAATCCACAAATGAGCCAACAACACCAATTCCTACCTGTCCCAATACAGCCCAACATGATGCAGCCCATGACCCATCATCATCCGCCGCCCAACAACATACACCAAATCCATCACTACCCACGAACCAACACCCACACATTATTCCGGACCCTCCTCACAACCCAAACCCTGTCTCGATTCATCCCATGTTCACACGATTTTGTGTCGGGACTAATCGTCCTACTGAGCGTCTCAATATGCATGTGTCTTTGGTTTCACCATTACCAAAAACCTATCGTGAAGCGTTTACTGATCCAAATTGGCAAAATGCTATGCGTAATGAATACACTGCACTTATTAAGAACGGAACTTAGACTCTAATGCCTAGACCCACGGACACCAACATTATTCGCTCTATGTAGCTTTTTCGCCATAAGTATTTGGCTGATGGCACTCTTAGTCGCTACAAGGCTCGTCTTGTGGCGAATGGTAGTAATCAATTAGAGGGGGTTGATGTGGACGAGACCTTTAGTCCGGTGGTTAAATCGGGCACTATTCAGACTGTTATGAGTTTAGCTACTTCTCGACATTGCCCGATTCATCAGCTTGATGTCAAGAATGCTTTCTTACATGGTGATTTATCTAAGACAATTTATATGCATCAGCCTCCGGGGTTTCGGGACTCTGTACATCTTGATTATGTATGTTTACTGCAGCGGTCTCTGTATAGGCTCAAGCAGGCCCCTAGAGCTTGGTTTCAGCGATTTGCATCTTATATCACTCGGGTTGGGTTTTCTCATAGTCGCTGTGACTCATCATTATTTATATACATACAAGGGACGGATACTGCTTACCTGTTATTATATGTTGATGTCATTGTTCTCACGGCTTCTTCTGAGGTTTTGTTACAGCGGATTATTGGATCCTGTAACCACCCGTAATTTTCCAAACATTATTTTAGTAATGAAAGTTTACTTATTATTATTCGACAATTTATTTGAGCATTTAATTGAGCTTACATGATTAATTCGGGAAGTTATCCCGCACACTGTAGCCTACAGTAACCCTCCAAGCTACTTAATTTTATCAAGAAAAGTGAAGTAATCACTTCCTGAAACTTACTAGCAATTTATTTACAAAACCGAGAAGTTATCTCGCTCTTCTGAAAAACGCGACACCACACGCGTACCGACACCACGTTATTCATGGGTTAAGTCCGATAATTATTTTCGGAGTCAATAACTTTGTTTTCATACCATTTGTATGAAAACGTTCCCAGAAATATATTTTTGGATTTACCAAACCGATGTATCACATTTACATTTTGACTCAACGGGACACGGGGTACACGGGGTAATAATAAAACAAAACTTATCTCCTTTTTATCACAACCATAACCGCCCCTACCTTCTTCCCTATTCCTTTTTATCAGAACTTTTATGGATACATCACTATCTACTTTTTTCTTGCTTCCTTCTTCCCAGTCGATTTCACAAAAGGACCTTGGAGGGGGAAACTTGATTGTAACCTTTCCCAAGTTTGTCTCTTCTCAGGAATCACACCAAGAAAGCTTGGTCAAAGATTGCTTCTATTCCTTCTTTTTAATCTAGTCGATGCCATAGAAAGAGACACACTCAAATCCCATAACTCATTCACATCTCTTTAGGGTTTCAGCAGCCGCTCTGTTTTCCGACAAACTTCCGGCGAGTCAAATCCGTGATGTACATGTAACACCCCAACCCGACAAGGGTAAAGGTGTCACATCACGGTGACAAATCAGAGCATAAATAGTACACAGCGGAAGCCATAAACCAAAATCAATAAGAAAGTCAAGCCAACACGGCTTAAACCAAATTACATGAGTTCAAAAGATAAAGATAAACTAATGGAATAAAAGAAACAGAATCCCGAAACAAATGTCATAATATAAGGGTGGTCATCTAAGGTAAAAGCTCCAACCAAAAGCTCTAATCTCTCAATCCCAAAGCAGAAGTCCCCAGCTCCTAGCTTAGATACCTGCCGCACACGAAAAGAAAAAACGTGCGGCTGAGCTTAAAAAGCTCAGTGAACAGATACATATATAAAGCAAAGATAAGGAAGTACGAATTATGGCAAAGATTAAATGATAACGAAACAGATATAATATATGGTGCAATGGAAAGTATCATAAGGTACAGTCAATAAAGGGAAAGAATAATATAGGATAGTAATCCACCACGAGCCCAGAAACATATCAGATCATATCATATACAGTAACCATAGAGGAGCGACCTCTCAGAAATGTGAAGGGCATGTATAGCACACAGTACCAATCACCAGACAAATCATATCATATCATATACAGTTAAATCCACTAAACAGAAACAGATCTAGGATGCATCCATACGCCCCTACCCAATCACATGCAGACCAAATCAAAGGGACGGTGTAACCAAATCACTAGGGCTACACACTAGTCATGCCAGTGGTGCATCACAGACACGGCCATGTTACCTTCATGGCTAGGGTCACAAATTTTGGCTCGGGTATCAAACTAAGAGTCAGATATCATATCAAATCAAAGTATCATAATTAAAGGTTCATAACAGATGGTCCATAACAGATGGTTCATAACAGATATATCAGATGTAAAGCCAAAGATCCAAATCAGAGTTTAACAAATCAAAGTATACAAAGCAAAGGATCATATCAAGGGTTCACAACAAAGGGAAACATAGCAATGGCTTGGGAAACTTAAACGAATCAGAAATCATATCAAGGGATTAAGACGCCCTTACTGAGAAAGGGCAGAGTATCTGTACCTTATTCAAATGCAAGCACAAAGAACAAAAGCAGAAAGTACTGAGACAGATCAGGACCTCTCCCTCTTTACACCTAGAGAAAGTAGAAGACAAATTACTAAGGGGGTTCAAGTTCAGATTACCATCTTTAATTATCTTTTCATTTTAAGAACTTTCCAGATTTAGTAACTTTCTATTTATAGCAGGTTTCCCGAATTAGTAAATTGCCATATTTAGCAATATTCAAATGACACAAACCAAGTTAAGTCTTCAATTAGCTTATTATGGAAGGAACGTTCATTTTAACTCATTATACAAATTTAAGATCAAAATGATAATCTTTCATAGTTTAGGGTTATTAATGCAAATTTACCAAAGTTAAAGGTCCACATTTGAAATCTTATCATTTTACCATTCAAACACTTATACTTTCCAGAATTACATATCTAGCCTTCAAGTTTCATAATTTACAAGTTACACCCCTCTACTTTATTAATTACAATTTAAACCTTACATATTTAATTTACAATTTAACCTTTACAGTATTCATATTACACATCAAGTCCTTTTATTTATTCAATTTATAGAAAATACCCTTCAATATAAATATGTTACAAACAGTCCTCAAAGTTTAGGTAATTTACATATTTAGTCCTTGTACTTATTTAAAATACAAATCGAATTATATAATTAACCATAATTACATATTAAGCCCTTAAATACTCAAAATTACACATTTTACCCTTCATAATATTATTTACTTCGAAAACCTTTCACTTTTCAGAAATTACACTTTTAGTCCCTCATTTAAATTAATTTCCAATTCGATAGATACATAATTAACAATTTACATTTTAATTCCAAAACTTCCATATTTTACAAATAGCACCCTCAAGATATATTTTATTCATATTGCCCTGGTTTTATAGAGTATTACAAAAATGATCCATGACTTTTAAAAATTACAAAACATACCCTTTACTTTATTTCTCCAATCGATATATACAAAATAAAATCAAAATCAAACCCTAACAATACTAATCATTATGCAATCATTATACCATCATTTAAACATCATTTATTATCCAAGAACAACCCTAAATCCTTAAACCCTAATTCGCTCCATTTTATTTCTTTTTCTTTCTTGTTTTAATTTAGATCCGATATAACCAATAATCCCAAAACCCACGAATTAAGCCACAACAATTTGAAATCTTATTTTTCTGATGTTATATGATGTACATAGAAGCCACGAAAATTATGCAAAAGGTCCAAAAAAATCGCATCTATTTTATGTTGAGTTTTTGTGTTTTTAGGGTTTCGAAATCAATAATTAGCATTCGATCAGAATACCATGCATGGCTGGGTTTTCTTATTTTTCCCACGCTTAATAGGATCAGAAGAAGCTTAGAAAAATACCAGATCAAATATAGAACGAGTGGATGGATGATTGTGAATTTGTGTTACACGATCTCTTCAAATCGACACCAATAATCCTCCACGAGCACAAACGCGATCCACAAGCCTTGGAATCATTTTTAGCAGGTCATACAAGATGTGAGGAACACAGGAAAAATAGGAAAAGTGTAACACCCCAACCCGGCAAGGGTAGAAGTATTACGCAAATGGTGACATATCAAAGGCAAGCATAACATACGACTTACATAATATAAATGGTTTACAATATTACAAAGGAAATATGCCAAATCTACGTAGTCATACATAAATGAATACTAAAACTAAGGTATCGCCTTCAAAAGCTAATCTCTCATCCCAAAGCAAACCCAAGCTCCTGGCTTCCTACTAAAACCTGCCGCAGGAAAAGAAATGCGGCTGAGCTTAAAAAGCCCAGTGAACAGATATATAATAAACGGAAACCAAAATCAAATGGAATGAATAGACATATCATAATGAATGAGATATAAGAAAAGAAATAAAGAGTAAAGGTTTAGGACAGTCATCCACCACGAGCCCATAACTCAAAGTCATAATCTCAAAGTCAACATCTCAAAATCATAGTCTCACAATCAGAGGGGATACCTCTCAGGCAACCAGATAATATGAGGGGTGTCCTCATGTATCAAAGGGGTGGAGTAGCTAGCTCCCAGAAATGTGAAAGGCGTGTATTGCACACAGCACCAGTCACCTCAAAGTCATACTCAAAGTCATAGTTAAATCCACTAAACATACATGCCTAGGATTGCAATCCATACGCCCCCACTCAAAGTCAATCTCAAAATCATAATCTCAAAGTCATCATGGCCATATCATAATATAAAAGGGGACGGCGTGAGAAATCACTCCCCCACACAGGAGTCATGCCAGTGGTGCATCACAGACATGGCCAGGTTACCTTCCTGGCTAGGAAACAAAAAGGTGGCTCGGGTATCAAACTAAGAGTCAGGTCTCAAGGTCATGCAAACGGGGTTCGTCTCAAAGTCATATCAAAGCATATCTCAAGGTCATGTCAAAGGTGAATCTCAAAGTCATATGAAAAGGTTCATAGCAAAAAGGGTCAAAGTATCAGATGGTCAAATTTTCAAAAGGTTTAATATCAAAAGTACTTTTCAAAAGGTTTTCTCTTAAGGTTCATTTAAAACAATGCTTCAAAATAGTTTTCATAAATGGTCTTTCAAATAGTTTTCATAAAACGAACTTCAAAAATTGTTTTCTTAAATCCAATATATCATGCTTGAAAAACCCTTTCAAATACTTTACTTAAAACATTTCCATCTCATATCAAAAAGGTCTTCATATCATAGGTCCAAAATCAGAGATCAAGGTCGAAGCAAAGGTGTTCATAGCAAAGATCGTAACTGAGTATCAATCAGATATTTAACAGATCGAGAAAAGAATCATAGGAAACCTTACAGAGAAGGTCAGAATATCTGTACCTTATTCCAAAGCAAAGCACAAACCAAAAGAATAAGATGCAAAGGATCATGTCCTCTCCTTCTTCACACCTAGAGGGGTAGAAAAGAATTACAACCCTTTCCATTTTAAGTATTACAGATGATCGTATTCATAGTTTAGGATTCATAATGTCTTTTACAAAGTTTTAGTGTTCATATAGTAGTTTTCATAATTTAGGGTTCATTTGGTAATTAGCATAAGTTTAGGGTATAATATGAAAATATCATCAAGTTACAGATTTTACAAGTCATGACCCTTGGTTTTAGCCAAATATCCATTTACACCCTTTAGGTTACACAATAAACACATCACACCCTTTAGTTTACAATTTTTACCCTTTTATAACTTCGCACAGTTTTATATACGAAATTGTTAGGTTTTCTATAAATCATAAACCATACAAAAACTCAGTAATAAAATACTAAAAATTTCCAGAGATGTCCACATGTCTTAAGTATTTTATCAAATTTTTCCAGATTTTATTATGTAGTATAGGTACGTATTAAAATTCACTTAAACCAACTCGTCCAGATTTCTGAGTAATTTTACTATACGAAAAGTTATCAATTAGGAACCCTTTAAGAAAAATTCATAAAAATCTATAAAAATTCCAGGAAGTAGTATACATCTTATAGATTTCCCAGTTCAAAGGACACATCCTAATTCGTTATGGTTAGAAAATGATAAATGAAAAACCCGGACTGTTTTTCCAGACTTTACAAATCCGATCAGACATGTGATTTCCCAAAAATCAAAAAGTAGCCTTCCCGGCCTCTAAAAATTACAAACTAAATTTTCCCAGGTAGCCAATTCAATGAACTTAGTTTTAGACTCCAGAAACATGAAAATATATGTTCGTATGATTTAATTTATGGTCAGTTAAAGTTGGTTAAAATTTCACCTCAGAACCTGTTTTCATTATCACATGTGATTTCTGAGGGTTTTATGATCCCAATCATTAACTCTTGATACTAAACAATATTGGTGAGTTTAAAACACATTTAGGTCAGATTATAATTGCTTATAACATAATCAAAATCGAATTACACCTCACATATATGCAGATCGATCCATAATTATTACATATTAGGGTTTTCTTGTTGTTATTTTATGTGACACTATATTTTTCCTCCATGATTCTTATATAACTATAATTATTGAACAAGTATTCGAGTGAACAATACCCTTGATGAACAATATGAAGAACACAACCACACGAAATCAAAACACCACACGAGAAAAACTTTCTTCCTTCTTTCTTCCTTTTGTGCGATCGGCAGCCCACAAACACCAACAAAACGCACCCTTTTGTTAGTTTATGATTCGTACAACTATGTATTGATGTAAGATTAGTTAATTACCTTAGAATGGGATCAAGAGGGGAGGTTTTTGGGGCTTCTTTGGCTCGATTTGGCAGCAGCAGGTAGGCGGCAGCAGCAGGTAGAAAAGGAGCAGAAAAATGGCAGCCTAGGGTTTTCTTTTGGAGCTAAAATAGGGTCGACATATGTGGGATGGGCCAAGCAAGGTATGGGCTGGTTTTGGGGCTTGTGTAGTCGACATTTAGGAGTGCAAAGACACGTGGTTCGGCCCAAAGTTAAGACTCACAACTCGTACAATTTAACTTGACGTTATTCCTTCATATTGTGTAATATATATTCGGCATTGTTTTTCTTAATTAAGATGCATACGCAATATGAGATTTTTGGTTTACTTGGACTCGTAATGTGCTTTAATATTATTGGTAGCTTGAAAAATTATATCGTGATGACTCAAAATTATTTCGCGTCATAATTGTTTTGTTATCATAAGTTTTGTGATTTATGCGTAAGTTATATAAATTTTAATTAAGTTTCAAAGTTACGAGGGTATTTTGGTCTTTTAATAAGTTTTAGATTTTCGGGTTTTACAACTCTTCCCCTCTAAACGAAAAATTTCGTCCCCGAAATTTGCAAAGAGTCAGAAATGAAAGGATCGAAAACAAAATAAGAACGTACTAGATCAGAATGCGGATAACTAGCTCGTATTAATTCCTCGGTTTCCCAGGTAGCTTCCCGCTCTGGGTGGTTCTTCCAAAGAATATTTGCGAACGGAGATGAAACGAAACAGGAGACACAACGGACAGCGAACGGAAATGTAAGAGACTTGTTCCTTATGACTCTTCATTGCTGATTCAAAAGTAACTTCAGTTCCCAGAATTGACATATCATACGGAATTCAGATTTGCAAGGATCATATTCAAACATGACGAATGGTTATCATATTCTCTCAGAAGAGATACACGGATACGCAAGATTGTGACGGATATGCCGTCCATAGCATTCGATTAGACAAATCAGATGAGATCGTACAGAACATAAATCATAGGTGATATCAAATGGAAGAAACTTATAGCAGAACTTAAGATTCTTATCGGAATTACAAAGGTCAACAACCGCGTACCGAGAATCCAAACGTATCAAGTCGTATAACGGCGAAACAGATTAAGCGTATAGGTGGAACTAACCTAAATCTTATAAATGCGAAAATTCTCACATCTCTAATCAAAATTCTAAGGTTTCTAAAGTACTCCTCGAAATATCCTATGAACACAATGAGGGTACGTCATATGACGTAAGTATTATCACGTTCGCGAACCGTCATAATACCAGCATCATATGAGTATACCATCATGATGGTCATACTTTATCTCAAGTCGCGAACAGAACTACTTATCTTAACCACCTATCAGTCTTTCTACCTCCTAAGGTTGGTCCAAAACAAACATCACTACGGATTCTAAATCGGAGGAATTTGAACGTACAAATAGCGTAACGAAATGTGTACAACTCAAAATGAAACTCGTCGTCGAAACGTTAGGTCTTCCACAATTCATCATCCTTCTAATAACGAAACCATCATCCAACAAATGCATAACGAACACAGAACGGAATTTCTAATAGGGTAAAGCTCATTCAAAAGATCCTATCGAAAGGTAACGGAAACTTAAGTGGTCTAAGAGGAAATGAATTACGTCTTCAATATCTTCATCCTTTACAAAAATCAAATCTTCCGAATCCAAACGTTTACTACAAAATTTCATCCCTTCAATTTCATGATCTCGAATCCTCTCAAATTCCAAGTAGCCGCTCTCTTGTCTAATCATACGATCATAGGGTGAAAAGGAATTCATAAATTTGAGTCTGGTTCCTCAAGTCTTCGACACTTCTTCTGGACACTTCGGTGTGGTAGCATGAATCTCTTACGTGATCACCTGCATTCCTCCATTGGCGAGTCTGCTTCAGCTCTCAATTCATCTTAGTACAACTAAAATGACTAGAGAAACAAGGTTGCGTGTCTCCTACAGGTCTTCTAGCATGATTCATAATTCACCAACTCAAACTGCTGTGGACTTCCTGGTTTATGTGCTGAAAGCTCATCTTCTACGGTTTGGTCGTCTTGATGCCCAACTGAAATCTCCACGTGCTGCTTGGGGTATTATCGAGTCTCATCTCAATCTGTCTTCTCCTCACATGTTTCTCTCTTGGTACCGCCTGTCACGAACCTCTTCTGCACATCTTCTACAAGTTTCTAACTCTGACAATGGTCTTCAGTCTTGGTCCTTTCCGTGGAAGCTCTTTTGTCATCGGATACCGGGTGGTGTTGTTTGCTACAATCTCTGATCATCAAGTGAATCTATTCTTCTAGAACAAAGGGTCGGTTCACTTCATACTAAAAATGGTCAACGTGTTCCTCGTTCGTCTCTGAGCACAAACATACTGTCATACTATGACAATTGTCCGAATACTCGCGAAAACATGAATCTTCTAGCCAATACAATTGACATCATTCAAAACTCATAGTGGTCACATGGGTACTAAAACAGCTTCAGGAAATCTTCTTAGGGAAAACTTCATATCACAAATCTTTCTCTTCACAAATCAAATTGCAATGCTTCGCGGAACTTAATCTCAACTAATCAACTTCCTTCTCAGATGTTCTTGTGGTTGCTTCTTCCGTCTTTCAAACTCAAATGAGGTCGTCTGCTACGGAGTTTCAAAAATAGAATAAATCAAATATCGATACGCGGAAATGGAATAATGATTACGGTTACATTCACGATGGTCGGTGTGCCGCCGCACACTTCTCTCTTTCTTCTTCATAAATCAACAGGAGCATTCAAGAGATCACTGAAGTGAACAATCTCATATTCCATCAATTCCTACCATTTCTTAACTTCTGCAGGTCAATGCAAACTTCATTTCCCAACGGATCTCAAAAGGTTCATCAGAAGCACCAGAAATTCGTACAACAAACTTTCAAATGCCGGAGCTTTCTAAGAGTGGGTACTAACAGGCGTTATGAGAAAATTTGGGAATCAAAGAGATCGGAGTATGTGCTTCATAGCAACAATAAACTTAACAGATTCAAATGATTGAGAAAATCATATCAAAATATGGTGAAGCAGATTGTTAAAGGTTGCATTTCAAATATTGCAGTCCATGATAGCTTTACAAAAACCACCAATCCATAGTCAAGAGACCTCAAAATCAACTGCATCCAAAGGGAAATGGATTCTCAAAGCGAATGTGGTTGTCAAATCATACGGATAGTTCACATAATCAAATTTGGGTACATGGTTCATCAAAGTGTGGAATGGAAGAGTATTAGAATATATCAAGGTCAAATATGTCAAATTGAAGGTTAGAATTGTGAACAGTTCAAAAGATTGGAATCTTATAACATAGGAATGATAGGGTGTGCACCGATAGTAATACGAACATCGTTTAACTGTCAGAGTTGAGATGTATGGAATATCAGTCATTAGCAACAGCATGCTTAGATAACAATTCCGTACTGGACAAATATCAACATCAAATCCTTCAAAAGGAAATTGGTTAACATACAACGTTCATCTTTCAAATGAAGGAAGGTAAGACTTCCTCGTCTTCTGCGACAAACGTTCTTATAAGGCATGACTAAAGGCAAAGGCAAGATTCAGAGTGATGCGGAAGCAAATACTACTCACATGGATGTCCTAGACTACCCATTCCTCACCGGTTATGACTTATATTCCTATGGGAAAATTCTACGCAACTTCGCAAAGGTTATCCTACGAGCGCCTACAGTGGAAACTTAGGGGTCCTAACTTACACAGGCCAAGGGTAGATGTACTACAAGTCGTAAACCTGTCTCTGATACCATAATTGTAACACCCCAACCCGGCAAGGGTAGAAGTGTCACGCAAATGGTGACATATCAAAGGCAAGCATAACATACGACTTAACCAATACAAAAGAAATTCAAAGGTTACAAATGATATACTGGAACTACAAGGTTACAATTGGGAAGCAAAACTAAATACTAAATCTATCAATGCAAATTCTTCTAAAAACTTCTACTTCCGAAAAACTATCAAAGTCTTTTAAGTCCAAAGGCCTCTTCACTCATACCCAGCTTCCAACT
This sequence comes from Artemisia tridentata subsp. tridentata, assembly GCA_021014915.2. Classification (NCBI taxonomy): domain Eukaryota; kingdom Viridiplantae; phylum Streptophyta; class Magnoliopsida; order Asterales; family Asteraceae; genus Artemisia; species Artemisia tridentata. The sequence continues at coordinate 423,893,044 of CP139507.1, read as the reverse complement.
AAAACCTGCCGCACACGGAAAGAAAACGTGCGGCTGAGCTTAAAAAGCCCAGTGAACAGATATATATAATAAACGGAAACAAAAGCAAATGAACAGGCATATCATAATGAGTGAGAAATAGGAAAAGGAAATAAAGAGTAAGGTTTAGGACAGTCATCCACCACGAGCCCAGAAACAGATCGTATCATATCATAACAGTGTAACCATAAATCTTCATAATCATATAGAGGGGAGACCTCTCAGATAATCAGATAATATGAGGGGTGTCCTCATTCTTCAGATGGAGTAGCTAGCTCCCAGACATATGTGAAAGGCGTGTATTGCACACAGCACCAGTCACCAGACAAGTCATATCATATCAGATTAAATCCACTGAACAGATCAGATCTAGGATTGCAATCTATACGCCCCCCAGAAACATATATAATCATAATCAAAGTAATGCGCATATCATAATCAGAATGGGGACGGTGTGAGGAATCACTCACCCACACATGAGTCATGCCAGTGGTGCATCACAGACACGGCCAGGTTACCTTCCTGGCTAGGTAACAGAAAAATGGCTCGGGTATCAAACTAAGAGTCAAAGGTCAAAGGTTCATATCATAATCAGGGTGTCATATCAGAAGGTTCAATATCAGAAGTTCATAATCAGACCAGTCAAAGTATCAGAGGGTCAAGTATCAGAAGTTCAAATATCAGAAGGTCAAATATCCCAGGTCAATATCCAAAAAGGGTCAATGTATCCGATGGTCAAATCTTCAAAAGGTTCAATATCAAAAGTACTTTTCAAAAGGTTTTCTCTTAAGGTTCATTTAAAAACAATCATTCAAAAATAGTTTTCATAAATGGTCTTTCAATTAGTTTTTATAAAACGAACTTCAAAATAGTTTTCTTAAAGTCAATATATCATGCTTGAAAAACCCTTTCCAAATACTTTACTTAAAACATTTCCATCTCATATCAAAAAGGTCTTCATATCATAGGTTCAAAATCAGAGACCAAAGGTCGAAGCAAAGGTTTCATAGCAAGGGATCGTAACAGAGTATCAAATCAGAGAATTTAACAGATCAGAAAAGAATCATAGGAAACCTTACAGAGAAGGTCAGAATATCTGTACCTTATTCCAAAGCAAAGCACAAACCAAAAGAATAGGATGCAAAGGATCATGACCTCTCCTTCTTCACACCTAGAGGGGTAGAAAAGAATTACAACCCTTTCCATTTTAAGTATTACAGATGATCGTATTCATAGTTTAGGATTCATAATGTCTTTTACAAAGTTTTAGTGTTCATATAGTAGTTTTCATAATTTAGGGTTCATTTGGTAATTAGCATAAGTTTAGGGTATAATATGAAAATATCATCAAGTTACAGATTTTACAAGTCATGACCTTTGGTTTTAGCCAAATATCCATTTACACCCTTTAGGTTACACAATAACCACATCACACCCTTTAGTTTACAATTTTTACCCTTTTATAACTTCGCACAGTTTTATATACGAAATTGTTAGGTTTTCTATAAATCATAAACCATACAAAAACTCAGTAATAAAATACCCAAAAATTTCCAGAGATGTCCACATGTCTTAAGTATTTTATCAAATTTTTCCAGATTTTATTATGTAGTATAGGTACGTATTAAAATTCACTTAAACCAACTCGTCCAGATTTCTGAGTAATTTTACTATACGAAAAGTTATCAATTAGGAACCCTTTAAGAAAAATTCATAAAAATCTATAAAAATTCCAGGAAGTAGTATACATCTTATAGATTACCCAGTTCAAAGGACACATCCTAATTCGTTATGGTTAGAAAATGATAAATGAAAAACCCGGACTGTTTTTCCAGACTTTACAAATCCGATCAGACATGTGATTTCCCAAAAAATCAAAAAGTAGCCTTCCCGGCCTCTAAAAATTACAAACTAAATTTTCCCAGGTAGCCAATTCAATGAACTTAGTTTTAGACTCCAGAAACATGAAAATATATGTTCGTATGATTAATTTATGGTCAGTTAAAGTTGGTTAAAATTTCACCTCAGAACCTGTTTTCATTATCACATGTGATTTCTTAGGGTTTTATGATCCCAATCATTAACTCTTGATACTAAACAATATTGGTGAGTTTAAAACACATTTAGGTCAGATTATAATTGCTTATAACATAATCAAAATCGAATTACACCTCACATATATGCAGATCGATCCATAGTTATTACATATTAGGGTTTTCTTGTTGTTATTTTATGTGACACTATATTTTTCCTCCATGATTCTTATATAACTATAATTATTGAACAAGGATTCGAGTGAACAATACCCTTGATGAACAATATGAAGAACACAACCACACGAAATCAAAACACCACACGAGAAAAACTTTCTTCCTTCTTCCTTCCTTTTGTGCGATCGGCAACCCACAAACACCAACAAAACGCACCCTTTTGTTAGTTTATGATTCGTACAACTATGTATTGATGTAAGATTAGTTAATTACCTTAGAATGGGATCAAGAGGGGAGGTTTTTGGGGCTTCTTTGGCTCGATTTGGCAGCAGCAGGTAGGCGGCAGCAGCAGGTAAAAAAGGAGCAGAAAAATGGCAGCCTAGGGTTTTCTTTTGGAGCTAAATAAGGTCGACATATGTGGGATGGGCCAAGCAAGGTATGGGCTGGTTTTGGGGCTTGTGTAGTCGACATTTAGGAGTGCAAAGACACGTGGTTCGGCCCAAAGTTAAGACTCACAACTCGTACAATTTAACTTGACGTTATTCCTTCATATTGTGTAATATATATTCGGCATTGTTTTTATTAATTAAGATGCATACGCAATATGAGATTTTTGGTTTACTTGGACTCGTAATGTGCTTTAATATTATTGGTAGCTTGAAAAATTATATCGTGATGACTCAAAATTATTTCGCGTCATAATTGTTTTGTTATCATAAGTTTTGTGATTTATGCGTAAGTTATATAAATTTTAATTAAGTTTCAAAGTTACGAGGGTATTTTGGTCTTTTAATAAGTTTTAGATTTTCGGGTTTTACAACTCTTCCCCTCTAAACGAAAAATTTCGTCCCCGAAATTTGCAAAGAGTCAGAAATGAAAGGATCGAAAACAAAATAAGAACGTACTAGATCAGAATGCGGATAACTAGCTCGTATTAATTCCTCGGTTTCCCAGGTAGCTTCCCGCTCTGGGTGGTTCTTCCAAAGAATATTTGCGAACGGAGATGAAACGAAACAGGAGACACAACGGACAGCGAACGGAAATGTAAGAGACTTGTTCCTTATGACTCTTCATTGTGATTCAAAAGTAACTTCAGTTCCCAGAAATTGACATATCATACGGAATTCAGATTTGCAAGGATCATATTCAAACATGACGAATGGTTATCATATTCTCTCAGAAGAGATACACGGATACGCAAGATTGTGACGGATATGCCGTCCATAGCATTCGATTAGACAAATCAGATGAGATCGTACAGAACATAAATCATAGGTGATATCAAATGGAAGAAACTTATAGCAGAACTTAAGATTCTTATCGGAATTACAAAGGTCAACAACCGCGTACCGAGAATCCAAACGTATCAAGTCGTATAACGGCGAAACAGATTAAGCGTATAGGTGGAACTAACCTAAATCTTATAAATGCGAAAATTCTCACATCTCTAATCAAAATTCTAAGGTTTCTAAAGTACTCCTCGAAATATACTATGAACACAATGAGGGTACGTCATATGACGTAAGTATTATCACGTTCGCGAACCGTCATAATACCAGCATCATATGAGTATACCATCATGATGGTCATACTTTATCTCAAGTCGCGAACAGAACTACTTATCTTAACCACCTATCAGTCTTTCTACCTCCTAAGGTTGGTCCAAAACAAACATCACTACGGATTCTAAATCGGAGGAATTTGAACGTACAAATAGCGTAACGAAATGTGTACAACTCAAAATGAAACTCGTCGTCGAAACGTTAGGTCTTCCACAATTCATCATCCTTCTAATAACGAACCATCATCCAACAAATGCATAACGAACACAGAACGGAATTTCTAATAGGGTAAAGCTCATTCAAAAGATCCTATCGAAAGGTAACGGAAACTTAAGTGGTCTAAGAGGAAATGAATTACGTCTTCAATATCTTCATCCTTTACAAAAATCAAATCTTCCGAATCCAAACGTTTACTACAAAATTTCATCCCTTCAATTTCATGATCTCGAATCCTCTCAAATTCCAAGTAGCCGCTCTCTTGTCTAATCATACGATCATAGGGTGAAAAGGAATTCATAAATTTGAGTCTGGTTCCTCAAGTCTTCGACACTTCTTCTGGACACTTCGGTGTGGTAGCATGAATCTCTTACGTGATCACCGTGCATTCCTCCATTGGCGAGTCTGCTTCAGCTCTCAATTCATCTTAGTACAACTAAAATGACTAGAGAAACAAGGTTGCGTGTCTCCTACAGGTCTTCTAGCATGATTCATAATTCACCAACTCAAACTGCTGTGGACTTCCTGGTTTATGTGCTGAAAGCTCATCTTCTACGGTTTGGTCGTCTTGATGCCCAACTGAAATCTCCACGTGCTGCTTGGGGTATTATCGAGTCTCATCTCAATCTGTCTTCTCCTCACATGTTTCTCTCTTGGTACCGCCTGTCACGAACCTCTTCTGCACATCTTCTACAAGTTTCTAACTCTGACAATGGTCTTCAGTCTTGGTCCTTTCCGTGGAAGCTCTTTTGTCATCGGATACCGGGTGGTGTTGTTTGCTACAATCTCTGATCATCAAGTGAATCTATTCTTCTAGAACAAAGGGTCGGTTCACTTCATACTAAAAATGGTCAACGTGTTCCTCGTTCGTCTCTGAGCACAAACATACTGTCATACTATGACAATTGTCCGAATACTCGCGAAAACATGAATCTTCTAGCCAATACAATTGACATCATTCAAAACTCATAGTGGTCACATGGGTACTAAAACAGCTTCAGGAAATCTTCTTAGGGAAAACTTCATATCACAAATCTTTCTCTTCACAAATCAAATTGCAATGCTTCGCGGAACTTAATCTCAACTAATCAACTTCCTTCTCAGATGTTCTTGTGGTTGCTTCTTCCGTCTTTCAAACTCAAATGAGGTCGTCTGCTACGGAGTTTCAAAAATAGAATAAATCAAATATCGATACGCGGAAATGGAATAATGATTACGGTTACATTCACGATGGTCGGTGTGCCGCCGCACACTTCTCTCTTTCTTCTTCATAAATCAACAGGAGCATTCAAGAGATCACTGAAGTGAACAATCTCATATTCCATCAATTCCTACCATTTCTTAACTTCTGCAGGTCAATGCAAACTTCATTTCCCAACGGATCTCAAAAGGTTCATCAGAAGCACCAGAAATTCGTACAACAAACTTTCAAATGCCGGAGCTTTCTAAGAGTGGGTACTAACAGGCGTTATGAGAAAATTTGGGAATCAAAGAGATCGGAGTATGTGCTTCATAGCAACAATAAACTTAACAGATTCAAATGATTGAGAAAATCATATCAAAATATGGTGAAGCAGATTGTTAAAGGTTGCATTTCAAATATTGCAGTCCATGATAGCTTTACAAAAACCACCAATCCATAGTCAAGAGACCTCAAAATCAACTGCATCCAAAGGGAAATGGATTCTCAAAGCGAATGTGGTTGTCAAATCATACGGATAGTTCACATAATCAAATTTGGGTACATGGTTCATCAAAGTGTGGAATGGAAGAGTATTAGAATATATCAAGGTCAAATATGTCAAATTGAAGGTTAGAATTGTGAACAGTTCAAAAGATTGGAATCTTATAACATAGGAATGATAGGGTGTGCACCGATAGTAATACGAACATCGTTTAACTGTCAGAGTTGAGATGTATGGAATATCAGTCATTAGCAACAGCATGCTTAGATAACAATTCCGTACTGGACAAATATCAACATCAAATCCTTCAAAAGGAAATTGGTTAACATACAACGTTCATCTTTCAAATGAAGGAAGGTAAGACTTCCTCGTCTTCTGCGACAAACGTTCTTATAAGGCATGACTAAAGGCAAAGGCAAGATTCAGAGTGATGCGGAAGCAAATACTACTCACATGGATGTCCTAGACTACCCATTCCTCACCGGTTATGACTTATATTCCTATGGGAAAATTCTACGCAACTTCGCAAAGGTTATCCTACGAGCGCCTACAGTGGAAACTTAGGGGTCCTAACTTACACAGGCCAAGGGTAGATGTACTACAAGTCGTAAACCTGTCTCTGAAACCATAATTGTAACACCCCAACCCGGCAAGGGTAGAAGTGTCACGCAAATGGTGACATATCAAAGGCAAGCATAACATACGACTTAACAATACAAAAGAAATTCAAAGGTTACAAATGATATACTGAACTACAAGTTACAATTGGAACAAAATAAATACTAAAATCTATCAATGCAAATTCTTCAAAAACTTCTACTTCCGAAAAATACAAAGTCTTTTAAGTCCAAGGCCTCTTCACTCATACCCAGCTTCCAACTAAAACCTGCCGCACACGGAAAGAAAACGTGCGGCTGAGCTTAAAAAGCCCAGTGAACAGATATATATAATAAACGGAAACAAAAGCAAATGAACAGGCATATCATAATGAGTGAGAAATAGGAAAAGGAAATAAAGAGTAAGGTTTAGGACAGTCATCCACCACGAGCCCAAAACAGATCGTATCATATCATAACAGTGTAACCATAAATCTTCATACAATAGAGGGGAGACCTCTCAGATAATCAGATAATATGAGGGGTGTCCTCATTCTTCAGATGGAGTAGCTAGCTCCCAGACATATGTGAAAGGCGTGTATTGCACACAGCACCAGTCACCAGACAAGTCATATCATATCAGATTAAATCCACTGAACAGATCAGATCTAGGATTGCAATCCATACGCCCCCCAGAAACATATATAATCATAATCAAAGTAATGCGCATATCATAATCAGAATGGGGACGGTGTGAGGAATCACTCACCCACACATGAGTCATGCCAGTGGTGCATCACAGACACGGCCAGGTTACCTTCCTGGCTAGGTAACAGAAAAATGGCTCGGGTATCAAACTAAGAGTCAAGGTCAAAGGTTCATTCATAATCGGGTGTCATATCAGAAGGTTCATATCAAAGTCATAATCAGACCAGTCAAAGTATCAGAGGGTCAAGTATCAGAAGTTCAAATATCAGAAGGTCAAATATCCCAGGTCAATATCCAAAAAGGGTCAATGTATCCGATGGTCAAATCTTCAAAAGGTTCAATATCAAAAGTACTTTTCAAAAGGTTTTCTCTTAAGGTTCATTTAAAAACAATCATTCAAAAATAGTTTTCATAAATGGTCTTTCAATTAGTTTTCATAAAACGAACTTCAAAATAGTTTTCTTAAAGTCAATATATCATGCTTGAAAAACCCTTTCCAAATACTTTACTTAAAACATTTCCATCTCATATCAAAAAGGTCTTCATATCATAGGTTCAAAATCAGAGACCAAAGGTCGAAGCAAAGGTTTCATAGCAAGGGATCGTAACAGAGTATCAAATCAGAGAATTTAACAGATCGGAAAAGAATCATAGGAAACCTTACAGAGAAGGTCAGAATATCTGTACCTTATTCCAAAGCAAAGCACAAACCAAAAGAATAAGATGCAAAGGATCATGTCCTCTCCTTCTTCACACCTAGAGGGGTAGAAAAGAATTACAACCCTTTCCATTTTAAGTATTACAGATGATCGTATTCATAGTTTAGGATTCATAATGTCTTTTACAAAGTTTTAGTGTTCATATAGTAGTTTTCATAATTTAGGGTTCATTTGGTAATTAGCATAAGTTTAGGGTATAATATGAAAATATCATCAAGTTACAGATTTTACAAGTCATGACCCTTGGTTTTAGCCAAATATCCATTTACACCCTTTAGGTTACACAATAAACACATCACACCCTTTAGTTTACAATTTTTACCCTTTTATAACTTCGCACAGTTTTATATACGAAATTGTTAGGTTTTCTATAAATCATAAACCATACAAAAACTCAGTAATAAAATACTCAAAAATTTCCAGAGATGTCCACATGTCTTAAGTATTTTATCAAATTTTTCCAGATTTTATTATGTAGTATAGGTACGTATTAAAATTCACTTAAACCAACTCGTCCAGATTTCTGAGTAATTTTACTATACGAAAAGTTATCAATTAGGAACCCTTTAAGAAAAATTCATAAAAATCTATAAAAATTCCAGGAAGTAGTATACATCTTATAGATTTCCCAGTTCAAAGGACACATCCTAATTCGTTATGGTTAGAAAATGATAAATGAAAAACCCGGACTGTTTTTCCAGACTTTACAAATCCGATCAGACATGTGATTTCCCAAAAATCAAAAAGTAGCCTTCCCGGCCTCTAAAAATTACAAACTAAATTTTCCCAGGTAGCCAATTCAATGAACTTAGTTTTAGACTCCAGAAACATGAAAATATATGTTCGTATGATTTATTTATGGTCAGTTAAAGTTGGTTAAAATTTCACCTCAGAACCTGTTTTCATTATCACATGTGATTTCTGAGGGTTTTATGATCCCAATCATTAACTCTTGATACTAAACAATATTGGTGAGTTTAAAACACATTTAGGTCAGATTATAATTGCTTATAACATAATCAAAATCGAATTACACCTCACATATATGCAGATCGATCCATAATTATTACATATTAGGGTTTTCTTGTTGTTATTTTATGTGACACTATATTTTTCCTCCATGATTCTTATATAACTATAATTATTGAACAAGTATTCGAGTGAACAATACCCTTGATGAACAATATGAAGAACACAACCACACGAAATCAAAACACCACACGAGAAAAACTTTCTTCCTTCTTTCTTCCTTTTGTGCGATCGGCAGCCCACAAACACCAACAAAACGCACCCTTTTGTTAGTTTATGATTCGTACAACTATGTATTGATGTAAGATTAGTTAATTACCTTAGAATGGGATCAAGAGGGGAGGTTTTTGGGGCTTCTTTGGCTCGATTTGGCAGCAGCAGGTAGGCGGCAGCAGCAGGTAGAAAAGGAGCAGAAAAATGGCAGCCTAGGGTTTTCTTTTGGAGCTAAAATAGGGTCGACATATGTGGGATGGGCCAAGCAAGGTATGGGCTGGTTTTGGGGCTTGTGTAGTCGACATTTAGGAGTGCAAAGACACGTGGTTCGGCCCAAAGTTAAGACTCACAACTCGTACAATTTAACTTGACGTTATTCCTTCATATTGTGTAATATATATTCGGCATTGTTTTTCTTAATTAAGATGCATACGCAATATGAGATTTTTGGTTTACTTGGACTCGTAATGTGCTTTAATATTATTGGTAGCTTGAAAAATTATATCGTGATGACTCAAAATTATTTCGCGTCATAATTGTTTTGTTATCATAAGTTTTGTGATTTATGCGTAAGTTATATAAATTTTAATTAAGTTTCAAAGTTACGAGGGTATTTTGGTCTTTTAATAAGTTTTAGATTTTCGGGTTTTACAAAAAGAATTTTACAGAGGTCGCATGAATCAATTTAGAATTGTTACCTTACAAATGAATAAAATGGAATAAATTCGACAAAGCTTGATCAAGGACTCCACAAATCGAATGGCTATTTTTCTAGCCTTCCTAGCAATGTAATTGACTCCAGAAAAATGCTTCTTGGCTATGGAAAAATCGGAATGATATTTAGAGAGAGTTTGAGTTTTTCGGCTACAAGTTTTAGGTTAACTCAAGAAAGAAATATGGGATGGTTATAGGAATTGAAATTGCTGAGTTCTTAGGGAGTGATTTAGGCTAGAGAATCGGTCCTAATTGACCACAAATCAATCTTCCTTAATTACATGATTTTATGATTTAATTTTGAAAGTTAAATGTATTTAAAAACATAAACTATAATTTGTATTTAAATTAAATCGGCCAAGTATTACTTTGGTGTAAATAATACACTTTTGTACTTGTGAAAATATTGGGAGTTTGCCTCATAATTATTTTACTTGATTTGTAGTTCGTTTCCAGAGATTCGGGGTTAATTCGGTACTTTTATAAACATATTAATCAAAGTTTTAGATTTTAAGGGCATTTTGGTCATTTTACACGTTTTCAGATTTTAGGGTTTTACAGTACACATGTAGATCGAGAAAAGGAGGTCAAAGCTAGGGCCTTGTTTGAGTTCGAGTTGTGATTGAGCCTGTTTGGTTCGAGGGCGCCACCACAACTACCACGGCTATAGCTACCTTCACCACCATTGTCACCGTCTCATTCCCTTTTGTTCCTCGATATGGTAAATCGCGAAACCCACGTTTATATATTTTATTGTTTTAACCGATTATATATATATATATATATATATATATATATATATATATATATATATATATATATATATATATATATATATATATATATATATATATATATATACGAGCTAATGATTTTCGTGGATTAAAAGTTGGATTTAAAACATGTTAATTATCTTATTCGTGTGGTCAAAAGGGCTCTAAGAGGGTGCTTGTTTGTTATTGAATCGAGTCGACTCACTGAGTCAACTCAGTAAGTGAGCCAATTGGCAAATCGTCCTTGTTCTGTGTCTCGCCATTGTTGCTAGTTATAAGATAAAGTAGCTTCGACCAACTTATTGTGCCGTTGTTATTGTTGTTCTCGGGTCGATGGTGTCTGCGTTGGATTTTGTTGGTCACTGGTTGGTCTCGGTTTAGTGTTAAATCTGTACAGGATGTTTGTTCGGTTCTCAGCAGTGCAAGCCACAAAGATGGTGTTTGTTTGAATTATGGTTTGTCTCGGGTTGGGTAAAACTCGACTAGGGTGTTGTGTTCCCGGGTTAATAGAAACCCACTCTTTCCAGTTATCAAATAAAAAGCTTTGAAATAATGATACAAACTGTCATGAGTTTTCACTTTTTCATAAATCTGAAAGAGATAAGAACAATTTGAAACATTTTATTAATAATCGTATATATTGATACGTGAAAGTGTAATCGCAATGGCACAACACATAATTGAAAACACACAATGTCAAATTTTCAAAGAAGCTCGTTTAAGCCTCAGTAGTACCAATGGGAACAAGAAGCATGTTCTCATAGTCTCCTCGAGTATCTTTCACAATTGCTTGATCAAGCGAGACACTAGCCCTCTTTTTATACTCTTCTTTGATGGATTTCATGTCAAATTCAGCTCGTGTAGCAACAACCCTTGTGAGTGCATTCTCATCGGTCCCTTGTCTATTGATTGCTAACCTTAGCACTTTCTCGTAGTACTTAGCAGGGTACGTCTAGGACTTGATTGTGGCCTTTAATAGCTTCAAGAACTCATCATTTGGATCAGCTTTCAAATCCTATAGATAAAAAATAATTTTATTAAAGACCAAACCTTTAATCCATTTATGTGATAATTGTCAATTTGGGTCATCTTTATTAGTTACGGGTAAACGCAAACTTTGGTTAAATAAGTTAAAATTTTGCTCCTAAATATCTACAAATCCAAACTACAATATGTTTTTACACACTATCCGATCCAAGTGACCCATCCTTTTTTTTTATCCTCATGTTTGGATATTAAACACTTTGGGTGTTAATTTTATGTCGGGTCAAAGACACCCGAGAGGGTGTGTTAGCTTGTTAAATTGGTTCGAGTTCAAAACCCACAAGGGCGAAACTGTTTAAAACTATAGAGAGTGTTGTGTTTGTGCTCGAATTGTGTAATTACACTCATGCAAAAGTAAAAGTATATACATTTGTGATTCCGGATGTTATCTTTGTGTTGTGTGTGGCGTTTTGTTCCAACCAAAGGACACCACAAGTGGTGTTGGCTTGGTTCGAGTAAGTCTCGACACCACTAGGGTGTGTCTAATCTTGGTCTAGCATTAAAATAAGCGTGCATTGTATTTTTAAACTAAAGCTGGTCTCAGTGTGCAAAGTGAATTCGATGTTGAGCCATGCGTAATATTCATCTTGAAGTATACACAAGTGCATTCATTATCTTCATCATCCACTTTAGACGCGTCCCTTTAGACACTAATCAGATTAAAGATAAATACCAAAACTCAGATACAAAAACATTTGAAAATACAAGAAACATATTGTCATCAGTTAAAAGGATACAATATTATGCCTATACTCCCTTGAAATTGTTTGTTGTATTAATGGGCCGAAACCCATTTTCCTGCGTTGGTTTAATCATAAGTCAAGCCCACTACTAATAAAATGAGCGTGATATTTTTCCATTTAGTATACGTTTTACTCGTGTTAATATTTTCCAAATAATTAACATTCGAACTAACGCGATTCATTTATTTTGACTTGTGAACATTGGTATGTTTCGGAATTTTATTGGAATTTATACTTGATGTGGGACATAACTAATACAAAACAGTCTTTATTATATGGAATGTGACTCGATGTAATGGACAACCCATATTGGACAACTTTTAGGGGACTACTATTGGACTGTAAAGCTCAATAATAGTACATACAACATGTTAAATTATCTCAGCTCATTTAATTGGACAAATTAACTATCAAAACGTGTTCGATAAACTAATTATAACAAAATGTTATTTATAAATTTCTTCGATCTAAGACCGATAATAAAACGAAATTATTGATTTTACTTAATATTACACATTTTTTTTTCTAAATCATTTTAACCTATGTTTTACTTATAAAACATACTTGGGAATGCTGGGTAAATAACGAGACTTACAAATTAACTTACTTTGTTTACATTTTTCTCTGTCGCTATTTCCTCGACTTCGTTTGTCATACCTTTATCGACTCAAGTTCCCGTCCGTGTCTTTCTCGACTATGTCGATATTCTATTCCTATTTGGCGTGAGTATTCTTGAGTCTATGATGTCTTACCACCAAACGAAACGTTAACATTAAACTTTTTACAAACTTTGATAAGAGTAATCCATGAAAACTAAGACTATTGTCTTTTCAAAACTCTTTTACTTTACAAGACGTATTCTGAGATAACTGCATACATATTAGGTTGTGTCGATCCGGCACTGTTGTGCCTGTACACTCGATACCATTGTGTTTTGCCCTCGATTCCAGTTGTGATCACTGTGATATTTTGCGTTGCTACAAGTTAAGGTGAGTTCATGGCCCCTACGTTTACTTGTTTTATAACTGTTTTGGGGGAGAATACATGCTCGTTTTAATTAAACTTGATGCCTGTTTATTTGGAAAATGTGAACTGTTTACTCAATATTTGACTATTTAACTGAAATACTAGATTGTTTACTCGTATGCGTTATATGTAAGCATAACACACACATCGACTAGGGTTACTGGACCAACACATATAACAGGACCGGGTGTAACGGTCACATGACCGGGTGTAACGGTCACATTACCGAGTGTAACGGACATACTACCAAGTGTAATGGTCATTACGAGTGTACTGATTAAGCAAACAATATAAACTGGTGTTCCACATTTACGAATACTAAAACCTATGAACTCACCAACCTCGTGTTAACACTTTTAGCATGTATTTTCAGGTTTAAGGCGATAATCTAGTGGTGAAGGCTTTTGGCTGGCATGGCATGGTCATAGAAGACTCTGATATATTTGGGACCACTTGAAATCTTTTATGGGATTATATTTCCGCACCATTTTTGAAGGGTTGTAAACAAATCACTTTTGAATATGAAATCTATTTTAAGTGGTTGAGGTAAAACCATTCTTTATACTTTGTGTTGTGATACCAATTTAGTAGCACCCAAACATGGATGCTTTCCCTAAAACAGATTTTGGCGGTGTTACAAATTGGTATCAGAGCCTAGGTTATAGAGAACTGGGTATTTTTAAAACCTAGACTATAATTGCTTTTATGAAAACTTAACCCTATGACCGCCACATGTCTGCCTGCCAAGCTGATGCCTTATTTGTGATTTTTATTGCTAATATAATTGATGAGATGTGCACACTGTTATTGGATAAATATATCCATCTGTTTTTGCTATCTACTATAAGTATCTTCGACATACTTATACAAATGCATCATACTCGTCGTGACATTATGCCTTTTCTCTAAGCAATCTCATCAATCGTCCTCGAGTGTGGACATTCGCCTTAATTATTTAAGTAGCTTTTAAAAGTAAGGGACATATTATTGGTGTAACTGAGCTGAGTATTCCAAAATTTATTGAACCTCGGTGGAATATAGACTGATCACCTATATTCGACCAGGGACAGTGGGACATAGCCTGATCACCTATGTCCAACTCAGAGGTAAATTTTGCAATACTGAGAGTAGTTATACTAGAATTATGTCCAGATTGATTTCCAACTTGATTTTTGGAAGACTCAAAATTCTGGGTGTGTACATAATCACTGTCTAACATGAACATTCACATCTACACACAATACACTGGCATCACAACATCTCATGAACCGTAATACACCGGCACCGCTATACTTCCCCATTTATATGGAATTTCTGTTTGCCGCCATCTGACCGTAATTTGCATCGGGTCGGTTAAATCCGATTGGTACCGTTTGAACCCGAGTTGCTTATTTGTAACTCCTTGAGATTGTAATAAGCCAGTTGAGCTTATTGGAGCGTTCGGATTTGATTCTAGCTACATTTGAATTTAAATTTGGCTACGTTTGGAATTGGTTTTGAGCTAGGTTTGAAATTTGGATCGCTGGATATTGCGATTTTGGACCTCATTCTGAATTTGGATTTGTTATCCAGCTTTGTTTTGTTGGGGTTTTGTTACAGTCACCTCCACCTCAAACACTACACTCAACCGATGTTGTAATTTCCTCGTTAAGTACTAAGTACACTACTGAGGCAACCAACTGATTGCTAGTAGCAATAAACACCCTCCTTCGGGGTCGTACCCTGAACTTGATAAACTTCCCATTCGGCAGAGATTTTATGCCCGACAGAAACCTTAAGACTTTAAGGAATAACCTGAACTGCGTTCCTTGGGACAATCACCTAATTCTCCTCTCGTCCCTCGGGAATATCAGTTATTTTTTGCTACACTCTCATAAGGTAATAAACCATGTCGCTAACACCATACAAACTGTTTTCTCGCGGTCACCCTACAAATGTTTTACCACCACTTTATGAAATCAAAAATCCTGACCCTACCACTATTTTTTAAACAACGAATGGTTTTGGTCCTATAAACTGTTTTACAAATCGTTTCACAAGTTATTTTATAAACCGATTTGTGCCTTATCACAAACTAAACTGCAGTTTGCTATTATTTGGGCAAATAATAAATTGTTCCCCATTACTCTATAAACTGTTTCACAAATCGTTTTATAAACTCTTTTGCAATCACCCGGTGAGCTATCCACCCACCTGGAAAGCATTTATATTACTACCTCTTGGTATTGTTAAAGCAAATTGAATACTTATGTTAATGAAATCCGTAGTGATACCCTTCTAAAACACTCACTTGGATGCGTGAAATTTTTCTCAAACTTTTGTTAAGGAATGTCAAACACCAACTTTTGTGGAAATTATCCCATCCACACCATGACTAAGAACTGTTTCACGAAATTTTGAATCAATTGAAACCAGTCACCATGTCATTCCACCACTCTAAATCAGAACATGTTAAAAACTTTGTGCCACTAAGGAATAGATCATAACTGGGAGTAGAACCCATAAATTTGAGGTGCCCACACTAACAAGGTTGTGAAAATATCGTGAAGCTATGACTAGCACTGTCATCCTATTAAACTTACTCTCGAAATTTTTGTAACTCACCAACTCACAAAAAGGGGAAAACCAATGATAGACAACCTGGGTACCCTCCCACAAATGAAGAGAAACCCCTAGACAGCCTGGTGAGACTCAAACCCGTTGTGAGTACCAACAACTCTTCCCAGACACCATTTTATCAGATAACATAAACTAAAATCCGGGACAGATTTCGCGTTAAGGAGGGTAGACTGTAACCACCCGTAATTTTCCAAACATTATTTTAATAATGAAAGTTTACTTATTATTATTCGACAATTTATTTGAGCATTTTTTTGAACTTACATGATTAATTCGGGAAGTTATCCCGCACACTGTAGCCTACAGTAACCCTCCAAGCTACTTAATTTTATCAAGAAAAGTGAAGTAATCACTTCCTGACACTTACTGACAATTTATTTACAAAACCAAGAAGTTATCTCGCTTTTCTGAAAAATGCGACACCACACGCGTACCGACACCACGTTATTCATGGGTTAAGTCTGATAATTATTTTCGGAGTCAATAACTTTGTTTTCATACCATTTGTATGAAAACATTCTCAGAAATATATTTTTGGATTTGCCAAACCGATGTATCACATTTACATTTTGACTCAACGGGACACGGGGTACATGGGGTAATAATAAAACAAAACTTATCTCCTTTTTATCACAACCACAATCGCCCCTACCTTCTTCCCTATTCCTTTTTATCAAAACTTTTATGCATACATCACTATCTACTTTTTTCTTGCTTCCTTCTTCCCAGTCGATTTCACAAAAGGACCTTGGAGGGGGAAACTTGATTGTGACCTTTCCCAAGTTTGTCTCTTCTCGGGAATCACACCAAGAAAGCTTGGTCAAAGATTGCTTCTATTCCTTCTTTTTAATCTAGTCAATGCCATAGAATGAGACACACTCAAATCCCATAACTCATCCACATCTCTTTAGGGTTTCAGCAGCCGCTCTGTTTTTCGGCCAACTTTCGGCGAGTCAAATCCGTGATGTACACATGTAGATCGAGAAAAGGAGGTCAAAGCTAGGGCCTTGTTTGAGTTCGAGTTGTGATTGAGCCTGTTTGGTTCGAGGGCGCCACCACAGCCACCACGACTATGGCTACCTTCACCACCATCGTCACCGTCTCATTCCCTTTTGTTCCTCGATATGGTAAATTGCGAAACCCACGTTTATATATTTTATTGTTTTAACCGATTATATATATATATATATATATATATATATATATATATATATATATATACGAGCTAATGATTTTCGTGGATTAAAAGTTGGATTTAAAACATGTTAATTATCTTATTCGTGTGGTCAAAAGGGCTCTAAGAGGGTGCTTGTTTGTTATTGAATCGAGTCGACTCACTGAGTCAACTCAGTAAGTGAGCCAATTGGCAAATCGTCCTTGTTCTGTGTCTCGCCATTGTTGCTAGTTATAAGATAAAGTAGCTTCGACCAACTTGTTGTGCCGTTGTTATTGTTGTTCTCGGGTCGATAGTGTCTGCGTTGGATTTTGTTGGTCACTGGTTGGTCTCGGTTTAGTGTTAAATCTGTACAGGGTGTTTGTTCGGTTCTCAGCAGTGCAAGTCACAAAGAGGGTGTTTGTTTGAATTATGGTTTGTCTCGGGTTGGGTAAAACTCCACTAGGGTGTTGTGTTCCTGGGTTAATAGAAACCCACTCTTTCCAGTTATCACATAAAAAGCTTTGAAATAATGATACAAACTGTCATGAGTTTTCACTTGTTCATAAATCTGAAAGAGATAAGAACAATTTGAAACATTTTATTAATAATCGTATATATTGATACGTGAAAGTATAATTACAATGGCACAACACATAATTGAAAACACACAATGTCAAATTTTCAAAGAAGCTCGTTTAAGCCTCAGTAGTACCAATGAGAACAAGAAGCATGTCCTCATAGTCTCCTCGAGTATCTTTCGCAATTTCTTGATCAAGCGAGACACTAGCCCTCTTTTTATACTCTTCTTTGATGGATTTCATGTCAAATTCAGATCGTGTAGCAACAACCCTTGGGAGTGCATTCTCATCGGTCCCTTGTCTATTGATTGCTAACCTTAGCACTTTCTCGTAGTACTTAGCAGGGTACGTCAAGGACTTGATTGTGGCCCTTAATAGCTTCAAGAACTCATCATTTGGATCAGCTTTCAAATCCTATAGATAAAAAATAATTTTATTAAAGACCAAAGTTTTAATCCATTTATTTCTAAGGCTACATGCAGTAGATTCGGTCGAGCTCCACTTGATCGATTAGGGAATCGATTTCCCTTATTGTGGGAGTCGATCATTCCATTCGGTCGCCCAACACTTGGTCACACTGCCGATCTATATCAAAAGGAATATTTGTCCCATTTTTTTATTTATTACCGTTTGAGTTTGAAACCAAAAAAAAAAAAAAAAATTCTTCCAAACCTCTATAACACCAATCGACCCGGCTTTGCCAGAAACTGTCAAAGAAAGGATGCAAGAAATTAAGAACGAAATCAAGGAACGACACAACCTTAATTTTTAGTTTTTAATAAGTATCGTAATGTTTTAGTGTGATTTCAATTTTATTGTAATGTTTTTATTTTATTTAAATTATTATGTAATGTTTTAATTATTCAATAAAATTTGAGTTTGTGTTTAAAAATGTATTAAAAAAAAAATTGAACTTGGTCGCCCTTACTGGGGCACCTAATCGCCTGTAGGTCGCTGGAGAGAGAAAGCTGACGTGGCAGAGAAAAATGGGGGAACTTGGTCGCCTTACTGCATCCAGCCTTATGTTAAAATTGTCAATTTGGGTCATCTTTATTGGTTACGGGTAAACACAAACTTTGGTTAAATAAGTTAAAATTTTGCTCCTAAATATCTACAAATCCATACTACAATATGTTTTTACACACTATCCGATCCAAGTGACCCATTCATTTTTTTTATCATCATGCTTGGATATTAAACACTCTGGGTGTTAATTTTGTGTCGGGTCAAAGACACCCGAGAGGGTGTGTTAGCTTGTTAAATTGGTTCGAGTTCGAAACCCACAAGGGCGAAACTGTTTAAAACTATAGAGAGTGTTGTGTTTGTGCTCGAATTGTGTAATTACACTCATGCAAAAGTATAAGTATATACATTTGTGATTCCGGATGTTATCTTTGTGTTGTGTGTGGTGTTTTGTTCCAACCAAAGGACACCACAAGTGGTGTTGGCTTGGTTCGAGTAAGTCTCGACACCACTAGGGTGTGTCTAATCTTGGTTTAGTATTAAAATAAGTGAATTGTATTTTTAAACTAAAGCTGGTCTCAGTGTGCAAAGTGACTTCGATGTTGAGCCATGCCGTAATATTCATCTTGAAGTATACACAAGTGCATTCATTATCTTCATCATCCACTTTAGACGCGTCCCTTTAGACACTAATCAGATTAAAGATAAATACCAAAACTCAGTTACAAAAACATTTGAAAATACAAGAAACATATTGTTATCAGTTAAAAGGATACAATATCATACCTATACTCCCTTGAAATTGTTTGTTGTATTACTGGGCCGAAACCCATTTTCCTGCGTTGGTTTAATCATAAGTCAAGCCCACTACTAATAAAATGAGCGTGACATTATTCCATTTAGTATACGTTTTACTCGTGTTAATATTTTCCAAATAATTAACATTCGAACTAACGTGATTCATTTATTTTGACTTGTGAACATTGGTATGTTTCGGAATTTTATTGGAATTTATACGTGATGTGGGACATAACTAATACAAAACAGACTTTATTATATGGAATGTGACTCGATGTAATGGACAACCCATATTGGACAACTTTTAGCGGACTACTATTGGACTGTAAAGCCCAATAATAGTACATACAACATGTTAAATTATCTCAGCTCATTTAATTGGACAAATTAACTATCGAAACGTGTTCGATAAACTAATTATAACAAAATGTTATTTATAAATTTCTTCGATCTAAGACCGATAATAAAACGAAATTATTGATTTTACTTAATATTACACATTTTTTTTTTCTAAATCATTTTAACCTATGTTTTACTTATAAAACATACTTGGGAATACTGGGTAAATAACGAGACTTACAAATTAACTTACTTTGTTTACATTTTTCTCTGTCGCTATTTCCTCGACTTCGTTTGTCATACCTTTATCGACTCAAGTTCCCGTCCGTGTCTTTCTCGACTATGTCGATTTTCTATTCCTATTTGGCATGAGTATTCTTGAGTCTATGATGTCTTACCACCAAACGAAACGTTAACACTAAACTTTTTACAAACTTTGATACGAGTAATCCATGAAAACTAAGACGATTGTCTTTTCAAAACTCTTTTACTTTACAAGACGTATTCTGAGATAACTACATACATATTAGGTTGTGCCGATCCGGCACCGTTGTGCCTGTACACTCGATACCATTGTGTTTTGCCCTCGATGCCAGTTGTGACCACTGTGATATTTTGCGTTGCTACAAGCTAAGGTGAGTTCATGGCCCCTACGTTTACTTGTTTTATTACTGTTTTGGGGGAGAATACATGATCATTTTAATTAAATTCGATGCCTGTTTATTTGGAGAATGTGAACTGTTTACTCAATATTTGACTGTTTAACTGAAATACTAGATTGGTTACTTGTATGTGTTATATGTAAGCATGACACACACATTGACCAGGGGTACTGGACGAACACATATAACAGGACCGGGTGTAACAGTCACATGACCGGGTGTAATGGTTACATTACCGAGTGTAACGGACATACTACCAAGTGGAATGGTCATTACGAGTGTACCGATTTACCAAACAATATAAACTGGTGTTCCACATTACGAATACTAAAACCTATGAACTCACCAACCTCGTGTTAACACTTTTAGCATGTATTTTCAGGTTTAAGGCAATAATCTAGTGGTGAAGGCTTTTGGCTGGCATGGCATGGTCATAGAAGACTCTGATATATTTGGGACCACTTGAAATCTTTTATGGGCTTAGTTTTTCGCACCATTTTTTAAAGGTTGTAAACAAATCACTTTTGAATATGAAATCTATCTTAAATGGTTGAGGTAAAACTGTTATTTATACTTTGTGTTGTGATACCAATTTAGTTGCACCCAAACATATATGCTTCCGCTAAAACAGATTTTGGGGGTGTTACAGATCCTTACATCAGGAGTTTGCTATGACAGATTTGGGTCATCTTAATTATTTTTTGGGTATCTCTATTACGCGTGATTCTTCAAGGTTGTTTTTATCTCAGAAGAAATATGCTATTGAGGTTTTGGAGAGAGCACATATGGTTAATTGTAATCCCAGTTGGACTCCTATTGACACTGAGTCTAAACTGGGGGATGATGGTGATTCGGTATCTGATCCTACTTTATATCGGAGTCTTGCAGGTTCTCTTCAGTATTTCACCTTTACTCACCCATACATATCTTATGCAGTTCAACAGGTTTTCCTTCATATGCATGACCCTAGAGAGCCTCATTTCACGGCTCTTAAACGGATTCTCCGGTATGTTCGGGGTACATTAGACCATGGGTTACAGTTGTTTGCTTCTTCCACTACTTCATTGGTTGCTTATTCAGATGCGGATTGGGCTGGCTGCCCTACTAGTAGGAGATCAACTTCAGGCTACTGTGTCTTTCTTGGCAACAATCTATTATCTTGGTCCTTTAAGCGTCAACCGACTCTATCTCGTTCTAGTGCAAAAGCAGAGTACCGTGGATTGTCAATGCTGTTGCTGAGACTTGTTGGTTACGGAATTTACTGCGTAAGCTACACACTCCTTTATCTTCCACTACGCTTGTCTACTGCGATAATGTTAGTGCTGTCTACTTATCCTGTAATCCGGTTCAACATCAGCGTACGAAGCACATTGAGATCGATATTCACTTTGTTCGAGACTTAGTTGCTACTGGTCAAGTTCGGGTTCTCCATGTTCCTTCACGTTATCAGTATGCAGATATTTTTATGAAAGGATTGCCATCCGCTGTGTTTGAGGAATTTCGCTCCAGTCTGAGCGTTCGATGTCCTTCCGCTCTGACTGCGGGGGAGTGTTAGCCCGTAGTACATTATTGTATCGGGCTCAAGCCATATCTAGAATATTCTCAATGTAGTTATTTATATGTACGATGTATTATGTTTAGGCAATCAAATCAAATACACGATTCCTCATTAAAACATTTACACAAAGATGTAATTTACTAACGAAGTGGGTTAACGAAAGTTAGTAAAAAACTTAAATCGGCTGAAAAATTTTGTTGGACGTCTTTTTATGCAAAAAAAAAAGAAGAGTACCCTGATTGAAAACAGACCCTAAGTTTAGTGCCATTTTTGTGTCATTTGCCAATGTAATATAAGACATGAGTTCTTTACAATCTAATAGAAATGAGCAAAACCACTCTAATGAAAGTCTCTCAAAATCCTTTTCAAACTAACATTTTCACACATCCCCCAAAACAGTACATTTTTACCTTAATCAAGATTAAAGAGAGAATGTAAAAATGTGTAATATGTTGGGATATTTAGCTATTTATATTGGTTATAGAAATGAGCTGCTCCACTTTTAGAGAATGCATCAAGTCTGGCAATTTTATCCGGTCTGTAATTCGTTTGGTTTTGACCGGTTCGTCTCTTAGTTGTTCATGCGACCTTTAAAACCCAGATAGAACTGATGTTGAAAACATGGAAATCTTTTTGGATGAGTTAAGTATGTTGAGGGAAAAAAAACATTTGAATGGATATCATTGATGAACTTTTCTTTTATCCAATTACAGTAAAGGGTGGAGAAAACATACAAATTTCTAAGCAACTGTTTGAAATTCTTGTAGCGTCGTGTTTTCTATCCCACATTGGTTACAGAAAAGAAACCTTGCTTACTTATATACTAAAGCGAATTTTGCTTAGATATGTCGAGATTAATATTATGTTGTTGATAACTATTGTTTGTTATTATGTTTATGAAAAAATAAAGTAAAAACAATAGCGCTCAATAACTTATGTAAGTTCTTCATCTTTTTTAAGAGTCTATTTTCTTCGTCCAGTATTAAAATACCTAGTAATTGGTAATTCATATACGTCACTTTAACCCTTTGTCATCTTATATATCGAACAATACATCTTCTATGTTGAGAAAAGTGACACCGGAGTGAAGCAAACCCGCAACTAAAATAAGAAAATACTAATAAAAGATGACACACTGATATAACGTGGAAAACCCCACTAGGGTAAAACCGACGGGCAAGGAAAGATACGTTTCACTATGATGAAAACTAGGAGTTACACCTTCTCTCTACCTACAAGGATAAACACTTATATCTCTTGTATTAGGAGATATTACAAACTCTCTATATTAACTCACAAATAATAGGAGAAAGAAAGAGACCAAGAACACTTTGTGTTTCGTTGGAATGGGATGATGAATGAAGCTGTGGTGCTTTGCCTTTTATAGGCTTCAATTGAACATCTTGAAATCATCTATGACACCACCACCAAGTTGCATACCAACTTGCAATATTCTCTTATAGATGCGCTGTATCTTTAACAATCTCTCACTTGAAGATTCAATTGAAGTTCAATCAATCTTCACAACGTTATCCTTCCTTGCACTTTCATGTTGCTTACGTTTCCGCTAGGCCGCATGAGGATCGGCACCATATAAACTTGTCACAGTTTATTGCTTTTGTTAGATAATTTGCCACATTATCATCAGTATGAATTTTCTGCATATCCACGATTCCTTCTTCCACTTTCTCACGAACAAAGTGATACTGAACTCGTATATGCTTCATCTTTGAATGAAATGATGGATTCCTTGCAAGATACAAGGCACTCTGATTGTCACAAAATAGAGTAATTTTCTCTTGTTCGTGCCCGAGTTCTTCCAACAACATCTTCAACCATACTGCTTCTTTGCTGGCTTGAGCTGCTACAACATATTCTACTTCTGTTGTTGACATGGCCACAACTGACTGTAGTTTTGAAACCCAGCTTACTGTTCCGCCAGAAAGTGTAAACACATACCCGGTGGTTGATTTACTTCCGTCAAGATCACCTGCGTAATCAGAATCAACATATCCCTTGACAGTTAAGTCCGATTCCCCAAAACATAATGCAACATCTGAGGTTCCTTTAATGTATCTAAGGATCCTCTTCACAGCTTCCCAATGCTCTCTACCAGGTTTCGCCATGTATCGACTCACTACTCCCACTGCATGTGCAATGTCTGGTCTTGTACAAATCATCGCGAACATTAAACTTCCCACTGCTGATGCATACGGTACTCGAGACATCTCCATCCTCTCTTCTTCATTGCTAGGACTCATCTTGGAGGATAACTTGACATTAGTAGGAAACGGGGTTGATATTGGCTTATAATCTTGCATATTAAACCTTTGCAAGATTTTCTTCACATAATTTTTTTGTGAAAGCCAAAATTTCCTACTAACTCTATCTCGGTGAATTTGCATCCCTAGAATCTTGTTTGCGGGTCCAAGGTCTTTCATCTCAAATTCCCTAGCGAGCTGTGCCTTCAATTTACTGATACGATCTTTGTTGGGGCCTGCAACCAACATGTCGTCAACATATAACAGCAAGATGACAAAATCATTGTCTCCAAACCTCTTGTAATATGCACAAGGGTCTGCGTGTAGTCTGTTATATCCAAGGCCAATGATGAAAGAATCAAATCTCTTGTACCAACACCGCGACGCCTGCTTTAAACCGTACAGAGATTTGTTTAACCTGCAAACCAAGTTCTCTTTTCCCTTTTGTTTAAAACCTTCTGGTTGGAGCATGTAAATTTCTTCCTCAAGATTTCCATGAAGAAATGTAGTTTTCACATCTAGCTGCTCTAGATGTAAATCATATGTAGCACACATTGCCAGAACCACTCGAACAGTTGTCATTCGAACCACAGGAGAAAATATTTCATTGAAGTCGACTCCCTCTTTCTGAGCATATCCTTTGACTACCAATCTTGCACGATACCTCTCCACCTGGTCATCACCGTTCCTCTTGATCTTATACACCCATTTGTTTCCAATAGGTTTTCTACCTGCTGGTAGTGGCATCAGTTCCCACGTTTTGTTTTTATGAAGAGCTTCAATTTCTTCTTGCATTGCTTCCTGAAGAGTCCAGAACGAAGCATCTGAATTATTTCTTCTTGCATTGCTTCTTGAAGAGTTGATGGCTCTCCTTCCTCTGTAAGAAGACAGTATGCAACATTGTAACACCCCGTAAAATTTTTGTGTAACAGCGGAAGACTTAAACGGGGTAATTACTTATTAGATCACAGTCATGCTTATAGAAAACCATCTAAAAGAGAAGTTTCTAAATTTTTATATCATTCAATGAAAACTCAATATTCAGAGTTACAAAACATTTTCCAAAAGTAACAATGTTTCACAAAAGTGGTGGCGAGTTTGTAAAGAATGATATAATTATTAAAAATAAAAGGGTGGTCTCGAGTGCCCTTGCCAGCTCCGTGCCATTATGCTTCTAGTTTCCTGAGATAAAACATGCTTAAAATGTCAACACAAAGGTTGAGTGAATCCATAGTGTTTAAATTTGTAATAGTTTGAACACAAGTTGATTAGCACAACGGTGATATCGTTGTATATAACATAAATATTGAGTTGATCAGTAGCACAACGGTGATATCGTTGTGTAACATATATAGACATATTGCCCTAAGTCTCATGACACGCAAACGTTGACATCGTGTGATATCATAAAATGATATAACTCACAACATAATAATGGTGCAAGTAAAATGGGCCCTCGTAGCAGGAGTTTGCCATTCTCCTGGTTATCTCAAATAAAGTGCATTTGGGTTGCTAATCTAGCTAACACAAATGGGGTCGTCAACCCCAATAGATCTATCCACAATATTCGCGTTCACTTGCAGTGATTAATGGCTCATGATATGAGGGACTTTTGGCAATATCGGTAACTTAGGAAATATCATTCAGGATAGCATAGAAAAATACTTGTGTTCGGGTTTTTAGCATGTATCTCCCCACGGGTTTAAAATCGTATAAAAATGTGGGACTATGAACTCACCTTAGTAGTGTAGTTTTCGATTAGTGCTCAAATGATGAACAATGAATAGCTCCTGACTTGCGACCTGAATTAATGTGATTTGTTTAGGTTATTATTGGCCATTCGTTTTTAATGAGTGAAATGATGAGTGTGGAAATCTCCGAATGTGATAGTGTCAGACTTGTGTATTTCTAAAGTTTGAAAATAACTTATCATAGTTATTGTTGTTATTTTACAAAAGTGTCATCGACTAGAGTTTAGTGATATGTTTATTATTAGTGGTTATATATATTAGTAAAAATATTTAGTTTAAATATTCTTTGGTTATTGCAAGTTTATTAATATTATTTATTTGTAAATAGTTATTATTAAATGTTATGATTTGTTATAAAAAACATGTGCTATATTTATTTTTAAAAGTGTGTATAAAAACTAAATAAATGAAGTTTTTCAAAAATCATAATATAGTTGCAACATTTACCCTTAACTTTATAAAAGTTACATTTTTAACCCTTTCGTTAAAATATTTGCAGTTTTAGTCCAAAAACCTTGTTTTACACTTTTTACCCCCATTTTTCGTTAATTACAGTTTTGGTTCTTTATTTTATCTCAAGTTTTCCATTTTTCAGTTTCGAACCCCTTTATTTCCAAAATTTACACTTTTGACCCTATGTCTCGCGAACTTTGCATTTTTAGTCCAAAGTCCTCAAAATACGCTTTTTACCTTAAGTTTAACATATTGGCAGTTTCTACCCTCAAGTTTTATTCAAAATTTTATTTTTAGGTTCGACCCTTCATTCTTTTAATTTTTATGATTTACACCCCTTTTGTCATAATTTTTGCAAACTTAGTCCAAAATTAGTTTTTGAAAAGTTAGGTTTGGTTTTCTCAAAAACATAGTCTTTTTAGCTTATTCGAGCTTATACAAAAGCAACTTTTAGCTTATCTTTTCTACGAACTGATTTTTAGTTTGAAATGTTATTTGTTTAATGACTTGGGCTCGTTAGCCCACCAAGGCCCAAAAACAGTTTTAAGGAAATCATAAGGGTGTTCGACTGAGCTTTAGGATTAGGGTCGGATTACTTAGTGTTTATGATTATACGACTTGCATGTTTCGACATTTAGGTTCACCTTAGTATAAAGGTTCGAGTAGTGTACAAATATATATATATCGCACGTGTGAAATAAAAGTTATCGATTGAATCCTAGGGTGACTTAGGTAGTTCTTGGCATGCACAAGTTTTTGAGTTATGGAATGCATAAAACAAATTGAATGTAATTCGAATAGAAGATAAAAGAGTGAGTGATGACTTACTACACCAAACTTGGTGGTGAAGAGATATGGTACGAGTGAAAAGAAAACGAGCACGAGCACGAGCTAAAAGCTTGAATCCTTTTCGATTATGACCCACGATCAAAATAAAAACCTAAAAGATTTAGAAGACTTGAATGACCAAAACCCTTGCTTAATCCTCCTCTTTGTAGCTCGACAGTAGCTCAAATGGAACAAAAGGAATTGTTGTGTAGTTGATAAGTGTTTGTAAGTTTTAGTGTGTGAGGAAATGTGAGATATTATGGGTTTATATAGGCGTATTAGGCATGGCTTTGGTATTAATTTAATCTCTCTTGCATGGTTCCAAGGTGATGGGAAGTAGAGGGTTGTGTTGTCTTAGTCGAGAAAAGAAAAGGTCAAAGGGACATGGTTTTGTTTGGTCTTGTCGAGTGGAAGAACTAGGTACAAATTTAGAGTTGAGCTATGAATATGGTGTTGCATTTGTTTATGCATGAACAAGTGAGGAATGAGGGACAACTCTTGCCTTGTGACTTATTATAATCGAATAGGGTCAAGAAAAGGGAAAAGGAGAGGGCATGTGGTGCTCGACTTTTGATTTGTTTATGTAATAGAAGTCTTGTGACTTGGTATGTCGAAGGAACAAGAGAAGATAAATGTGGCATGTTGGAGTTTAAGAGACATAAAACCCATTGGTTAACAAGGTTTGATATAGTTTATTGTTTTAGGTTAGGTTCTAGGGTGACTTGTTGGTTCATGGGTGGTCTTGCACGCAAGGAAAGAAAAGAGAAAAAGGTGTGTGAGTTGTTTGTGTTTGTGTAATGTCGAATCGCAAAGGAACAAAGGAAAATCTAGTTTTGTGGCTGTGTCGAGTGGGGGCAACAGAAAAAGAAAACATGTACTAGGAAAAAAAAATAGATATGTTAGGCTTGGGGTTCGTATGGTTAATTTGGCCCAATAGGAGACAAAGGAAATCATGGAGTGGGCTTGTGTTCGGCCCAAAGAAAAAGGAAAGAAAGAAAAGAAATATAGCCCGATTAGTTATTTAGGATTTTCTGCCCAATAGGCCCAATAGATTAATATGGTTAGATTTTGTCTCGGTGTTTAACTTTTAGTGTCGGTGCGCAAGTGAGCTATTCGAGTCACGTCTCAAATTTGATCAAAGAGCGACTGGTGATGTGTTGTTTGATATGTTGAAAAAAAATAACTCGTAAAAATGGGTTAATCACTTTAGATTAGAATTACTTGGTAATTAACATTAATAAATGACATGGGAAATTACAAGGTATTACAAACATTGCCCTCCATAACATAATCCGAGTGCCACACCGGACGTTTTCTTTCACGATTAAGAGTACGAGTCGTTGGAGCTTGAGACTTAGTTGTCTCATTCACCTCGTGCTGTGGTACGGCTTCAGAAGAATCACTCGACTGAGATTGCTTTTCCACCTGTATTGATGTAGTTTCTCTTGTAGTGTTATCACCTTCTTCATTTTCTTGAATTTTGTCTTTCATAAAGACAACATCTCTACTGACGACTACTTTGTGGGCAGTGGGGTCCCACAAGCGATACCCCTTTACTCCGTCAGCGTACCCCAAGAACAAACATTTTTTGGATTTCGGATCCAGCTTTGTAGTTTCTTGAGAATTGTACATCATGTACACAGGACTTCCAAATATATGAAGGTCAGAATAGTTGACTGGCTTTCCCGTCCACAATTCCATCGGTGTCTTCAACTCAATTGCAGTTGAAGGTGAACGATTTATCACATAACATACGGTATTGACTGCTTCCGCCCAGAATGATTTTTCCAAGCTTGCAGTTGCCAACATTGCCCTTGCTCTTTCTAACAAGGTTCTGTTCATCTGCTCTGCCACTCCATTCTGTTGAGGAGTGTATGCCGTCGTGAACTGCCTTTTGATTCCTTCTTGCCTGCAAAAAGTATCAAATTCATCACCAGTGTATTCGCCTCCATTATCTGTTCTCAAACACTTGATCTTCTTTCCAGAATCAAGTTCAACCCGCGCTTTGTAAACCTTGAAAACTTCAAACACATCAGACTTCTTCTTGATTAGGTACACCCAACATCTCCTGGAATCGTCATCAATGAAGGATACAAAATACCTTGCTCCTCCCAGGGATAGAACCGGTGCCTGCCATACATCAGAGTGAACCAATTCTAGAACAGAGACACTTCTAGAATTTGATGTCTTGAATTTTAAGCGATGCTGCTTGCTGATAACACAATGCTCACAGAAAGGTAAAGAAACCTTTGTAAGGCCAGGAATTAACTTCCTTTCAACAAGAATCTTCATTCCTTGTTCCGACATATGTCCAAGCTTTTGATGCCATGTTACTGCAACTTTATGACTTGGACTATCTGAAGCAACAGATGCTTCCGCCTCCTCCATTATCTCTCCCTTCAGTTGGTATAAGTTCGCAGCCACCTTTTCACCTTTCATAAGTACAAGTGTGTCTTGTATAACTTTCATGATCTTGTTTTGTATTTCAACCTTACAACCAAGATCATCCAATTGTCCTAGAGACAATAGATTCTTTTTTAGGCCCTCCACGTGTTGCACATCCCGAATAGTACGAACTGTACCATCATGCACCTTCACCATGATATTTTCAATTCCAATGATCCTTAGTTTATGATCATTGCAACTGTACACAGATCCGCCTCTAGAGATAGGTTTATATTGATGATACCATTCTCTTCTTGCGGTCATATGAAAAGTAGCTCCAGTATCGAACAACCATACATCTGCAAATCTTTTCCTGCCATCATTTGCAACCGCTGCTTCACAACACAGAGCGTTACCATCTTCTGAAGTGCTGGCGAAATTTCCCTGAGGATTAGAGGTATTTAAACCCCGACAATCTTTCTTAAAGTGACCCGGCTTGCCACATTTGTAGCATTTAAAATTCTTCTTCCTTCCTGTTTTAGATTTACCATGATTGTGACTCCCACTGGAGCCAGGTTCCATTGACCTCCCTCTCGTCACCACCAAAGCCTCCACCTGTCTTGAATTGGTCTGTCTGTCCTTGTAACCTCTCGTAATTTTCCCTACGAATAGTAAATGCTAATAAATGATTAACGAATCATTACGTTATTTAATAACCATTTCTACCAATGAATTTTTTTTTGTTATTTATGCTATATTATTTTAAATCACAACGATACTTGTGATTACCATTTACCTAGAAACGATGCTTACACACGAACCTTGATAGTCTAAGAATCGCGAAGTTACATAAAACAATTAACGTTTAACATTTAACGTGATACGTTTCGTCATATAACCAAACTCGTTCATATGATTTTTCCGAACTTACGAAAATAATCCTAATCACTCACTAATGACATTGGGCCACGGCCCAATGCCCTCAGCAACCCAACACACCAAGCGGACCCTTATTATTTCTTTTCTTTTCTTCATTGGGCCTAGCCCACCAGACGAGCCCAAACACAAACCCAACTCAACCAAATTTTATAAAATCTATACATATAAAATGCGACGAGGGACGTTTACTTTGCCTCATTTTCTCTCGATTCGACATAACAACCATATCATTATTTTGCTCAACTCGATTCTCAACCCAGCTGAGAATCGAGTGTGACAAACCTTATGTTCTAAATCGATCAATTACCTACTTAAAATCTATCAAAGCTTGACACACTTGGCCACGTTATGAACACAACCCAAGTTCCATATTTTGGCTAAGTTTGTGTCTCGTATACTTCATAACTCGACCCAAAAATATGTTTTGGCTAGCAAATGAATTCGCCCAAGTACTTAACGACTATACAAACCATCAAACGAACCCTACACTTATTATTGGTCACGTCTAAAATGTGTTAGACACATGGAATACTCGACCAAGCCACACGAACTAACACTTAAAAATTCATTTTGTCATCATCTCCTTGGTCCTTAGCGCCGGCTAACACAAACAAATACACCATCATTTAGCCTACTTACATACTCCACTGTGACCATTCAATGAACACTCTTACACCCTCATCATGCCTCATCATTTCATTCACCATAACACTCAATGTTTCTCCCTTAAAATACCCTCAAAACCTTCGGCATTCAACCACCCACAAACATATACAACTCAAAAATAATTCTAAGTATTTCCAACTGATGAGCTCGTATAGCTTAGCCTAATTTTTGAGGCATTCGAATCAAGCCAAGGACCATATCAAACTCGTTCCTATATCTTTGGAAGGTCAAGAATCGAGCTACACATTTTCTTTGGCCTAGCTCAGTCTCAACGTCGTGATACGCCCCACCTTTTGAGGTTAAGTGAGCACACTTTGAACTTTTCTCATGTTATATATTTTTATGATCTTATTTTCTATCGCGAACCACATTTTACTTTGTCTAAATATTTCGTTATTTATATTAACAATACATATATGTAAATCGACACCCTAAGTATTTGCTATGCTAACTATCGAGAACAACAACTATTCGAACCTTATATGAACGTATAAACCATAAACATCACACGTTTCTAAGTCACATTGGACACTTTCGAATTTTACAAAACACTTAGAATAATTTTGAGTTTCAAAACTATTTTCAGAAATGGACTATGTCGCTTCACTTTGGACATGGTTTTTCACAAACTCGACATACAACACTTAAGTTTTATAGCTCGACCTGATAGTCGAGCTACCAAACTAACGAATCATGTATTTCATTCGACCTAGAAAACTCAACTCGAACCTTGTTAAACCCCAAAGCAATCGACCTAAAATCAGTCTTTCACAAACACTAAATATTAGCGATTGGGCTTATAAGCCCACTAAGCTATTTTTAAGCTTATCATATAAGCTGTGTGTATAAGCTCACTTGATGTGAAATTGTAACCCTTAAACAAGCCCATAATCAGGCCCAAACCCCCTCTAAACTCAATGGATCGAAAACCCATAATGGGCCACATCTTTAGCTCCTTAAAAGCCCATAAGCTCAAAAATAAGCTCTCGACAAAAATAAGCAGTTTATATTAGTTACAAAAGCTGTTTTAAACTTATGTATGAAATAAAAATAGTGAAACTTTGATTTTTATAAAGTTTGGGCTTGTTTTGCAAAAGTTTGCTAACCGAAGGACTAAAACTGCCAAGTTTGGAAACTTAGAGTAAAAACTGTCATTTTGACATCTTGTGATGAAAACTGTAAATTTAAGAACTTTTGAGTATAAAATGTAAATATTAAAAGTTTTAGACTTAAAATGTAATAAAACTTAACCGAGGACTAACGGTGCAAATATTTCTTCGTTAGGATCAAAAGTGTAACTTTGTAAAAACCCAAAGGTTATTTCTGATTTTATACTTGTAATAATATTTTACGAACACAAAACCCGAAACAAATATGTTTAGCCTCACAAGTCGACATTTAACGTCACATTTTCTAATAATTATATACGTAGTTATATAACTTATAAATATACATATATATAATCACTTAACGAAATCGTTAAACGTAGAACTTAACTTATCATCAACCAACTTCGATTATCAACGACGATCTCTTTTGTCAACCAATATACTCCGACAAACGAACACATACCCAAGAGTTATATATATATATATATATATATATATATATATATATATATATATATATATATATATATATATATATATATATATATATATATATATATATATATATATATATATATATATAACTTTATTTTCTTAACTACAAACATTTAAACACGCATGTTTTAATGTTACAAATAAATTATCAATCGATAAAACCTTAAACGTTATGATTCGCGATAAACCAAACTTAGACTATCAAACCACTAAAACTTGCCATATACTATATAGGTCGTGTGTTGAAGCCATTTCCTTTCATCGTTTGAGTTACGATACTACCACCACTACTGTACTACTAAGGTGAGTTCATAGCCCACACTTAAACTTTTAAATCCTTTTGTGGGGAGATACATGCTACAAACATGAACACAAACTTTTTGTATGCTATGACTGATGTTATTATTGCTTAAGTAGCCATTGCCAGAAGTCCCTCTATCATGAACCTTAATCACTTGCGAGTGAACGTAAATAGTTGTGAATAGATCTATTTGGGACTGACAATCCCCGTTTGGGTCTGCTAGGATGAGCCACCCAAGCGCACTTTATTTAAACAAACTTATAGGTTATTGGCAAATACCTATCCCGAGGGCCTATATACTTTACATCATTATTGATGCCTGTTAAGCGTTGCGTGTCATGAGCTTAATGCAATAACAACTTGATTTTAACTTGTTTAATTGTAATTCGATGCAATTAACACTTATACTTTGTGTTCAACTATTAAACTTAAACCTATGAATATCACTCAACTTTTGTTGACTTTTAGCATGTTATCTCAGGTAACTAAAGGTTGGAACTCAAGGCACGGAGTGGGCACTAAACCCGGAACGGGTTTCTAAATAAATGTTTTATCATTCAAATTTAAATAAACATGTTAACTATGAAACATCTTTGTATCTCAAATGCTTGTATTTTGAATGATAAACTTAAAACGTCTTTTTAAAGTCGTTTTCTATGGTTATGACTGCGATCCACTACGTAACACCCAATTAAGTCTTCCGCTGTTGATATCCGAAATTGGGGGGGGGGGGGGGTGTTACAGTCCTCCCTATCGTTGCGCCTATTTTCTTCTTCTAGAATGGCGGCTGCAACATCATCGAAGACTAGATAGTCCGAAAGAACATTAATGGTTAAGTTGATGATAAGTTGGTCATATGAGTCAGGTAAACTTTGAAGTAGAATTTCAGCACGTTCTTGTGGCTCTATTTTACAACTTAAAGACATGAGCTGAGAAAATAGAGTATTCAGGTTATTAACGTGCTCAGTCACTGAAGTAGATTCCGTCATGCAAAGAGCATAAAGTTTCCTCTTGAGAAATATTTTATTGTGGAGCGATCTTGCCTCGTACAATCGAGTAAGATGATCCCAAATCTCCTTTGCACTTTTCTTCTCCTTTATGCTTGACAAAACTCCATCTGCTAATGCCAGATGAAGATTTCCAATAGCATTTCCGTCCATCTCGTCCCATTTACTGTCATCCGTGACCTCAGCTGGGCTTTCATCAATGGCCGCTAAATATTTATCCTTTCTAAGGATAGCTTTCATCTTTAATTTCCACAACGAGAATTATTCCCATTGAATTTTTTGATTTCAAATTTTGCTGCCATTGCTACAATTACAATCTACTTTTCGACAAAACTATTATTTGTTAATAATAGTAATGAACACTTTTTTAGTGAGTATAATCTTACTTATCTTTTGATGTGGAGGGTCCACTTATTAGTGGCAACCATAGAGCATACGATAAATAATTATACACACACCCAACCTTAGCTCTCTGATACCACTTGTTGAGAAAAGTGACACCGGACTGAAGCAAACCCGCAACTAAAATAAGAAAATATTAATAAAAGATGACACACGGATATAACGTGGAAAACTCCAATAGGGTAAAAACCATGGGCAAGGAAAGATACGTTTCACTATGATGAAAACTAGGAGTTACACCTTCTCTCTACCTACAAGGATAAACACTTATATCTCTTGTATTAGGAGATATTACAAACTCTCTATATTAATGATATAATTTAAATAGCATGAAAATCATCTAAATAAATAAACACATCAAAGCACGTATAGCGGAAGCAAGATCTTTATTTAACACGTATAAAGAATTACCGAATAATAAATAGTTACATACCTCAAGATCCTAGCAAGAACAAGGATCGATCTTCTCTTCACTTCACTTGATCAAACAAATAGGATTACCGTGAAACCCCTTACCTTTTTGTTTCACAATCCAAGATAAATTACTAAAGTAAGTAATTACTGACCTCTTGTACACACGTACTATAACCAATCAAGTATTGATGCTAGTGAATGAACACGTAAAACCAAAACAATTTTGTTTTATTGAAAAACACAAGGATCGACACACTAAGAAGTGTTCGGCCGGTTTTGTGAAGACAAGGAAGAGGAACAAATTCTAGGGTTATAGCAATGCACAAGGTAAAGAAACAATAACCCTTCAATTTGTATTTATAGGCAAAACCTATCTTGGAGCACAAGTTGGGTCGAATAAGGAAACCATACCCCTAGGGCCAATCGGCTATGCTTATTCCCCAAGGATTCTAGATCCTTCTTGTCCTCTAATTTCACTTACGGTCCTTCCTTTATTCCCTAACGGTCGTTAGTCAATTCCGTTAATTACTTAACGTCCGTTAGTTATCATTTCGTGTCCAAATAATTAATATATACAATAATTATACATATTAATTATTTACTTTATCATTCATACGTAAAGTGTGCAATCCCTCGGTCCCGTGTTCGAATCTAGACATACACGATTAATATTTTTTCATTAACTCTAACAAGTAACTCACAAATAATAGGAGAAAGAAAGAGACCAAGAACACTTTGTGTTTCGTTGGAATGGGATAATGAATGAAGCTGTGGTGCTTTGCCTTTTATAGGCTTCAATTGAACATCTTGACATCATCCATGACACCACCACCAAGTTGCAATCCAAGTTGCATACCAACTTGCAATATTCTCTTATAGATGCACTGTATCTTTAACAGAACAATACATCTTCTATATGCAGGATATAAATGCCTATAGATGAGCTAGGCGAGGCTAGCTTGCCGGCTAAACATGACTGTCTTTTGTTTGATGAGAACGAAAAGAGCAATTGACTGGTGTTCATGCGAAAAGTTTTTTTCAGTTCATAAAAGTACGTCACTTGATTCATAATTTCATGTCAATAACATAATGAAATAGAAAAAGTTACACCTCAATGAGCACAACAAAACCGTATATACTTATAAACATTTGAACAAAGCAACTGTTTCTTTTTTTTAATATCATAAAAATAATAGACATCCTAAATCTAATATTGACGTAACAATGATTTAAGTCTAAACAACGGATCATGACTAGTCGTTACTACTAGCAATGGCTTCGTTTTTCATCACTTCGTTTTTTTCACATCCGTTTGCAAATAACTAGAAAAGTATGTTAGGCAAAAATATGAAAAAGACGATCACACGTATTTGTTTTATATGGCAAACACAATTTGAATAAGCAAATTGACACCAACTTTTTAAAAAACCTACAATATGCAAACACATGATCTTTTTAAAAACACAATCATTAGCATCTTTAAACAAAATATTAATACAGTCTACATGTTTCATACAATCAACCCTTTGTATTACTTTAGTAAGAGTAACCTTCATCACAATCAAGAAAGGTACAATTCAACTTATTTGATGTAACTAAGTTCAAAAAAAAAACTTATTTGATGTAACACTAAGTTAAACTTTTTAAAATATTTTACTAAATTATTATTCCACCCGTTTCAAAATAAGTGTTCAGTTTGACTTTTCAGAGTCAAATAGGTTCAACTTTGACATAAAATATTTATTTTTTTTGTTATATAATACTTGATGAAAAATTATACCAATGAAAAATACACTTAAAACCCAATCCATTCATATATTTTACATCAAGTATTATATAACACCCACAAAAATAGATAAGGTCAAAGTTGAACCAGTTTGACTATGAAAAGTCAAACTGGACACTTATTTTAAAACGAATGTAGTAGCAGGTAGCTCCATTTTTGTGAACAAAGATGAGCCATAATTCTAAAAACTAAAATTAAAAAATTCCAATGGTCTCCACTTTCTAGTACATGAGTAGGGTCAATGACCATCACTTTTTGATCCAAAACTCTCTGGCCCATGTGGCATACGTTTTCTCTAATTTTTTACTTATCCCATTAACACAATTCTTAGATTCTCCATGTCCCCTAAAAATTCCATACAAAAATCAATTTGTACGGTTGTACAGAATGAGTATATGTAGGTGTTATTGTGTGTGTTTTCATACAAGTTGTAGAATTGTAGGACTTGGTCACTTCATTGTAAGGGTAAAAGTGTTCAATGTTATAATGCAGTTTGGCATAGTTAACATCTTTCAAAAATTTCTATTCGATAAGTATAAACAAATCTTGAAAAAATTGTGTAATTTAACAACAAAATAAATAATTAAATAAAAAAAATTTGATACTTTGCTGTTTTAAATAAAACTTGAATACCCTTTAAAAGACTTCGGGATCCTTCATTGGTTTTACGAGACAATATCACTGTCGCTTTAAGCTATATACGAGTGCTATATCGGAAGTTTCAAAGTTACAGTTGCACAACGCTATATGGCTATATGCTATACGAGTAGTTGCACAGAACTATATTCAAAGACAACACAATACAGAATACCGTATGTTATACACAAATACACACTATGATAATACATAGACATTATCATATATATTATAAAATTGTCAAAAAATTAACGGGTTTTGTATACT
Organism: Artemisia tridentata subsp. tridentata; assembly: GCA_021014915.2. Classification (NCBI taxonomy): domain Eukaryota; kingdom Viridiplantae; phylum Streptophyta; class Magnoliopsida; order Asterales; family Asteraceae; genus Artemisia; species Artemisia tridentata. Next base: position 423,855,415 of record CP139507.1, on the reverse strand, counting down.
GTTCATTATTACATACATTGAGTTGAGATCAATATAGATCTCATATTTGTCATAGATCAAAAGAACCAATCTTAGTTGTTAGTATAAATCTTGGGCACACCTCCAGACCTAGGTTAGACTAGCTCTTGGTGGGTATAGATCTTGCGCTAAGTACTTCGTTGAGCTGCTAAGAAAAGCAACACCGTTAGTCTTATCGCGGAAGGGTGGTTCCGCGGTTGGCCTCCGGTGTGAGAGTAAGTATATTATTTGAGAGATAAGAAGTAAGTGCGGACTAGGTGAAAGTGGTTGCAGTTAGTTGGAGTAATAAATGAGATGGGGGTATTTATACTAACAATATACTTACTGTAGCCGCCTCGGGAATGAGCGGGCTGACACATACCTTACCGAGTAGGTAAATGTCAGAGAAGAAGTCAACTTGCGCCATACCTTAGTTGGTAAGTGTCAGATCAAGTGGGAAACATAATCCCACAAGATCTGGCTTTCGGTGGCATGGCCGCGGCTGAGTATGTGATCTGTCCCGGTCTGGAGAGATCGGGGTATGTCCTCGTCTTGGCTTGGCAAGACTGGAATCTATAATGTATATTGACTCTGCCGCGGTACGAGTTATGAGCATGCCCGACCCAGTATGCTGGGTCCGGGGATACTATACACGATCAAGTCTCCCCAGTCTAGTATACTTGTTTTGTTTGAAGAGCAAGTGTTCTAGATTTATTTAAGCGTTACGCGGCTTTAAGAAGCCGCGCATTGTTGGAGAATTTTGTAGCCTCCGCGGTTGATATTGCTACGTGTCCCATGTTGCTGACTAGACATTTCACTTTCCGCGTGGTTGGTGATGACAGCCTGTCATGGGTAATCGTGAAACGTTTTTCACCCACGCATTTACTGACTGATGTGACGTCTATGGCGTCCCAACCGTGCGTTTTCTGCGACAATCGTGATGGTCCATCTGGGTAGATCTTTAACCGTTCAATAAGTATCCGGGGATGTGGCGATTTTGTGGCCGTCCGATAGAAGTGATAGCACGTGCGTGTGTGGCTATAAATACCAAGATTTACACCACTGTTAATCTTTTTTCACACATAGTAATAAATTTTCCTTCTCTCTAAAAAACAAGAACACCTTCCGCCTTCGTTCCTCTTGCTTCTTTTATTCCCGGACTTTTAGGTTCTCAGGTTAGGTTTCTTTCCAATTCGTCATTTGATTATTTAGAATGGCACCTGATCATATAAGTACTGTGACTTCTACGTTATCTCAGGCGGATGTAGATAGTTTTTGTGAAAAATATAAATTCCGGGCCATCTTCAGCCGCAAGCACCCGGACCCTTAGATACTATTAGGGATGCCCCGGAAGGGAAGATAGGTGTATATATTAGGTTTTTTGAGTTAGCTAACTTTAGGATTCCCCTCTCATTGTTCTTGCTTCGTGTTTTGAAGTATTTCCAGATTCATCTATCACAGTTGTCGGTTTTAGCGGCTTGTAGGATTAGCCATTTTGAAATTCTTTGCCGCGTCCACGGTGGTGTCCCTACCGTCAATTTATTTAGGAAGTTCTATTATGCCGGCATTAACCATGGTTGGATGACACTAGAGAAGAGAAAAGGTCCTAAATCTTTAGTTGTCCCCGTCTGTTACACTGCCGCGCTTGATTCGGTCAAAAACTGGAAGGACCGTTTCTTTTTTGTGAAGAAGACCATTTTCCCCTCTCTATTCCATGGTATGAGAGGGTATCAATAGACCGCGACCCTCCCCCTTCTGACGAGGGTTTGGATCTAGAGCTGTTGCGGCTCCTTGACACCAATAGGGCCCCTTTCAAAAAGTATCCGGAGGTCTTTCTGAATGTCATAGGTTTAAGCCAAACCTGGGATGACGATAGTTGCCGTCCGACCTTTTTACGGCCGGATGATTCGGGTGGGTATTAGACTTGTTTTATCCCTGCTTTCTATTTGTTTACTTCCGCGTCTAAATTTATTTTCTGGTTTTTTGCAGAGATGGATTTGTTTTCTTTCATCAATCAGCCAGATGTATTCAAGGTGACGACTGGGGAGCGCACCTTGAACAAGGATGAGCCAACGTTGAGGGCGGAGACTGCAGGACGTGTTGTTGAACCGTCCGAGGACATTTTGAAGGTTGTGGAGTACACTGTTGTGGATGAAATAGAAGCGGCTAAGGCTGGGAAGAGAAAGGTGGCGTTTAATGCGCCCGAAAAGTCAAAGAAAAAGAAGAAGCTTGTTCGCAAAGCGACCGCGGCTGGATCAGGTATGAGTTGCTTCCTTTTTTTCTTTTTTTTTTTTTTTTTTTTTTTTTTTTTTTTTTTTTTTTTTTTTCGCGTATGTTGTCTGAACTGACATTCGTTTTATCTTTAGGTGCCCCGGAAGAGGCTCCCGCGTATGACCTTCTGGATGAGTCAAATGATGAGCTAGAGCGTTCCGGGCCTCACACAGATGAGAATATTATGAAGAATGTTACCGTTCTTACTTCTTCTTCCAAGACCCTTTCTCAAGAACATTCTGAGGGTAAGGGTTCTGAGGCACCTGACATGGATCAAACTGAGTCCGTGCATTTAGAGTCTTCGGGCCCCTTTGAGAAGCCGGGGCCAGGTCATCAGGAGGGTACGTCCGGCCATGCTGAGGCCGAGGAAGAGCATCAGAGTGATTCCGGGGAGTTTTATCAGTCCGTCTCGGTCGACACCGTTGAGACTTCTTCCACTTATGTCCCCAAATGGTTACCCACTAATGGGTTTAAGATGGATGACCCTTGGATCTGCCGCAGCATTGTTGACAATGTGGCACCCCCAGCGTATGCATCTGTTATGAGGGACATGTCTGACGAAGACCGAATGATGAGCATAATCTTCTCGCCGCTCGTCAGGTGTGTTTGAATTCTGAAGTTCGTTTGCGGTTGGAGAACGAGTTGTACCGGACTGATAAGCTGAGTAAACGGTTGGATAGGAAGGAGAAGCTGATTGTTGATTTGAGGGCTAAGCTGGCCAAGTTGGAGAGTGAATGTGTTGGGACTTCTGAGCTCCGCGGCCGGGTATCTACTCTGGAAGGGGCCGTGAATTCTAAGGATGAGGAGCTGGGTAAGCTCCGGGCTGAGCTTGAGAAGTTGGCTCCGTCGGTGTCCATGGTTGGGTCATTGGGTCTAAAGAATGCGGAGCTGGGCTCAGAGATTATAGAGCTCCGCGGCAAGAATGAGGCGCTGAGTCAAAAAATATCTGGTTTGGAGGTTATCTGCGATACATTGGAGCAGCAGGTAAGCATTCAAATTGAGGAAAGCATGAAGATGGCCCATGCGTTGTTTGAGGAACATTTGGCGGAGATGGACAAAAGGTTGATCGCCATTAATGAAGAGTTTGACACGGAACTCTTCCCTCAATGTCTGAAGGCTGTTGAGGGTCGCCGTTGGGTTATTGGTCACGAATTCAGGTATGCTTTTCTCAAATTTAAAGAATCTGAAGAATTGAAGATCAAGTTGGGGGGGGGGGGTGCATTTCCGCAGCAATAGCGGAGGGGTTCCGTAAAGGGTTGGAGGCCAGGGTCGTTCATGGGGCCAAGGGTGTTAAACTCGAACAGGTGGAAGCTTACGACCCTTTAGCAAAAAATCGCTTTGATGAATCAGTGGAGAGAGGCTAGGGAATGTGTCATTTCCTTTGCTGGACTCTCTTGAGGCGTATAAGGATGCCCCCTTGAATATCTTATGGCGCAACTGGTTTTAGAGGAAGATCGTCGCCCTGGGACTACGGAGTTTACTTTTAAACCGCCGGTTGCGGAAGAGCGTATTCTTCCGGAGGCCATAGTCAGGCTGGTCACCCGCCGTCCTAGGGCCTTTGAAGCTTATAAGACGTATAAGAACAGTAGGTATGGGAAGGAGTTTGATTATAGCAACAAGGGTCTTGCCGCTGTTCTTCCTATTTCTACTGGGTCTGGGCCTACTTCCAATGTTGAACCTGCTTCCGCTGAGCCTTTGAACATTGTTGCTTCTTCTGGGCTGGAGACCACCTTATCCGGAGATGATGGTGTTAAACATGATGACATGTTTGATCCCTCCGTTCTCCAATCCCAAAATCTTGAGGATTAGTTTTCTGCGGCTATTGTATGGGGGATATTTTGACTATATCTGCCCTGCCGCGACTTTGTGAAGCTTTTTAATCTTAACTCTTTTGGTGTAATCCGGATGAATGTATCCGCGTATGTTGTAACTTGACTGAATATAACTTAACCTTTTTGATGTGTATTAACACTTGGTTTTTTATGTTATATATTTGTTTTTGCCGGGGCTCATATGGCCGGACTTAATTTACTATCTCTGTGTGTCCGTACTTAGGATTTCCGGGGATAGCTTGGTAGGTCAATGGGTTTGCAATACCACTTATATGCCTTAGATAATTGGAGGTGCAATGTCCTCATGCCGGGCTTGCAATGCCTCTTACGCATTTTTAGAACTGCGGAGTTGTTTTCCGGCTTATGTATGCATATGACAGATAAAAAATGACAAGTAAATTTTTAGAAAATTTGTGGAGTTGATCGGACTCCACATATCATTAATTTAGTGAACTATATACATAAAAGGTGGCAAGTGCTAAAATGAATTCCCGCTGCCGGATTAAACCGCGGTCAGCCACAAAAGATGGGAATACTTACATTAAATCACAAGTAACATTTTTTGAGATTACGGATATTCCATGTCCGGGGTAGATCTTGTCCATCTTGGTTTCGGAGTTTGTATGCTCCTTTTCCCAATGCTTCCACAACTTCGTACGGACCCTCCCACTTGGGGCCTAGCTTTCCGGTGCTCTCAACCAGGCTAGCATCGTTGTTGCGGTACACAAAGTCTCCTGGCTTAAAGGTTTTGCCGCGGACTTTGGCGTTGTAGTATTTTTCCATTCTGGACTTGCTTCTTGCCTCTTCAATAGCCGCGACTTCTCTCCTTTCTTCCAGGAGGTCTAGGATCAACTGTAAGGCTTCATCGTTCGCTATTGGGTCAAATAGAGCACATCGGAGAGATGGCATGCCAATTTCCACGGGGATCACGGCCTCCGTCCCGTAGGTTAGTGAGAATGGCGTGTCTCCATTACTCGATTTGATCATTGTTCGGTGCGCCCAGAGTACGTGCGGTAGCTCTTCCAACCAGTCGCGGCTTCCCTTATCAATTCTTGCCTTGATTCCTTCTCCCAAACTTCTATTTGCTCTTTCGACAAGCCCGTTTGCCTGCGGATGCCTTACTGATGCGAACCGCTGTTTGATGTTGAGCTTTTCACACCAGTCTTTGAAGGGGTTATCCCTGAATTGCTTGGCGTTGTCCGCCACAATCTCCCCCGGCAAGCCGAACCTGCACACAATAATATCCCATACGAATTTCTTGACTTGGTTACCAGTGATGGTTGCAAGGGCTTTAGCCTCGATCCACTTTGTGAAGTAATCGATTGCGACTAACACGTATTTGATTCTTCCTGGGGCTTATGGGAATGGGCCACAGATGTCTATACCCCATTTGTAAAACGGCAGGGGGAGGTGATAGGAGTCAAGTTATGCTGGGGATTCTTTGGAACCGGTCGGTGCACCTGGCAGTCTTGGCATTTGTTGATCACTTCTCTTGCGTCTCTATGCATTATCGGCCAGTAATATCCGGATCTTATCGCCTTTGCCACGATAGCCCGTGGTCCGGAGTGCATGCTGTACGAACCCTCATGGATTTCCCTGATTACATAATTTGCTTGTATCGGGCCCACACATCGCAACCACAGCTCCAGAAATGATTTACGAAACAGCACTCCGTTGATGACAGAGTATTGTCTTGCCTTGATTTTTAGCTTTCTGGCCTTTTTCTGATCCGCGCGAAGCACTTCATCTTTCAAGTATTCCAGAAGTGGGGTTATCCAAGTGTCCCCTTCTTCTTCGACCACGGCCATAACCTCTTTCTCCTCGATTGACTTATCTTTTAAGACTTCTACCAAAACCTGTTTTGTCAGACCAGTGCCTCCGCCTGCTTATTCTGATTCCGCGGTATCTGTTTAATGGAGAATGTGCGGAAGTTCTCAATCAAGGCCTTGGCTTTTGGGAGATACCGTGCCATGGTCTCTTCTTTGGCTTCATACGCACCGTTGATCTGATTCGCGACCAACCTAGAATCCACGTTTACAGATAGGTCCTTTACCCCCATCTGTTCTGCTATCCTTAGCCCGGCTAGCAATGCTTCGTATTCTGCTTCATTGTTGGATGCATTAAATTTGAATCTAAAAGCGTAAGTGAATTCTGTACCTTCAGGGTTTGTAAGGATTAGGCCTGCCCTGGATCCTTCTTGACAAGATGACCCATCGGTGTACAAGTTCCATGGCTCAACAAACGGCAAATCTTCCGCGGTTGCTTCCGTTGCCAGGGTTTCTTCTTCCGGAACTTCCTTGATGAAATCAGCTAACACTTGTCCCCTTATGGCTGTCCGGGGTCTAAAACTGATGTCATGTCCATTTAGTTCTATAGCCCACTTAGCCATTCGGCCAGTATTTTCGGTCTTTGCCTGCATCTGTTTGATTGGTTGGTCCGTGATGACCACTATTGGGTGTGCTTGGAAGTACCTCTTGAGTCTTCTGGCCGCGTGAACCAGTGACAGAACCAATTTCTCCATTGGGCTGTAGTTTATTTCTGGACTTTGCAATGTGCGGCTGATGAAGTAGATGGGCTCCTGGCGTGGTCCTCTTTCTGCCAAAAGGACTGCGCTGATGGCCTCTTTAGCCGCGGACAAGTACATGATCAATTCTTCTCTTGGTTGGGGAGCCGTGAGGGTAGGAAGATTAGCGATGTGTTGCTTCATCTCTTTGAATGCTTGTTCCGCTTCCGGTACCCAGTGAAAGTCACTTTTCTTGATGCACTTCTTCAGTGTTTTGAAGAATGGTAAGGACTTTTCCGCGGACTTTGATAGGAAACGGTTTAGACTTGCCAATTTTCCGTTTAAGCTTTGTACTTCCTTAAGAGTCCGTGGTGAGGGTAGCCGGGCAACGACCTCGGATTTCTCCGGGCAAGCCCTGATTCCCTTCTTGCTGATTACGTGGCCCAAGAATACTCCTTCTTCCGCTCCGAAGGTACACTTTTTTGGGTTTAACTTCATGTTTATCTTCCGGAGTGTCACGAAGGTTTCTTCCACGTCCCTTAGCATTTCCGCCTCCGAATGGCTCTTAATTACCAGGTCATCAACATACACTTCAAGGTTCCTTCCAATCTGTCTTTCAAACGCTTTGTCCACTAGACGCTGGTACGTGGCCCCTACATTTTTCAATCCAAAGGGCATTTTCTTATAGCAAAAAATACCTTGGCTTGTGTGGAAGGCGGTTTTTTTCTCATCTTTCGCGGCCATCTGAATCTGGTGGTATCCTTTGTATGCGTCCAAGAAGCACTTGAAGGTGTATCCGCAGAGCGACTCGACTTTCCAGTCGATCTCCGGAAGAGGGTAACAATCTTTCGGACATGCTTTGTTTAGATCCTTGAAATCTACACACATTCTCCAGCTTCCGTCACTCTTCTTGACCAGGACCGGGTTTGACAGCCAGTCGTGGTAGCGGACTTCTCTCATAATACCGGCTTCGACTAATTTCGCAACATCCTCATTAATTGCTTTGTTCCGCTCCGGAGCCTGCCCGCGTTTCTTTTGCCTCACCGGGGCATACCCTTCCTGGATGTTGAGTTTGTGTTCTGCCACGCTCCGCGGTACTCCGGTCATGTCGGATGGTTGCCAGGCAAAGATATTCAGATTGCTCTTTAGTAATTCACACAGATCTTTCTTCCCCGGGTTCGTCAAGCTCCCTCCGATGGTGACTGTCTGATCCGGAAATTCTGGGTCTATTGCTACTTGAATCCCATCTTTTGCCGGGGTTTCCTCAGGATCTTGCTGCGGTTGGGGTTCCGCAACCATTTGGCATTCTACCGGAATGATTTTGTCACTATATAACGTGACCACGCCACCCTGGGTGGGGAATTTGATCATTCCGTGGGCCGTGGAAGGGATCATTTTAAGCTGTCTTATCCCCGGCCGGCCGATTATACCATTGTATTGAGAGGATGATCTAACCACCATGAAATTCATCAAAGCGCTGGCTGAGTTTTCTCCATCACTTAAGGTAACTTCTAACAGAATCTGCCCCAAGGGCCATGATAGTTCGCCACTGAAACCGAGAAGAGGGGCAGTGGCGGGGATCATTCTTTTCTTGATGTCCGGACTCAGTCGGTTGAAGCAATGTTCGTAAAGGACTTCGGAGGCGCTTCCGTTGTCCACGAACATCCGGTGCACGTGGTGTCCGCCCACTCCAGCCTTTATTACTAATGGATGGTCTTCCCAGTCGTCCTCCTTTATTGGAGGGAAGGATATTTTCAAATTAGGCTCAGTACTAGAGGAGACCTTCTATTTCACCGTTCGTTGCCAGGTCAGTATCATGAATATTGCTGGGGCTTTGTCCTTGGCTGCGGTTTCCTTCTTGGCACCTTTAGCGGCCCCGCCTTTCTGGCTTCCGCTCTTGATCTCTTTTACTAAGTGTGCCAACTGGCCAGATCTGACCGCGTCCTCGATCTGCCTTTTCAAATGGAAACACTCATCCGTATGATGTCCTTTTTCTCTGTGGAACTCACAATACCTGTCTTTGTTTCTGGATTCTACCGGGCTTGCCATAGGTGGTGGAGCGGTGAATTTGACCGCGTCCATTGCTAGAATCTCCTTTGGTGTTTTTTTTAGCGGTGTGAAATGGTCACTCTTTCTCCGGTCCGGCCTTGAATTCCCTTTGAATTCTGTTTTCCTTTCAAAACTCTGGTTGTGAGATGCCCGGGACCCCCCTCGTGAGATTTCCATGAAGAGCGGTCTTGTTTTTTCCTTGACACATTTGCCGCGGCTGTTTCTCCACGGATGAAGGCCGTAGTAACCTTCCACATTTCGTCGACCGTCTTGGGGATTCTATCATTGAGTCTCCTGATTAGCTCTGGATTGTTAATCCCGTGTATGAATCCCGAAACCTTCATGCATTCGGGGGCGCCCTTCACGTGCATACTTTCCGCTTTGAAGCGATCGACAAATGTTGCCGTGGATTCTCCTTCTTTTTGCTTGATAAGGTGGAGTTCCACCGGATCTTTGGTGTATTTCTTCTGCTGGAGGAAGTAGGATAAGAAGCTTTTGCGGAGGTCTTCAAAGCTGTCTACACTTTCGGCCGGTAATTCATCGAACCACATTCGAGCATGGCCCATCAGTGTGGAGTTAAACATATGGCACCAAGTGGGCATAGCCCATCGTTCGACTTTGGCAGCGGTACAGAAATTTTTCAGGTGGTCCTCCGGATCTCCTGTTCCGTCATACGTTTTTACATTGGAGGGCATTCAAGTCCTCTTTAGGAATTCGAAGTTTCTGAGCCTTTGCGTGAAAGGATCTTTTTCATCGATGTCGTACGGGCGATAAAGATCGTCCGCGTTCCTTTTGTTTTTTTCAAACCCGGCCTCCCAATATCCTCCGTCATAGTCTCCGTTTCCCTCCGGTGTCCGGTCCCTTCGCCTTCTGGAACCGGAGCCAGCGGATCCAGACCCTCTGCCTTTCTCCCTTGAGCGAGGAGTGCGATTGTAGGTCGGGCTTGGGCTTCCTCTTGGACTATCTGGACTTCCTTCCACAAGGGGTCGTCCGTCTTGTCTATAACGTCTAGCTTCACCTCTGCGCTCCTTTTAAGCGCGGCTTTTTGATTTATGCCGAGAGAACATGTCCGGTTTTCTTTCTCCCAATCGTGAATTAACACCTTCTCTTCTCTCCCCTAAACGAGTGAAAACGGCTGACCTGGGGTGTTTGGTCCTTTCCTCATTATCTTCGGGTTCTTTACTAAGTCTGGAGAAAACACTCCGAGAGTAGGAGCTTTCGGAAGGTTCAGGCCTCGCACCGGGGCTTGTCTTCCGCTTTCTCCTGTCTCTTGATTCAACGTATCGGGATTGCTCCCGGGAGTATGAATTCTCTTGTGACTCGTCCTCGAAGTTGAGACGGGTTTTTAATTGTCCCATCTCCTCCGCATGAACTTTTTCAGTCATCAAGGGCAATAGTTGGTGGTAGTGCTTGTCGTAGAACGCCCTTATTGCCTCATCCGGAAGAGAATCAGAATGGTGCTCTCCTTCTTTCCCTTTCCCTTTCTCATGAGTGTTCCGTACAGTGGAAGGCTCTTGGGACGGGGAGGGGCTTTTTTGTTTGATTGCTCATGGTAAAGTTTTTTTTATTTAGAAACGCAGTTATGTAACTGGTCCCACGGATGGCGCCAACTTGTTAGTACAAATCTTAGGCACACCTCCAGACCTAGGTTAGACTAGCTCTTGGTAGGTATAGATCTTGCGCTAAGTACTTCGTTGAGCTGCTAAGAAAAGCAACACTGTTAGTCTTACCGCGGAAGGGTGGTTCCGCGGTTGGCCTCCGGTGTGAGAGTAAGTATATTATTTGAGAGATAAGGAGTAAGTGCGGACTAGGTGAAAGTGGTTGCAGTTAGTTGGAGTAATAAATGAGATGGGGGTATTTATACTAACAATATACTTACTGTAGCCGCCTCGGGAATGAGCGGGCTGACACATACCTTACCGAGTAGGTAAATGTCAGAGCAGAAGTCAACTTGCGCCATACCTTAGTTGGTAAGTGTCAGATCAAGTGGGAGACATAATCCCACAAGATCTGGCTTTCGGTGGCATGGCCGCGGCTGAGTATGTGATCTGTCCCGGTCTGGAGAGACCGGGGTATGTCCACGTCTTGGCTTGGCAAGACTGGAATCTATAATGTATATTAACTCTGCCGCGGTACGAGTTATGAGCATGCCCGGCCCAGTATTGCTGGGTCCGGGGATACTATACACGATCATTAATCATCCATTTTTCATCTATATTAATCAAAAAACATTTTCACCCTTTTTTAAAAAACAATATATCTTACAAACGATAAATCTTCAAGCTACAAAAAATAAACCATCGCGACGAGAATTAAATTATCTATCTATAGATATGCATTTCTCTATACTTTCGACCATTTTTTTTTTTAATTTTTTTTATTTTCGCCCAGAAAAATCACATATGATTTGTAGAAATCACATGTGATTTGTAAAAATCACATGTGATTCGTAAAAATCAAATCACATGTGATTTTTACAAATCATATGTGATTTTTATAAATCACGTGTGATTTTTCTGGGCGAAAATTTTGAAAAAAAAAGTTCGTCGAAAGTATATAATAATGCATATCTATAGAAAGATAATTTAATTCTCGTTGCGATGGTATGATTATTTTCGCGTAACGATTAACGGTTTGCGAGATATTTAATTTAAAAAAAAATGTGAAAGTTTATATTTTTTGTTTTGATAAAAAAAATGAATGGTTATAATTGGTTAATTGGATCTATGAGAAATATAAGATCTATATTGAACTTTTGCCTGCATACATTTAATGTATATTTCCACTAGGGGCTTTCATTATTGAGTCAAAAGACTCGGGTTCGAATCTCATCTCTTGCACTTTGCTCCCAGATAGGTACCCATCTCCGCAAACCTATGGGCTCACTGTAGAGACTTTGTGGATAAGAGCTCAAGAGTCCGAGAGTCTCGGCTCACTCCATTTGGTGCCCCACTAGGCTTGGAGAGTTGCCCGGAGCTATTCCTTGTGGGGTGGATAATAGCTGGTGCCAAAAGGCACCCGGGGTCAGAGTGTCCCCACCAATCTACACCTTTTTGTGGACATTTAATGTATATTTATGTATGAAGGAACTAATATGGACCCTGGGGACTTTCTAAGAAAGAAAGGAAGGCCAATTAATACGTGAGGGGCTAATAGTCTAAAACAGGCCTTTGATGCATCAATAAAAATCATATCGTCTCTTCCAACTTGCATTTCCTTTCTTTTGGGTATATAAATGAGGGGTGATATAGCAACATCCCCATAGTACAAAAAGTACCAAAAATACACGGGTGATTCATACCATATAACACCGTTAATGCATAAAGAGGTGTGTGTATAAGATAAAAGGGATGGCGTATGTTATCCAAGCATCCCCTGGAAATACAAAGGAGGCACCCCTAGTGGGGCTAGCCGTCCTTTTGTACTTTTTTTTAGTATGTATTTGTTTTATTTATTTTGTATAATGTTTATTTGTTATGTTTTTTATGTTATCTTATTTGTATTTGTCTAACGTGTTTCTATTTAATTAAACAACAACAATAACACGTTAACGTTAATACATTGAACAACTACAATGTATTCATCTAATGTGTTTCTATTTAATTAAACAACAACAATAACACGTTAACATTAACACATTAAACAACTACAAAAACAAATGTTATTATTCAATTATACAAGAACATTAACACATTATTTAAAAGCAACAACACCTACTACATGTGAAGATTATTTATGTCATCTAAAAGCTCATGGAGCATTTCACCCGACTGACATGCGTGATCCTCAGGATTCCTTGCCAATTTCAGTGATGCCTCGAGCGTCTTTATTCTTGTCATCAACATCTTGTTTTGAGACACTAACATCTTGTTTCTTGTTTCAAGCTTGTCAATCTTATTAGCTTGCTTGTCAATTTTATTATCTTTAGCTACGCAGTTTGAGCACTGCGTTGAAGAAGAGGCTTGATTAAAGTACTTGTTTTGAAACTCATCCTTTCACATAAAGTACCCACACCCAAAGTCATCTGTTCCTGGCTGTTACATGTTAAGAAAATAATAAGTAATGTATTATTAACAAACAAATAATTTACATAACTAAGCAAACGTATGATTATTTACCACTGAAAAAGGACATGCATAATACGGTTGACCATAACTAGTGTCTCTACGGGATGTCCTCTCTATAATCAATCCTCTCCGACAGTGACGCAAGAAAGGATTATTTTGTTCCACCTGGCCAAAGAATTAATTTAAATAATACAAATAGTTATTTACAACATAAATCAGTAATGTATTGTTAATTTAAATAATACAAACAGTTATTTACAACATAAATCAGTAATCATTCACAATGTTTTGTCGGTATAATTATTTACAACATAAATCAGTAATCTTTTACAATGTTTTGTCTGTATAATTATTTACAACATAAATCAGTAATCATTTACTATGTTTGTGTTTGTCTAATCTCAGTATACAGGTGTAGTCGATCATAATATAAATTTTCCCATTCGGATGCATCGGCAGCTCTGAACGCCCTCCATTGTGGGTGAATATCCGAAACTGGTGAGTTTTCGTCTAGCGTCAGATGAATGAAGTGACCACAATCCTCACTCCCCACACGGGCAATCAAAAGGGGGCTAGTTCCTTGGATTGGATTTGGACCGGAAAAAAGCGGAAAACACGTATGACTTTGTCGCTCAGATATAAATACAACAGGCCGGTTAGTCACTGAAGCAATAACCAACCCCGTGTTTGGCATAATCATCCAGTAGTCTCCCGGTGCAGGTCCATCATGTAACCAGTCTATTGATCTCCGAAGATTGTCATAGTCTCTTTGCCACCACATACGTATGTAAAAGTCACGATTAACGTCTAACTCTTGCAATAACCACATTCGAACATTGAGCCACCTTTCTTCGGGTTGATCAATACCGTGGGCAACGCACCGAAACCCACAATTTCCATCACCTAGCACATTATAGATACTTATTATGTATCGACGGAAAAGCTGTGGAATCTGCTGAATCAAATAGTCGCTCTCCCTATTTCCAACGTATAACCTGTGTCTGGGACTTTTTTCAACTCTAGGACCCATGTAAGAACTATGTCTCGCAGGTTGTTTGTTCAAGTCCGGGACTTTTGTAGATCTTGAATTTGTGCTTCTTCGGTGATCTACGGTTGGTACTTTATTCAAGTCTGGGACTTTTGTAGCCTGGGACTTTTTGTCCTTTGCGCTCGGACGTCCACGAGTACTTTTGTGAACAGCAGGTTGACGTATATCAACAGATTCGGGATTGTATATCCCTCTCACCTTCTTTAACATATTTTTCTTGACAAACGACGACATTTTGTCACAAGAAGGATCATCGTCAGGATCACAAGAAGGACCAACTTCAGTATTGATATTAGGCCACGGAACAGATATGGGTTTCCAAAAAATATCAACCGTATCCAGTGGAATGGCCATATCTGCATTCATTAAAAGTGACTTATATAAATTACTGATATTAATGGGGAAAATAACTTAATAGTCATAAATTTAATATACTTACTATGAATCCGATAGTAAAGCAGTTCGTGAAAGCATGGTAGCCCATAAACTGACCGCAACTGATGAGTACAATCTTGGGCGTCGATCGACAGTTGGAGTTCATCGAACATGAGTTCCAAAGCATATTTGGAAACTTTATATACCACAATTCTGCAAATAGTGGTATATTACATTTATTCATTCTCTCGTTTTTGCTTCTGTTAAAAGATTCCTGCCTTGCCAGCAGAAATCAATCCAGAGACCGTCCTCCCTATCGCCCGCCCAATGCTTACTATCGAGCTTGGTTCGTCGGGCTTTACTCCCATTCCAAAGTTTCCGAATTGTCTAAGTTGGACTGTGTGCTGCCCAAGTATAATTTCAGCAACGCGTGTTGAGCCTGAACTCTGCATGTTGTTGTCTGGCCGAAGCTGCAATATTGATCGGTAATAAACGTGAGAAACATTTCTGAATAACCGTGCAGCCAGTTATTCAGATACGAAGAAATATCTGAAAAAAACAATGAATTAATAAAAAGTCATTCGGGTACTTATTTATTAAATAATAAAAACAATGAATTAATAATTAAGTACCGGCATGTTCGACCAACAACTGTTGTAGGTGTTGATAATAATGCGTGAATATGCCGCGTGTCGGAGCTTTAACCATCCAATCCCATGTTCCTTTAATGGACTCGTACTCCTTTAGCGAATTGCATCTATTTCTGCAATACTGAAGCACATTTTGGTTAATGTGCCACTGACAGAGTAATTTGTTTGCGTTCGGGAATTCTTCTCAGCATGCCCCAACCAACGCTAAATCTCTGTCAGTGATGATAACACGCGGGTAATATCTTTCCTCTATCACCTCCTTCACACATTGCAATAACCATTGAAAATTAGGCCCCTTTTCTTTGTCCAAAAAACAAAACTCATCATCCTTTAGTCTCATAGCATATCGCAAAACCATGCAATGACTCTGCAAAATCATGATTATGCATATCACACTTCACCCTCAACCTCCAAAAACCTTGTGTTTGTGAATATTTAGCCACTAATCTGAATGGACAATCGGTTTTAGAGGTACTGGTTTGCCGTTTAATTTCATCTTCTAAACATTCACGTACATAATTCCCACCCTTTGAACACCCATACTGGATTGCGTACAAATACCCCTTATCTGTTTTGGTTCTTTTTTTAACAATAACAAAACCGATCCCTCGAGCTATATTTTGCACCCAATCAGTTAGTTGCTCGGGAGAACTGAACACCTGAAAATACATTACAACGTTTACAACTTTTATTTATTCTAACAAATTACTTTATTTTTTTTATAACTTTTACAACTTTTTTTTAACAACTTACTTTAATTTTTATAACTTTTACAACTTTTTTTTTTTTTATTTATTTTTATTTTTTTATTATTATTTTTTTTAAAAAAGAAAAAAAAAAGAAGAAGTTAAAACCGCGTGTATTCAATACCACCCCACCCACAGACTTCCCATATCCTACCCCACCCCCATCCCATCCAATAATACACTCTAACTCTCTCTTTTCTCTCACTTAACCCTGCCCCTTCTCTCTCTCTCGCTGCAATATTCTCTCTTTTCTCTCACTCAAAATCGTGTTCCTGGTGGTTTTGATCTAAAAACTACTTTTTGATGGTGGTTTTGATCTAATAAGTGTGTAGAAGGATGGGATGGGGGTGGGGGTGGGATATGGGAAGTCTGTGGGGGTGGTATTGAAGTATACTGATGAACTCAAATAAGTACATTTTATTATCATCATTTATCCTATTTATTTGACTTGTTTTATTATATTATATATGAGAATTGATACGTTAATGTTTACTTTTGTAATTCTCAGGTAAAAACAAGTATTATGTGAAACTTGGCGATTTTGGACTAATTATGGAGCAAAACAAGCAAGATGTTAAGAGTCTACTGAAATGTACAAGATCAAGATCATTCTGCTCCAGATACGCCGCAACATACTTCTTACATACGGCGTATCACTATCAAGATTTCACAAGTTACAATCCAAGACAGCAAAGGACATGTGCCGCATAGAGAAATGGAGTTGCGCCGCATCTTAAGGCGGTGTATGAATATTCCTGAATATATTAATCTTGGACCCCACGCGAAGTTATGTCAATGCGCCGCATCTACTTATCCTATGCGCCGCATCTAACCCTCAGACAGAAACTATAAATACCCCAAGGTCAGACGAATTTCGAGGTTGAAAAAGGTTGGACAGAGTGCAAGATACCATACGTACGAGTACCTAACCTGAGACGAATTCAGACGTATTAGCAGCACAAGACACACCCTGAACGAAGATACAAGAGCTGTAAGAAGGTCCTGCATGTATTCAATTCATTAAGTAGTTTTGTTTTATTGTATTAGTAAACTTTAATTCATCAGGATTGATGGGCTGATGTCATGTGACTACGGAATATCATGTCCACCCCTTAAAATTGCTTTCCCATTAATTAAAGTTTATATGTTGATGTCTTTGGTGACTTTTATTAGTGCATTGATAACCTCTGTGTCTAGCTGAGCATTGCTTGGGTCGCCATGCCCCTTCCTCGCCTATTTAAGAGACGCTTAATAAATAGGATAGACATAAGTAATCATTAAGGGTTTACTCGCCGATAAGATTAGAGCCAACGAGAAAGGTTTAATTATATACACTTCATATAAAACTAGCAATAAAACAAGTGACAAGCTACTTAATTATCAGGACAGGTCTTCTTATTGTCTCAAGTATCTATCTGTGTACGTGTGTGCTAATCGCTGATTCGTGCTCATTAGTTTAGTTTTCTATTTAATCATAACCAAACCGTGCCAATCTCTCAGGCTGAACCCCCTTGCGTTAGATTAGGTTGTACAGTTAACTTAAGATATTAAAATACTGATTAGAATAACTAGATAATACGTTCCACTCTTAGTGATCGACACTCTACTTTCCATTATATTCATACTGACCGGGTACACTGCTCGTTAAGTGTGTGTGTTATTGATAAGTCGGCTAAGTATAAATTTAAAACTTGAGTAGGCATTAATACTGCTAAACCGCAACGACACATCACGCGCATCATATACGCGGTTTTAACTGTTTTTTAGACTTTTTAGATCTAAAAAAGATCTGTGGGTAAAACTGATGGTGGTTCTTATGTTGGTGGTTCTTATGTTAACGACTCTTGGTACTTTTTAGATATTTTTAGATCTAAAAGTGATGCTTTGGTGGTTCTTATGATGGTGGTTCTTGGTAATTATTTTGGTTAGATCGTTTTAGATCTTTTTAGATCTAAAACTGGATGGTTTCTTGTCTGGTTGGTTTCTTGTTAAGATAACACACGCCTTTTTTTAGATCTTTTTAGATCTAAAAAAGATCTAAAACTGCCTAAAACTTTGTTAGGGTTTCTTGGTGGTTCTGATGGTGGTTAGATCTTTTTAGATCTAAAACTCGACCCATTTTTAGATCTAACACCGATGATGCTTGGTTTTGATGGTGGTTAGATCTAAAAAAAGGGTCTAGTTTGCAGTTTCACAATAAGCAGTTCACATAATTGTGTTATTCTAACACCCCCTATATGTTGGTGCTTATGTTGGTTCTGATTGATGGTTTATTGGTTCTGATGGTGGTTTATTGGTTCTGATGGTTTATTGGTTTATTGGTTCTGGTTGTTTATTGGTTCTGATGGTTTATTAGTTCTGATGGTGGTTTATTGATGGTTTATTGGTTCTGATGGTGTTTTTTTTTTATGTGAAACTGCTTATTTGAAAGTGCTTATTGTGAAACTGCTTGTTGTAAAACTGCTTATGTTTAACTGCTTATGTGAAACTGCTGCTTATGTGAAACTTTAAGCAGTTTTTGATCTTGTTGAAACTTTAAGCAGTTTATGATCTAATAGCAGTTTTGATGGCGATGATGATTAAAAAAAAAAAAAAAAAACTTGTCGATTGGCGTGGCATAACTGAATGGACGGCAAACATTTTGCAACCTTCAAATTTGCAGCCTTATGTGTAAAAAAAACAATCTGGGCATAGCGACGGTGTATAGCAACACATAATAATATTTACGTACTTGTGGTTCTAGCGTGACCCTTGATGCAAAATTTAAAAGTTCAGTTGGTTGTCATTAAAAAAATCTATTGATAAAAAACAGAAAAATGATAAAAGTTTGATGATTAAAAAAATATTTAAACTAGTAATTTAATGGTAGATGTTATCATTTTTAATCAAAGGTATATTAATAATTGAGTAAACAGAAAAAATGTCCCTAAACTTTTTGAAATTGCGAAAGATGTCCTCGAAAAAAAAAACTGCAAATATTGCCGCTAACGTTTCAATTTTCTGCAAGTTGTGTCATTGTCGCGTTACCGTAGCTGCAAATTTAGTTTTTGGACTAACGCTCGTTTGTTTTGGCCGTGTGAAATGACTATTTTACCCTCGTCTACAACAGGGACTTTTTTTGGCCGTGTGAAATGACTATTTTACCCTCGCCTACTAGGGACATTTTTTTGAGTAAAATTGAAACGTTAGGGACAATATTTGCAGAAAATAGAGATATAAAATACGTTTGTAAATGTCACTTATGCAGGATGCAGAAGCGAATTTTGATAAACCTAATACAAAGGCAACCCTAATCTAAAGGAACGAGGATAAAACCTCAAAAGAGGATAAAACCCTATAAAACACACTTTATTTAATGATCAATTGATCAAACGATAAGAGATTACAAAACCCTAAATCCTATATTTATAGGAGAAAGTTACCTTGAAGAAAAAGATAACTAATTAAAGTAAATGCATAAAACAAAACAAAAAATAAATAAAATTTTCTAAATTAAAAAAATTCTAAATAATAATAATAATAATAATAATAATAATAATAATAATAATAATAATAATAATAATAATAATAAATAATAATAATAAATAAATAAATAAATAAATAAAATAAAAAAAAAACTCCTACGAAACCCTCAAATCTTGTCTTTATCATTTCAGCAAACTTGAAAAAAACTCGACCCCGAGTTCTCATGTGTAATTTTGCTGGTGGGGTAGACCTTCAACACTTGATTGATGGCTTTAATCTTCTCTCGTTTTTCACACTCCTACAAGTCAACTCGAACCCGATCCTCTCGATTAATTCGTCCGTCTTTCTTCTTCAAAATAAAAATCGTCTTCGAGCTCTTGGGGTAAATCGACTTGTTTGACGAATTGTAAACTTTGAGATGCTTCAAATATCTAACCTTATCCGTCTTCTTTTTCGTTAAGATCCATACTAAAGTCTTGATTGACTTCACCAATATTCAAACCTTCAACGCATTCTTCATCTTTAAAACACAAAACTTTGTCGTGACATTTCTTTAAAGCTACAACTACTTTGTTGATTCCACCAAAGTTAAATTTTTGCCTTCATGTTGCTTACAAACTAATTTCTTGGATTTTTTCAAAGTATTCTTCAACAACCTCGCTCTTCAATATCTTTTCTTCAATCTTAACCTTACCCATCGGTACATGTATTAGTCGGATGAAATTATCGCAATTATCTTTTCTTCCCATAAGAGAAGGTAGAGATTACGTTTTTAATCATAAAAACCTTGAACTTCTTGTCGCCATGGTTTTCCCAATAGACTATGACTATGCTCATGATCTGTAACTTCACAATATACTTCACGATTATTAGACCAACCAACATATATTGGAATCCAACAAACTTGTGTTCCTCTAATTGGACAAATCTCGATTGGTAAGTTAAAATAACTAACCAATTATCTCGTCACCAAATTCCTAGCACCATAATTGCCAATAATCAAATAAAATACCTTATTATCATTGAAACTTTTGAATGAAATAATTAGATTGTTGGCAGTCGAATCTCTATCTTCAATCTTTCCTCTCATTCATCAACCCTTCTATTGTTGAACGGGGAATGGTTGCTTGCACAATTGCCTCTAAAATCGCCTATCGTTGGAAGAATTCTTCGACCTTCGTGTTTGCTACACACGTAATTTTCGTGGTTGTTACCTCCACCTACGAACACAACATGTCTTTGATAGATAGTGGAATTCTTGTCGAATTTGGATATGATTTTGGTAAAACCATGATTCATGTACTATCTAGACAATACCTCACTAGCAATATAGTTTTTTTTAATCTTCTACATCATTCACCATCAAGGATACTAACAAGATCTAGATGCCAACTGATACAAAACGCGAAAGCAAATTTTGGTAAACCCCAATCCAAAGGCAACCCTTGTAACACCCCCAAAAATGGATTGCAGTGGAAGATAATGTCACTGAGGTGCTACTTCATAATACAAAGTTACAACTTATATTGAACGAATCTAAATGAGACGTTTTAAAAAGCTACCTCTCATTAAATGAAATTCGAGGTACAAAAAAAGATCCCAAAGTACTAAGTTACATAAATATTTTTAAAACATTATTTAATGGTAATATAGTACTTCAAAGTCAATGTCATGCGACTCAAATGCTCCAAATGCAAGCTATCGCCTTAGGAACCTAAGAAATACATGCTAAGACAATTAACATAACGTTGGTGAGTTCATAGATTTTTATAAATCACAACGTAGAGTAAAAGTAATGTGGTTTCAAAAGAGGGAGCTTTGTGACCATTGTGTCACTCACAATGTCATGAAAATAAATGTTTACCTTTAAGTGAATTAGTAGGTATAGACCACAAGGTTTTCGAGAGTTAATATTGTACGCATACAATATCAAGTAAAATATTTAGTAACCACTGCTTCACTCACAGTGTCAGAAAAAGTATTAGTGATCATTGTAACGAATGTGTTAATACAAATAAACCTTAAAAACGTTTATTTATATTTTACGATCTTCTAATGTTTTGTCGATAACAAACGTAAAATCATTTTAACGAGATAGATAAAATACGTAAATGCTTTGAGCCAAAAGCTTACTAACTCATTTCATTAAGCAAACCTTAAACATATTTAGTTAAACAAGTTTACATAAAAGCCAAAACCATTTTATAAAAACACTTAAGTAAAATAATTACTTACACTTTTATAAAATACATGTTACTTATATATTAACTAGGAAAAGACTTGGACTGTCCATGACCCAAAAACCAAGTCCATAACCCGTAACCCATGGAGCTTAGTCCATAACCCATGACCCATTGCATGACATCATGCATGACATCCATAATGGGTAATACCCATGACCCATGACCCAAAGTCCATAACCCATAACCCAAAGTCCATGACCCATGACCCAAGATGACTTTGACATCATTCATGACATCACTTGACCCATGGACCTTGAACCATAACCCAAAGCCTGGAATTGTAACCGAAAATCCGAACTGGTACTACCAAATAGCCGGATCCCTTGGATTACACTCGCCGGATCCCTTTGGGAAGGGATCCGCCAGATCTGGGTGAACAGTGGATAGTTTGCCTATAAATAGTGAGTCATTTCTCACTTATCACTCACCCCTTTTAGAAATTCCTTATCTCTATGTTCTAAACTCTCTAACCACAGATCCAAGGATCTTCCTATGTAGTCTTTCTTTGTAATTCTCTAGGTTCCTTCTAAAAGGTGAGATCACGAGCTCTCGAAGACTTGCAAGCTCATGATATGAGTTGCTAGTATTCTTCTCTTCCAAGATCACAAAAGTGCATCTTGTTCTTTCTTCTTCTCAAAAGGGTGTTGTAGATTTGTTGAGTCGTTAGGTGTAAAAGGACGTTGGATCCTTTAGTCTTGTTGTACTAGGTGTGTTGGTTTGGTCCGCCGTGCTAAGAACCCGGTATCTACCCTTGTACCGGATAAAGTGTAGGCGACGAAGGTTTGGCTTTACCTCGTGGAAAAGCCCGGTATCTAGCTTTGTGCTGGATAAAGTGTAAGCGACGTTGTGAAGGCTTCTCCGCCAAGTGGAAGGAGTTTGTACTGTGAAGTGTTTACGAACTCTTGAGCAGGTGACTCGGGGAGTGGAGTAGGGCAAGGAAGGTGACCTTGTAGCCGAACCACTATAAATACTTGTTAGCCTCGCTTTTTATAAAGATAACATCTTACACGTGAATTGGACTAGATACGTAGTTAGTTGTGCCCGTAGGGACTACTATTTTGTACGAGGAATAGTTATATTGTATTGAGCCTATAAATACCTGTAACAATTCACAGTTTTGAGGTCATTATTTAATTATTTAATTTTACTTAATATTTAATTTTAAGTAAATTTACTCTTGCGAGTAACTAGATAGGTTATTCCGCGTACGTCGTTAAACGTACATTCAACTTAAACCGACAGCTGACTATATTCAGTATAACTATTTTTATGCATTTTGGTTTCTTACAATCATAAATTAAATATCCCATTTTTACTTTTGCATTTTTAGTTAAACTTTGCACATTTTACGTTTTACGCGATTTAAGTTTACGTTTTTAGGTTTTAACGACATTTAAACCCTGCGATGAACTCACCACTCATCTAAACTACTAAAATAGGTTATGATAACAAGATTTAACATTTTTACAAGTTTGTTATTTTTACGTTTCCCGATTTTACGTTACGAGTCTTAAAAACTCTACATTTTAATTACGGGGATCAAACTACACATCGCAGCTCAAGTTTATACACAAACTACTAATAAAATCCACTAACTCACCACCCAACCCCCTATGTGGCAGCACATAAGCAACAAAGACACACTTGTCTTTGTGTCTTAACACATGTCAATGTAAAGATGCATGTGTTCCCTATGACTAACAACAAACACATGCATTTCTTCTAGATCTCATTCATCACCTTTCACTCTCTTCTTCTCCTCTCAATAGCAATGACCCAAAACAGATCTCAAACACCCATTTCATCCAAATTTTTACTAAATTATGGATCTTGGATTAAAGATCTTGAAGCCCTAGTCTTGTTCTAGATTTATTACACTCAAACAACACATAAATCTCATGAAATCTTGTGTTCCTTTACACTCTTGTAAGAAACCACCTCCATTTTCATTTCTCTTCTGTAAATACTTTTTTTATATGTATTTTATATGTTCAATATGTTTATTATGCTTGGTTATACTTGGTACATATGCTAGATCACTAGAAAACCTAATAAGGACTTAGACATGCAAAACTACTTTCTGACCAGGGGTAAAAACAGAATAAACTGATTTTGTCAGTGAATTTTGTTTAGGTGATGATAGATATAAATAACATATTATAAATAAATAATTGCAGCGGAAGATCACCTATTAACGGATCCATATAGCCATATGATCAATCACTAATTAATATAACAAATATCACAATTATATACCTTTGAAGCGTGATTCGGGTTTCACCACCAACACCAACGCCACAATTGGATGTAAGAAACAAAATATCAATAAGGTTGATCTTCCCTTATGTGTGAAACACACTACACGTCACGGATCACCACTTGATGCTAGTCTTGACCTTATAACACGCGATCTAGCATTGAACTACACTAGAATAAGGTTAGATGGGATCAAAAACCACAAACCCTAATATAAGGGTGTTTAATTTCGTGGTTTTTGGGGAGAGGAAGGAGGAGAAACATTTGGTAAGTTGTTATTATAATTGATAACCCTAATTGACCAAATCAATGGGAGGTTATAAGAAATAATGTTACAATTAACCCCTTGCTCTTTTCCCTCTTGTTTCCCACCATGGCCAGCCATATGGGGGCCCTAAATGGGCTTGCCCATTTGTTGTTCCAATCCAACGAACTAAGTACTAGCTTAGTTATTAGTAGCCCGTTATTGATCCCAAGTTACGAAGGTTAAATATAACGTAAATATGATAGATACGATATATTAAATGGTGTCTCTGTGTATAAGTGTGTGACCCCATAGGCTCACATATGTCTAGCCATATAATTATTTATTATGACACGAGCATACTCCAACAGCTCCCACTTGCGACGTCATAATAATCAAGTAATTATACAAGCAAAGGTTAGCGTCTAGCAACATGCCAATGCCCTTAGAAATATGTGATGTGGAAACCGTAGAGGGGGGTGAATACGTTTCCATTTAAAAACTTAAAAATTTTTGTATCAAACACATGATCAAGTGTGATGTAATATGAAAAGTGTCAACAATGATCATACAACATCTAGAGATGGTATAAAGTAAACTACAACACAAACACAACCAAACCGTGACACAAACATAATCAACATAATATAAGCAACAAAGCACACAAACATAAACGCAATGCAAATATATATATAAAGCCATAAAGACTAAAATAAAAGTAAAGAGATAAGTAAAGAAGGCGCAAACCGAACACGATGATTTATAGTGGTTCGGTCCCGAAGCTCCTCTTCGCCCTACTCCACTCCCCGAGTACCCAACTCGAGAGTTACTTCACTAATCAACAAGCTCCCTTCTTGGCGGAGAAAACCATACAACGTCGCTTATCCTTATTTCCGACACTAAGCTAAATGTCGAGTACTAATCTTAGCTAGCACCAATCTACCACGATCCACACGATCCTTACTACTTCACACAATCAACACACTTGACTCGATCTACCCGATCTACCCTTGATCCACTTGATCAACACACAAGCCCACAAGCTACAAGAGATCTCCAAGATCTCAACAAGATCACAATGATCTACTCTCACTTGACTCGATCTACCCGATCTACCCTTTATCCACTTGATCAACACACAAGCCCACAAGCTACAAGAGATCTCCAAGATCTCAACAAGATCATAATGATCTACTCTCACAAACTACTCAAAAGAGAATCAACTTGGTGTATGCTAGGATACAACAAGCGCATAACAAGTGTTACGAGTGCACTAGACTAACACTACAACACTTTGTATCTTTGTGATACTATGTGTTCTTCTCTTGCACTAGTAGAGGAATGAAGGTGATCTCTTGGTTGGATGAAAGGATCACTCTTAAACAAACTAATACTCTCTAAATGATTAAAGAAAGTGATCTAAAGAAGAAGGGATTAGACCAGAGAAAACTAACTGGAAAAATCAACTTAGAATTATAAAATGGTCCACTATTTATAGGCAAAGAAAAAACTAGCCGTTATGTACGGACGGTACCACTAAAGTTCAAACGGTACCACTAATTGTCAGACGGTACCGTTAAATTTAGTGGTACCGTCCCAGACAAAAACGCTCCTCTTTTTGTTTTTAGTGGGGAAGGTTTATTTGGGGATGTTTGGAGCTGTTTTTTTTGGGGGGGGGGGGGAATAGTTGTTGGGATTTTTAAACTTATTTTTCAAAATAAAACATTTCTTTTTAATTCAAAAATAATTTATAAAATGTATTTTTGAAAAAATGTTTTGTCACATTAAAAATGTGAAGTTTAGAACAAAAAATTTATTTCTTTGATCATCCGTCAAGTTTAAATTTGTTTGTTCATACCTTGAGTGATTTACGTCGGGATGAAAATCTACGACTCTGTTGAGGCATACTTGAGACATCGAGAGGTGTTGATGTAAGTATGCATTGATGATTTATGTTTACAAGTAACTTGCGCATTTTACGTTATGCATTACAAGTTACATGTTTGTCATTATTAAAACCGAAGAAACCGTTTAGTTTAAATATCGTAATATTTGCACTAACAATCTCCCCCTTTTTGATGATGACAAATATGTAAACCGTAACACATAGTAAAATGTAAAAGTTACCTGTTTACACTCCCTTCTCCCCCTTTTGTCGAAGCAAAAAGGTAGTTGCCTCGAGCTCTCCCTTGAATTCACTCCCTACTTTCCCTTATTGCACTACTTTCCTTTCTCACCAGAAAGGCGAGCTTGCATCATCCCAGTGAAGTCTTCTATCACCACTTGTGAAGACGACTTCATGCTATGTATTCAAATACCCTCGAGCTCCCCTTAGCTCAATGCTCCCCTATGGTGATTGAATCCCCTTGTTTATTTACCTTACTATCTAGCGGATCCATGGATCAAATACTTACACAGGCTTTTCCTACATCAAGGGTTAGCTTCGTGTAACATAATATATAAAAGAATAGGGGTAACATTATAGGGATAGAATACTCATAGCAAGACATCCAAAGGTTAAACTATGCTAAAGTGTAGCTACCAAAAAAATGAGTTTGATGAGGTATGTGAGCATATCAAAGTATGCTAGAGGTTAGACACGTGATGAAAGTGTGCCAAAGGGATAAAAACGAAGAAGAAAGCCCAAGACAGTTGAGTGACACAAAAATGTGAATGCGTAATGCAATTCAAAGATACTAGAGAGTCACAACTTGACCAAAAACCTAAGGTGTAATTGTTCAACCAATCACACTAACAAGAACGAGATTCGTTCATTGACTGACACATAAAATGACTTCTTCCAAGTTGTCATTGGGAAGGCAAATTCTAACAAACCTTTTGAACAACATAATCATCTACCTAAGATGATTGGTGTTAATGATAGTTTGTTGATAAGACATACTCTAAATGATTACTATTATGACAAGTCATGCCATAAAGTAGACTCGATAGAAGTTATACCAAAAAAATTGAAAATGAGAACGATAAGCACTTAGATGCGAATGGAAATGATTCCATAAGATGGGAAGTGTTGGATTTGACCTTTGAGGAAAGGTGGGAAAAGATGGTTTAGATTAATATATCGTTTGCACTGACAATGAGATGCATGATATATTTCAAAAGAGAAAAAGAAAATGTGCATGTGATCCTAACAGGATTGTGGGTGGATATTTCTAACGGGGTTGAGGTAACGAAGTTCTAGATTTCTAGTTTGGATGATCCTAGTTGTGTGTTAGAGATAATTTGGTGCATGAAGGGTTTCGTGTGATTGTGAGGATTGAAGGTTATTGAACTAACTATCACTATCCAAAGTGAGGAATAGTTGTAAGGTTTGAGTGTAATGATCGATGGGTTGAAGCTTCTTAGACTAACTATCACTGTCAAGAGTGAAGTTTAGTTATAAGGGTTGAGTGTGATGATGAATGATATTAATGTGAGGTTTGAAGATGAGATGCAAGATAAGCTTGCAATGGTGAGGCCTTATATAGGCAAGAGTTGTGGGATTCGAATTAAAGTTGGTGGTAGTGTCCTATGGTGTAGTGAGGGAATCTTAGGGTGTATGTGAGTTTGCAAAATTTTGCAGGTTTGAGGTTAGGGATGCAAGGATCTAGAGAAAATAGTGAAAATTCGTCAAACAAGGGCACGGTACCACTAAATACTGCACGGTACCGTTAAATTTAACGGTACCGTGACCTGGAAGTCACGAATTTTCCTGTGCAACCTAGTTCTGGGCAGCTAAAGGGAAGTTTTCTAGGGAATAAGAACCACATTTGTATGTTCTTGAGAGTGTTTGGTGAAAGACTATATGAGTGTGTTTTCGCTCCCCCTAAAATCGATGACCATCCGGACAAGATGTATTGGAAAAAAAATAAAGAGGAAAACAAACGTTGACGGAAGCGATGAGCTTAGTAACGTCATGACAAGTGGTGGATAGCATACAATAAACTTCACCTTTGAAGTCACGTAGCTCTTCTCAATCATTGTGAATATTCATAGAACATTCATATGATGAGGCATATGATTACGTGGAAATGTGCTAAGGGTTAAGAAGATATAATCTTCAAGGTTGTGGGGTTAGTGATAAGGTTCTAGTGGGGTTATCTATGTTGATGAAGAAGAGTTATCTCAACTTATCCTAGCGATTCTTCGCTTGAAGTGTGTGGAAGATGAGTGGGATGCGGAAGCATTGGTAGTGTAGAACGGAAGTAACCAAACATATGGTGGGTTTAGTACCATGCGGAAGTAAAAGGGAAAAAGCTAAGGAATCAAAAGATAGACAGAATCTATTCTGATAGGAGACGGTTCTGGTTCAAGACTACATCGAGTGGGTTTCGATAGTGCTTTTGAAACAGTGAGAATTGAAAACAAAATAAACTGTCTCAGCAGACAACGGTCCGACGGTACCGTTAAATTTAGCAGTACCGTCCCCTATTTAAGGGTACCGTGACCTGCTGAGGTCAGTTTTGACCCAGAATTAGATTTTTGACAAAGAAATTTCACATATGTTGTGATTTTTCTGGACTTTAGATTAAAGGAATTTATACCAAATAAATTCTTTTATGAATGAATCCAACGGGATTCGATGAACGTTGATCGAGAACGAGAGATGACATTTAATTGCATTTCGCAAATTAAATATACTTTAAATATTTCGGATGAAATATTTAAGTTGTCATTGGAATTTAAGAGGATTTTACGAATAAATCTCGCTGATTGAGTGAGACTTTTCGACACGAGGAGAGAATTTATACCTAACAAATTCTTTTTATGAGATGAACGGTACTAGACGAGAAGAGATGACTTTTATATTTCCGAGGAAATACATAGGTAGTCATTAGAGCGATGTGAAGGATGACTTAATATTTCCAGTGAAATATTTAAAAAGTCATGAGACGAGACACAAGATATGACTTCAATATTTCCAGTGAAATATTCAAGTAGTCATAAGAGCGATGTGAAGAATGACTTAATATTTCCAGTGAAATATTTAAAAAGTCATGAGACGAGACACAAGATATGACTTCAATATTTCCAGTGAAATATTCAAGTAGTTATAAGAGGGATGTGAAGAATGACTTAATATTTCCAGTGAAATATTTAAAAAGTCATGAGATGAGACATTAGAGATGACTTCAATATTTCCAGTGAAATATTCAAATAGTCAAGAGGGATGTGAGGGATGACTTAATATTTCTAGCGAAATATTTAAAAAGACATGAGACGAGACGTAAGGGATGACTTCAATGTTTTCAGTGAAATATTTAAGTAGTCATGAGAGGGATTTAAAGGACGCATTTGAACACATGGGAATTGTGAAATTCACAGAATGTGTTCCATCATTCCTAGACCTAGACGAAGATGGTTAGAGGATTCTCGTTTGAGAGGTTTGGTTGATTTACGGATTTTGATGTGCTTCGCACGCGAGTGTTTCACGGGGTTTTGAACGACGTAAAGCAAGGCCTATGGTGCTGATTCGCAGCAGGGTTTAGGATCTTAAGAAGTGTATATTCACACGAGGATAAAAGGAACTACTAATCACTTATATAGTGACTCGTGAGTCCTTTGTCACTCGAAGGTTGATGTTAGCTTTTAGCTTTTGGATGAGCGTTTTAACATATGTTGTTAAAAGGCTTGAATATGATGTTTCGGATATGACATTTAACAATTGCGATCGCAAGTTAAACTTACTTGAATATTTCGGATGAAATATTTAAGTTGTCAAACCTACTCCGAGTTCTACTGGGTTTGTATCTAACCTCCCCATGACAAAGGGTGTATTACTTGGAAGAAAGCGAAATGATGACCAAGGAATTAGGACAATTTCGCGACTACTTTAACTTATAGGCTTTGACACTAGTGTATGACTATATGACGTCTAAGAGTTCATAGTGATAGGCATACCTAATTCATTATGTGTTAAAAGGACATAGTGTGGGTGCAAAATTTACAAGCAAATCATGTAAAATGCACATAAGGAATAAATGCAAACATCATGCAAAACATGATAATCATTTAGCATTTAAGATCATGAAGACATTCAATCATATCTTACGAGAACATGTTATCTTTTTGAAACACATATGTGGGATGCAAGTAATCTAGGTTCGCTAAGGAGGATCCTAATTACTACTTATTCAAAATGAAATCCTAACGGGAGATAAAGTTCACCAATGTAAACTATCTTTAGTCAAATGCAGGAATGAAAATTTTTCAAGTTAGAGAATGAGTATGAGACTATCACTAGTGGTGCTCAATTCAGGCTAAACAAGACCATTTTTACGGGTTATACCACGAACCCAACTTCTCTCCTGGAAGCAATTCAACCGTTAGGTAAAATTGAATTTCTAGTGCGATAGGTTCTCCAGTAGTCATTCTCATGTTAGAAAAATTCAAATTCCTATATTTGCCTATCGAAGTATAGCAAAGATGATATTAGCTTATTTCGCTAATACATGGCCTAATATGACTCAACTAACCATATTTTGAAAGTCGGTTAAGAAGATGACATGTCTTACACAACTCCTAACAAGGGCAAGCGAAATGTTTTAATTTCGTGTTTGAGATTTAGAGGTTATTTGATGGAGATGGTGCATTTTATGATCTCTTGGATAACAACTTTGTTTGTTGAGTTGTTGCATGTTATTTTAACATGATTTGGTTTCCTAGATTCAAGAGATGCTCTAATGTAATACAATATAGAATCTACTACATCGAGAGTGTTTCAAGAATGCTCCTTAGCATATCTTGATAAAAGAATCTAGTAAAGGCTATTTACCTCAATAGATCTTGTGAGTATTATATTTTAAATGAGACATATTGTATATTTCAACAAATATGCTTTTCTAAGAGGAAACTTATCACTCTTACGAATGCTTAGTAAAACAAGTATTTTAGTGTATGATCAATTTTACTTGTTTATGTAATGACACATGTTCTATTGGGTTATTACTCAAATCTAATATCCTATATTTGTTAAACAAGATGCAATGTGTTCTCTTGTAACATAACCATTCATGTTACAAAGAAAAAAAGATGCATAGGATATTAGTTATCCTTTGTCAATCTTTTGATATGAGAAATACATGTGATATTCTCGAAGATTGATGACTTACATAATAGTTAATAACATATTATGTGTGACACTTTTACTAGACATGTGATTTTGAGTGTTGAGTCGTTCATGAGCAAAGTTTACATATGTTGTTTGTTTGCTCGTGTTTGGTTTTTCGGAAATGACACATTTACTAATTGCATAGCAATGTAAATTACTTGTATATTTCGGATGAAACATCCAAGTTGTCAATCCTACTTAGTTGTGTATTTTATGCATCTTTTAAACATATTAGTTTAATGTTTGGAACACAACCATTGGACAAGAAGACTCAATATGACATCTTCAACACAAGTGTGAGTTATGATCTGATGCATATTATTTTCGTCTTGAGAGGAATTCATTATTTTCATAACAACCGAGTGTGATTGAGTATGTAGATTCAAGATAATATATTTCATTATATTTTGATGTTATCTTGAAGCTATACAAATAATGACTCCAATTTCATGTCCATACTCGAAAACTTGTCAATTAGATTTGATGATGATATCAATCATAATTTGAATAACGAATTGATATGTACTCGAAATCTTTCTTGACCCTCACGATCACTCCTTTTAAAAAGAAAATAAAAATTTAGGGAATGTGTTCCATTTATTCTAATACTAGTTGTATGTGTGAGGTTAATGACATATTAACTTACTACTTCGATATTGTCATTAATTTTCATTTGCGAAAAACTATTTATATTATAAAGTATAATATTCTTAGTTTTCGACATATCATGAGTATAAAAATAATTATCTTAACCATTTTTATACAACATACGTAAAATACTAAATGTTTAAAACATTTTGTGTGTGTGTTAGATCAATGTAAGTTTAATACATTTTCTTTTACTTAAATACTAATGTATTAATATGATCTTTTATCTCGTTTAGACAACCCATGGTCAAGCAAGACAAAAGATGTGATGTTTTTGAGATCATGTTACGGATTTAATGAAAGTGTTAAGTATTTTGAGATGATATACTTTTTACACTTAAACCTTTGGAAAAATAATTGTGTAAGACAATATCTTTCGACGCACATGATCAACCAACTTAGTTTCCATTCCTAAGAAGGTTACTAAAGCATCTTAAAACTTGCAAAATGTCAAAAACACATATTCAAGAAAAGTGGTCTATGCCTATATGCAATGCAAAATCAATTATGCAACTTAGTGCAAGAAGTCTAGTCTAAGTCCTATTGATGCATAAGCCGAAAAACTAATAATCAGCACATAGTAACAAGGCATGTAAAACTCTTGTGATTATAGATATAATTAGCTCAACTAAAGATAACTATAAGCACTAAAAAAATATTAACTAACAATACTAGGACACAAAGAAAAACAAATAGTCATTTAGCATAACACACAAAAATACTTATCGTCATTTTGTGTATTAAGTATAACAATGTATACCTAGCTTGAATTTATTTATTTTCTTTAAAATGAATTTGTTTCCTCCCCATTTCAAATATTTTTACCAAGTCACTTTGAAAATACAACAATGTTCAAAAGTTGAAATGCCCTTTTTCATTTTGGCCAAAAATTTGCGCAAACGGCATAACAAAAAAGATCTTTTGTTTCAAATCAAGGACTCTAATATATTTTCATTTAAAAAACAATTCATAAAGATATTTTTAAATGAAAGTAGACTCAATTACGTTTAAAACGATAGAGGGCACGACTCCTATGGACTTACGGTTGATTTTATACGAATTTATGAAAAAGACCCAATTCTGAAAACAGACAGACGGATGCACGGTAACTTTAAATAGCCCACGGTACCATTAAATATAATGGTACCGTCCTATATTCAGTGGTACCGTGACCTGTTTCCTGATTCAGTTTATTATTTTAGTGCGGCGACTCGACGGAAAGATGTAAAATTTAATAAACTAGATACCGAACATATAAAATATATATTAAGTATCATTTCCACGTTTAGGACTAAGAAAGACATTTACGATAATACTTTTACTACAAAATAATGGTTTGTCCCAAACACTCCTTTCAAAACCGCATGACTTTACGACTCGTTCTAAAGACATGACCGGACACTTACAAACTCTATTCTTTTATTGGTTTAAGAAAACCTTCAAGCTAGTATGACAAAGTATACTTAACAACAAAACTTGTAAGTATTAAGCAAGTAAATACTTTTCATATTATATCCCCTTCATGGGTAATTTGATACATGGATCGTACTCAATTTTGAAAACCATTTGTTTTAAAAATTTGAGCGACGTGTCTCTGGTACCAATTGTGGAAACCGTAGAGGGGGGGGGGGTGAATACGTTTCCATTTAAAAACTTAATAACTTTTTGTATCAAACACCCGATCAAGTGTGACGTAATATGAAAAGTGTCAACAATGATCATACAACATCTAGAGATGGTATAAAGTAAACTACAACACAAACACAACCAAACCATGACACAAACATAATCAACATAATATAAGCAACAAAGCACACAAACATAAACGCAATGCAAATATAAATATAAAGCCATAAAGACTAAAATAAAAGTAAAGAGATAAGTAAAGAAGGCGCAAACCGGACACGATGATTTATAGTGGTTCGGTCATGAAGCTCCTCTTCGCCCTACTCCACTCCCCGAGTACCCAACTCGAGAGTTACTTCACTAATCAACAAGCTCCCTTCTTGGCGGAGAAAACCATACAACGTCGCTTATCCTTATTTCCGACACTAAGCTAAATGTCGAGTACTAATCTTAGCTAGCACCAATCTACCACGATCCACACGATCCTTACTACTTCACACAATCAACACACTTGACTCGATCTACCCGATCTACCATTGATCCACTTGATC
Source organism: Artemisia tridentata subsp. tridentata (assembly GCA_021014915.2). Taxonomy (NCBI): domain Eukaryota; kingdom Viridiplantae; phylum Streptophyta; class Magnoliopsida; order Asterales; family Asteraceae; genus Artemisia; species Artemisia tridentata. Next base: position 423,821,733 of record CP139507.1, on the reverse strand, counting down.
AACACACAAGCCCACAAGCTACAAGAGATCTCCAAGATCTCAACAAGATCACAATGATCTACTCTCACTTGACTCGATCTACCCGATCTACCCTTGATCCACTTGATCAACACACAAGCCCACAAGCTACAAGAGATCTCCAAGATCTCAACAAGATCACAATGATCTACTCTCACAAACTACTCAAAAGGAAATCAACTTGGTGTATGCTAGGATACAACAAGCGCGTAACAAGTGCACTAGACTAACACTATAACACTTTGTATCTTTGTGATACTATGTGTTCTTCTCTTGCACTAGTAGAGGAATGAAGGTGATCTCTTGGTTGGATGAAAGGATCAATCTTAAACAAACTAAGACTCTCTAATTGATCAAAGAAAGTGATCTTAAGAAGAAGGGATTAGACCAGAGAAAACTAACTAGAAAAATCAAGTTAGAAGTGTAAAATGGTCCACTATTTATAGGCAAAGAAAAAACTAGCCGTTACGTACGGACGGTACCACTAAAGTTCAGACGGTACCACTAATTGTCAGACGGTACCGTTAAATTTAGTGGTACCGTCCCAGACAAAAACGCTCCTCTTTTTGTTTTTAGTGGGGAAGGTTTATTTGGAGATGTTTGGAGCTGTTTTGGGGGGGAAAATAACTGTTGGGATTTTTAAACTTATTTTTCAAAATAAAACATTTCTTTTTAATTCAAAAATAATTTGTAAAATTTATTTTTGAAAAAATGTTTTGTCACATTAAAAATGTGAAGTTTAGAACAAAAAATTTATTTATTTGATCATCCGTCAAGTTTAAATTTGTTTGTTTATACCTTGAGTGATTTACGTCGGGATAAAAATCTACAACTCTGTTGAGGCATACTTGAGACGTCGAGAGGTGTTGATGTAAGTATGCATTGATGATTTATGTTTACAAGTAACTTGCGCATTTTACGTTATGCATTACAAGTTACATGTTTGTCATTATTAAAACCGAATAAACCGTTTAGTTTAAATATCGTAATATTTGCACTAACATGTGAGAATAATTTCTAAAACGTCTCATTTAAATGGTTTATATGTCATCCATCCTTTTGTTACAGATACCAGGTTGAACATTAGACATGGATCAAAAATCATTCTAATAGTTCAACTATTATGTTTCTCGATATTGATATTGAACAAGATTACCAAGCGGATCAAGGTTCATCTTAATCTCATTTGGGTACGGCCATACAAACATCTGTCCAATTCATCGAGGGGCCCAATAGTATCTAACTCCATAACATGTGGAGGAACAAATCCTATTTTTGACTGCACGTGTCATTCATGCGTTTCATATCACTCATGAAGATGGTTTTTATAACTACCTTATACAGGACAGCGTTTAACCATATCAAGGAATGAAATTACACGCATGCAAGACCTACTTGCATCTCAAGTCTAAGGATAAGAGACATAACCAATTGCGAGATTCACACTTGACGCCAACCCATGTAGTGAATACTCGTAGGTTGGGTCAGTCCAATGTTCATCACAATGAACAACATGTGAGTTTGGTGGAATCATCAATTAATATCTATTCTTAATAAATATCACCAACACGCTCACATTTGCCTTAATTCGATGATACTCCCGTATCGTCAACTGGCAATGGACAATTTTAGAATAAATAAATTATTCATGGATTAAACATGCAAATATAGAACACAGTAGTATAAATGAAGACGATCATACCAGTTATATCAATTCATTATATAATACGACTGCTTACAGTTCCATTATCCAAATACTAAAAACAGATATGCATAAGACTACTCATAGGTCGAAATCCGATGTTCCCACCATGATCAAATTATGTTGTACAAGACAACAAGTAGTCATCTGAGTAAACTTTAAGAATACTTGTTTCAAAACTCATGAAAGGTTTGAATGATGATTTTCCTTTTTATGTGTGCATTCAAGTACAATACGAGTATTGCAACAATACATTCCATGGGGTGTTTGAAGCTAGCAAAACACCTACTTTAGACAGTCATCTTGACAGTTTCTCAAACTGTAAAGTATTCTTATTATTTTAATGTATAACGCATTAATACTCTCAGTCAAGCACATCTAGTCAGCAATGTCATCATTCATGATGACATCCAACCACAACTAGTGTTGAGCATCATCTCGGCTAAATAAGCATCAATATATGTAAACAAAACAGAGCTTCTCAAATATCCGTAAACGTTGAACATATCTTTGGTCCTTTGTAGGTCCATTATAATGTTCGTTTAACAATTATCTAATGACTTTCACTTTGATATTTGTTGTTATAAACTCATCTTGCATTCATGCAAATGATATATATAATCCAATGCATAATACGACTTGCATAATGAATCCTTTAATTGAACTTAAGGTTTCCATTCATGTGTTCAATCTCATCAAGTGAGATTAATCATTGAGACTCCCCTCAATAACGTGTCATATTGTGTTAGACTCATTAACTGCTTATGTTTATTCTAATAAACATATGTAACAAGGTTGTATGTTTTATTTTCTAAAACCTTAAGAGAAACTTCATTCCAAACTAAGGATTAAAGTCTAGCTTAGATGGAATATTGTTTCTAATATGTTAACGACATATGAGATTTAAGAAAATAAATACAGTGCTCCTACTTGCTCTCAGTGTACTCAGGAGTAATCTTATTAATCAAAATCAAATTAATGATTTTATAATTAACTTAAGATCTCTGCTCCTAGATGCATGATCTAATCCACACCTGGATTCTTATATCTTGTATACATAATAAAGATTAGATGGATTCATAAACCCTTTTGATTACTGATGTATTATTTTTCGAGTTATATAATTTATATCCAGATTTTACCAGAATGTTAAACTAATACACACGTAGGCAAGTGCACCTGTCGTATGCTAGTATAGCAATGGTAAGAACCGAGAGTCGTATCCCAAGACGGTATGATTATTCGAATTATAGATCTTGAATGCTAGTTAAACTAATTAACAATAAAAACTAAAAGGGGGGATATGCTTATAAGATAAAGTATAAGCTACTTGAAAAGAGATTCAAAACTAAATAACAAATAAAAGCGACAAAAGTTGAGTTGTAAACAATTGATGAAAAATGTATTCACTTAGATTTGACTCCCCCTAGACTTTGGATAACAATTTGATTAAGTAAAAGATAAGATCATATTATATGGTGATTTCTAACGTAGAAAAGACTCCTCCGTCGACTTGTCTAAACCTACAACTATTGGAAAGTTAATCTGAATGTCTTCGCGACAACCACCTCAAGTTATGCATTAAGCCTATTCAACTGAGTAATGAGATTTAATGGGATATGTTTAATGGTTAAAAAAACATATAATGACAACAATAGTTGTCACTACTTTCAATCATGCACACATGTTCGATTTAGATTAATTAATGTTTCAAACCCTATTACTATGTCTAGTCTCAAGCCTTAATCATTTAATTGCTCAAATTATCAAGAATAAATATCATACACATACGGATTGTCATCATAATACGCATACGATACTCATGATAGGAAACAATAAAAATTATAATTAAACATATATGGTTCTTTATTAAACTTAATAATCATCCATATAACCAATAATCAAGTCACTACAAAATGTTATCCATCATCTAGGGTTCATCTACTCTAAGCAAATACTATGGAATTTAGCCAAGCATAATAAAAAGAACAAACATAACAAGAATTAAATAAAGGTTCAACATGATATTTAAACAATAAAAGTTCAAACCGAATAAAACATGTGATCCCATGTTTGCGTCTGATTAAATGCCAAACCAAAATTGAATTAAATAAAGGTTCAACAAAGGGACGAATTCCCTTTTGCTGTTCTTGTTCGAGCCGTCAAAAAAAAAGAGTAAAACTTTGTTTTCTTTTCTTTGTGTCGACAACAGCAGCCAAAAGAAAGTAAAAGTGTAAAACCTTTTTTCTTTTATTCGCCTCCTGTCCCTCTCTTTCAATAATCTCCGTACCCCCTTTATATAAAGTATATAACCCTCTTTTTTGTTCTTTCTCCTCACGTCAAGGCCACGGCCTTTTTTTTTTATCTTTTCTTTTACTTGTTGCCGTCCACCCAAAAACCCAACAGGCTTTTTTATTTATTCTTCACCTTTTTTTTTTGCGTCAAAACCAAACACAAGGCCCACCAATTTGTGTTAATTGGCCTTCCATCAAATTAAATAGATATTGAGCCTAATTGTATCACACAAATCACGAGCTGGTCTTTTGAGAAGAATTATCCACCAGCTAAATTCTAATTTTCTTGCACTCTATATTTTTAATATATAGAATTCTTTTTCTTCTTTCCGTGGCCTTTTGAATCAACTAAAACTGACTTCGGACGAAAGAGTTATGATCAAAATAGTGCAACAACGTCCAAAGCTTCACTTTTCTTTACTTTACTTAAATTCATGCCAATTTCCGTGTCTTTTCACCAATTGCTCCATTTTTACCTACGATGCGAAATAGTAAACAATTAAGTACCATTTCTTATATAAAACAAAATAAAAGAACAATAATTATGAGATAAATGATGCATAAGAACACTACCTATTTGATCACATCAAATATCCCCCCACTTGACTTCTACTTGTCCTCAAGTAGACTCCCGATTTCAACTTATAAAAACATCTCCCAAACAAAAGTCTAGGAAATAAAGCTTAAATAAATTACTCGATCAAAACTACGCACAACCAAGCACCCCACGAATAGGAAATGAAAACACTCAAACCACTCAAACTAGTCTATGTGGTAACATTTAGTGAATCTCTCAATTGCTCAGTCATGGCGAATATTCTATCATAAGCTTGGCAAGGATACACATCTCCACCACTAGAGTCTAGACGCAACTAATCCAAAAGGCAAATGGGTCCAAACAATTAAGACTTACGGGTTAAGGGTAGGAATTAGACATGGGATAACATATATGAATTGGTGCAAAAATAAAAGAACAAAACAAATAGATTAATGTCCAAAAACATACCAAATGTTGCTAGCTACATCTTACCACAAACCCAAAGAAGACTCTTATCATGGACTAACTCACGCTTTAACACGGATAAGCACACTTTAGTGACACACGAATTAGACTCAAAGAAATCACGATATCATCATCGACATACCTAATTGGCTCAACCAATCAACCAACTCCCATTCATCTCAAGAAATACAAGAAATAGTGGTTTATAACGACCACTAATACAAACTAAAAAAACGCATAGTTGGTTTATCGTGACGACCAACTAAAAATAATATTAAGTTGGCTTAAATGACGTACCAACTATCACACAATCTCTTTTTTTTTTCTTTTTCTTTTTTTTTTCTTTTTTTTTTACTTTTTTTTCTTATCTTCTTTTCTCATTTTTTTATTATTATTACCTTTTTTTTTTTTTTTTTTGCTCACAAATCACAAAAGTTAAAAATAGTAATAATGGTACATAACTTTACCATTTCACGAATAATAATCCATCTTGAATAAACTTGGAACAAATAATCAAACTCAGATGACATCATACAGGTGAAAGTAAGACGAACCGATATACATACTAACACCTACTTCCACATTCCCATTGCATTGTGCAATTTCCCGACCAACATCTCTCTCCAGAAAATTGAACGAAAACTCACACGAAACACATGAAATACAACCAAATACATACCAGTAACTAGCAACCAACCATAGGACTTAATCTACACGGTAGGCTAAGGTGTAATGGTGTAACGAAACATAAACATATAATGTGAGTAACAAACAAAAGGAAAGGCTCAACAGGTTTTCTAATGTATCTTACTCTAATAATGAGAGTAACCAATGGGATTATACGGGGCTTAACTAACCAGTGCAGTTAGTTAATATAAACATAAACATGTAAACGACATGGGCTATTTGGGTGAATCCTAATAATTTGCCTTCTAAACTATTCAACATCGATTACACTAAGTTTCCTTAATGCAATGCTCATTATTGTGGTCTCGACGCGATATGCCAAGCCAAGTTCTAAAGTCTACTACAAGCCACCGGCACCCTTATATTTACGTGGAATTTATGTAAAATGGAGAAACGGAATAGGCTGAAATCCTCTCAATATGGTAATAAGGGTTATGTGTGCGGGTTATGCGACTAGTGATCTACGAAAAATATGCCAAAAATTTTAAAAATTAAGCATAAATTAAGCATTTTTCGTAAAACTAAGGACAAGTAGAATTCGAATTCTATTCCCCTCCCTACACTTAATATGTACAATGCCCTCATTGTACAAATATCAAATAAAATACGGGAAAAATAGAATTAGAAACGGAATACTCCCCTGATATTTCTTGATATGGAATGTGTGCTTGGTATGTATCCGTTACATGTTGTTCCAAGAGTTTGAATGTTGGCTAAATCATCCTTAAACAACCTGTATAGATTTCCAACTGCAAAACATAGCTCAAACAACAAATGCGTAAAACGGATAAAACATTATATTATAACCAATCTATCATCTAGAGCACAACATTCATTCCATTTTTCTTTTCTTTTTTTTGTATTTTATATATATATATATATATATATATATATATATATATATATATAATATATATATATATATATATATATTATAAAGCAAACTAAGACAAATTAAAATTAAACCAAAACCTGTAATAAAAACTAAAAATAAAATAAACGCAGATAAATCAACTTAAAATTCAAAATGCAAAATATACAAAATTGCTTTGTTTATAAATGAGTCGTTAGCTCGACTCCACCCCGCATTTAGTTGTTCTTAGGGTGTAGGTCGAGGATTTCCTCACTATCCTTGTCCAACGGGCTCTCCAAATAATGCTTCACTTGATGCCCGTTAACCTTGAAGCTTCCCCCACTCGGGTCCTACAACTCCACAACACCATGTGGAAAGACTTGTTTGATTTTAAACGGTCCACTCCAACGTGATCTAAGTTTTCCCGGGAATAACTTCAATCGTGAATTGAACAAAAGAATATGATCTCCTTGCTTAAACTCCTTATTAAGCTTAATGTGTTGATCGTGCCATTGTTTTGTTCTTTCCTTGTAGATCATCAAATTTTCATAGGCCTAATTTCGAAATTCATTTAACTCATGAATTTGTTAGAATCGAGGATCGCCCGCAAGAAATAGATCCATATTGCATGATTTAATTGCCCAATAAGCTTTATGTTTAAGTTCCACGGGCAAATGACATGCTTTACCATATACTAGCCGAAAAGGAGTGGTTCCTATGGGCGTCTTATAGGCGGTTCGAAATGCCAATAATGCATCATCTAATTTCTCGTACCACTCTTTCCTATTATTTCCAACGGTTTTCTCCAAGATCCTTTTAATTCCTCGATTTGTCACTTCCACTTGCCCACTTGTTTGTGGGTGATAAGGTGTTGCAAATCTATGGGTCACCCCATAGCGTTGCAATGCCTTTTCTAATTGACTATTGCAGAAGTGTGTTCCCCTATCACTAATTAATGCCTTTGGGGAACCAAATTGAGAGAACAACCATTTCAAAAACTTAACAACAACCCTAGCATCATTAGTTGGTAGAGCTTGTGCCTCTACCCATTTCGAGACGTAGTCTACTACCACTAGGATATATTTGTTACCATGAGAATTGGGAAATGGTCCCATGAAGTCAATACCCCACATGTCAAATATTTCACATACTTGAATAATGGATTGGGGCATCTCATCTCGCCTTTGAGATATTTCCAGCCCTTTGACACGCATCACAAGATTTTACGAAATTGTGCGCGTCTTTGAATATGGTGGACCAATAGAAACCTGCTTCAAAAACTTTTCTCGCAGTGTTAGCTGCAGCATTGTGTCCTCCAGTTGGTCCACTATGACAATGCTTCAAAACTTGCATAGCTTCCTTTCCATGCACATACCTCCTGATAACCTGGTCTGCTCCAACTCAAAAAAGATAGGGATCTTCCCAAAGGTAATACTTAATATCAGCAAATAATTTCTTCTTTTATTGATAAGAAATTCCCTTTACAAGGGTCCCCCCAGCAAGATAGTTTGCAATATCAGCAAACCATGGGTACTCATCATTTCCATCAACATACATTAAAGACTCGTCGGGGAATCTATCATTAATATCAGATTCGTTAAGCTTTTCTGCATGTGGGTTCTCCAACCTAGATAAATGGTCCGCTGCTACATTCTCAACACCACTCTTGTCTTTGATTTCAATATCAAATTCTTGTAGCAGAAGTATCCAACGGATCAATCTGGGTTTAGCATCTTGTTTGTTGAACAAGTACCTAAGGGCAACATGACCGGTGAACATGATGGTCTTAGACAAAACCAAATAGGACCGAAATTTAACAAATGAAAATACGACAGCTAGCAACTCCTTTTCAGTTGTGGTATAATTTTGTTGAGCTTCATTTAGAGTTTTGCTAGCGTAGTATATTGGTTGGAACTTCTTCTCTCTTCATTGGCCTAAGACGGCTCCAACCGCATAGTCACTTGCATCACACATCAACTCGAATGGAAGGTTCCAGTCAGGAGCCACCATAATGGGTGTGTTAACAAGCTTCTCTTTCAACAAGTTGAATGCTTGTATACATTCAAACAGAAAACAAATGGGGCATCTTTTCTAATAGTTTGGTCATTGGACGAGAAATTTTAGAGAAGTCTTTAATGAAACGCCTATAGAAACCGGCGTGTCCTAAAAAACTTCGAACAGATTTGACCGATGTGGGTGGAGGTAATCTGGCAATGGTGTCAATCTTTGCCTTATCAACCTCTATTCCCTTCTTAGAGATTTTATGGCCCAATACAATGCCCTCCTTCACCATGAAGTGGCATTTCTCCCAATTTAAGACCAAATTAGACTCCTTACATTTAGCTAACATTTTGTTCAAATTAGAAAGACAATGGTCAAAGGAGTCACCAAAAACAGAGAAGTCGTCCATAAATACTTCCATGTAGTCCCCTACCATGTCATGAAAAATAGCTAGCATGCATCGCTGAAAAGTTCCTGGAGCATTGCACAATCCAAATGGCATTCTCCTATATGCAAATGTACCATAATGGACAGGTGAATGCTTTTCTCTTGATCCTCAGGTGCTACAGGAATTTGAAAATAACCTGAAAAACCATCAAGAAAGCAGTAGAACATGTTCCCAGATAATCGTTCAATCATTTGATCAATGAAAGGTAGAGGGAAATGATCCTTTCTTGTGGCATCATTTAATCGCCTGTAATCGATACAGACTCTCAACCAGTCACCGTTCTTGTTGGAATCAACTCATTCTTTTCATTGTGACAATAGTCATACCCCCTTTCTTGGGGACCACGTGCACGGGACTTACCCACGGACTATTAGAGATTGGGTAAATCATCCCCGCATCTAGAAGCTTAATCACTTCCTTTTTCACCACATCTTGAACCTTTGGATTGATTCTTCATTGTGGTTGCACCACTAGTTTGTACTTATCTACCAGAAGGATTTTGTGGGTGCATAGGAAGGATCTATACCTTTTATATCAGATATTTTCCATTGCAATAGCTTCTTTGTTTTGCCTTCAATACTTCAATAAGCTTTTCTTTCTCATTTCCTGTTAAATTTAGATGATATAATAACAGGTAGTTTGATTCGCTTTCGAGAAAAGCATATTCCAAATGTGGCGGAAGGTCCTTGAGCTCAAGATCAAAAAGGCTCTTCAAGTGAGTCTTCAAACTTTTCTCCTGATGCCAGTTTTAATCTCCTCCTCCTTGTTTGACCTTGATGATGGATCATTCTCTAACAAGTATGCTAGTTCTTCAAGAACCTCTTCATTACTCATGTCATATCCTCTCCTCCAATAAAATTGGTGTCAAACAAGTCTTCCTCAAAGATTCCTTGAAAATTTTCTTCAACAAGAGGTTCAATTGTATCTATGTAATAAAGAGTGTCGTCTTGCTTTGGAGAATATTTCATGGATTTGTAAATATGAAAAATCACCTCTTGATCATCTACCCGTAGAGTCATTTTCTTCTCATAGACATCTACTAAACAACGAGAGGTGGACAAGAAAGGTCGACCTAGGATGAGAGGAACTTTGCTATCCTCATCCATGTCTAATATGACAAATCTACCGGAAACACAAATCGATCAACCTTAACCAACATGTTCTCCACGATTCCTCGTGGATATTTAATCGACCTATCAGCGAGTTGAATGGTCATACGTGTCGGTTTTGGTTCACCTAGACCAAGCTTGGCATACATTGAGTATGGCATCAAATTGATGCTAGCTCCTAAGTCTGCCAAAGCATTATTCACACTTAAATTTCCGATTAGGCATTGAATGGTGAAACTTCCAGGATCAGACATCTTCTTCGGTAATTTGCCATCCAAAATGGCAGAACATTCTTCACTCATTACGACAGTAGACAAGTCCTCTAACTTCTTTCTGTTAGTTAGGAGGTCCTTCAAGAATTTCGCATATTTTGGCATTTGCGAAAGGGACTCAACAAATGGCAAGTTGACATGCAATTGCTTGAGTAAGTCGAGAAACTTACCATATTGTTCTGCCTCCTTTTCTTTCTTGTACCTTCTAGGATATGGGAGTTTTGGTTCATACTATTTAAGAGGAGGTTTGACATGTGTTGTGCTCGGAGAGCTTTGGGATTGCACCTTGTCATTTACCTCTCCGTTTACCCGTTTGACAACATTTTCGTTAGATGGGAAAGGAGGATCAGTAGCTTGCTTACCACTTCTAGTAGTAACAGCATTCACATGTGCATTCGGATTAGTTTCTATGTTACTTGGTAAGCTTCCTGGTTGCCTTTGAGACAACATCTTTGACATTTGACTCATTTGGGTTTTCAATTCTTGAATTGAGGATTTTTGTTCTTTCATGATAGCATTTTGTCCAGCGACGTATTGAGTCATCAATTCCTCAAAATTGGACTTTTTTTCGTTGTGTTGTTGTTGAGGTTGTTGGAATGATGTGCGGTTGGTCTGGTAGAATCCCGAAGGACCTTGCTTGTATGACAAGGTGTTACCGTGCGGCCTACCAGCTTGAAAATTTCCTTGTCTTTGGTTTACCCAACAAGCATCCTCAGACAAGCTCATTGGTTTGTCATCACAATCCTTTGTCAAATGAGGACCACCACAACACTCACATCCTACTTGCATAGCGACGACGGTAGCATTTAGCTTATCAAACTTCTTATTAAACATAGCCATCTGATTAGTCAAAGCGGCTATCTCGCTCACTCCATCAGCTTCATCAGCCTTAATTGTAGCTTTTCTGCTCACTCCATCTGGTGGTGCATACCACTCATGAGTATGTAACGCAATGTATTCAATCAATTCATAAGCCTGATTGGGGGTCTTATGCATGATTGTCCCTCCAGCTGAGTTGTTAATCGTGTTTCGTGTAGGTCTATCGATACCTTTATTGAAAGTTTGCATGATCTTGTGTTTACTGAGACCATGCTGAGGACATTGACGAAGATACTTCTTCAGTTGTTCCCAAGCCTCATAAAGAGTTTCACTCGGCATTTGAACAAAATTAGTGATTTCACTAAGAAGATTTTCAGATAAAGCAGGTGGAAAGAATCGGGCTAACAATTTCTCTTGCATTTGGTCCCAAGTGGTGATGGAACCTGGTGCAATCGAATTGAGCCATTCTTTAGCAGTGCCCGTGAGAGTGAATGGGAATACGCAGAGCATAATTGCGTCTCCATCTACATCTTTGATTTTGAATAGCTCGCAAATTCCTAAGAATGTGTCGATGTGATCGTTCACGTTTTCTCCTAACGCGCTACTGAATTGGCAATGATTAAGGATCATGTGCATGAATTGACCCTTAATTTCGAAGTTGTCAACCTTGAGTTCGGGACGAGCGATTGCGGAACTCGCCCCCGTTCTAATAGTTTTGGCCAGTTCGGCCATCGTGCGAGTATCGTCTCCCATCTCTTTCTCCACTTCTTTTTGAAATTCGGTATCTAAGTCGGACTCGAATTCGAAATCCTTTTGAGAGGTTCCAACAGAATCAACTACTTGCTCCTTCTTACGAAGTTTGCGAAATGCTCGCTCGGGATTGGAAAGTGGTGATACGATTTCAGACGAATCTTTTCTGGTCATCCACTTCAAAAATGTGCAAGAATGACGAGAAACAAAGAGAAATGAAAAAGAACATTATGAGGAAAACACTTAAAATGAAGGAAGAAAATAAAAAGAACTTTCAAAGGAATAAATTCCAAAGAAAGGATCTATTAAAGAACAACTTAATCTATAACTCAAAATAAATACACCATCCCCGGCAGCGGCGCCAAAAACTTGATGTATGATGCGTGGTTTTGCGACCTTACAACAGGTTTTACCTCTCGAGGGATCTCAAGAGGCTTGCAATCCCCACCAGGCAGTGTACCTGACCGATGTAGTATAGTGTAGTGGCAAGTACCGGGGGATTGATCATTCTCTAGGGGAATAGTGTCGTTAGGATTGAAAAACTACTCTAATAGGTCTAAGGGTGAGGGAAGATTCTTTTTGTATTTTTTATATTTTTATAAAAGCAAGTAAAATCTCGGGTTTGAAGGAGTGGGCGGAATTAGTTGCTAGTCAACTAACCCAAATAACTACAATTGCAAATAAAATAAAATAACTGAAAATAAAAAGGGTGTGGAACTTATATGGAGAGAAATGTGTTTACTTAGATTTCTTACTCCCTAACTATCTTTTACTGGTTGATTAGTGTGTATTAATTGCGTGGATGACGGGTGTATTCCTTAATACCAATCGTGGGGTGGCGTACGTACTTCCCCAACTCTATAAGCTCCTACTTCACTCCTATGTCGAGCCGGCTAAGAAGCTCCTAACATGGGATCACTAGAATTCACTCATGCATTAAATACGACCATAAAAACCTTAGTACGCATTGGTTCATGTTTCTTAAGACGTTCAAGCAAGTTACCGTATAGGAGGTTAGCCAGTTTTCTTAAGCCTAACATCGATAAACAATCATCCAATACAATTAATAACACACCAACAACCAATAATCAATAGTTAGGTTTCATTAGATCTAAGCAAACACAAGATAAATCTAGCCTAGCATGTTAAATAAAAGACAAGAACAAGATATAATCAAACAACACATAGACATATTGAATGATTAATTGATTACTTATCTTCAATTGAACATGGGAGGTCCAAGGGTATAAAACCCTTAAAAGTAGCAGAAAAAATCGTCTTAGGGTTTCTCCTCACAAAGTTGCACACTAATGACTAAAAATTATGGGAATATATATAGAAAATCAGATCTGACGGCGTCACGTTATAGAGCTGACGCCGTCACCTCGCCGCGGTTAGGGTTTCTTGATGGCCTTCTTGACGCCGTCCCCTTTTAATCGTCCAAAATCCTCTCTGGCGCGTCAGGGGTTGACGCCGTCACAATGGAGCTTGACGCCGTCACAGGTACTTTTCCAGCTGATTTTGAGATTTTGTCGTTTTCTTTACTTTTATGCTCCAAAAACTTCCAAAATGCTTCCTTTTCCAGATTTCTTCTCCAAAGTACCTAAAATGACAAAAGGAACGATTTAGGGCAATATTTGATCAAATAAATGCGATTTAGGGCTTAAATGACCCCCTAAAAGCGGTACACTTTTCGCTTCATCAAATACCCTTACATTTGAGATTTGCTTGTCCTCAAGCAAATGCGCTTTTATTCTAATCAAAATACAAGTTAGGGGTCATTTAACGCTAATATAAAAGTAATTACAACAAATAGTCGTTCCACTTTAATCATAATAAGCACGGAGATTACAGACTAGCACCTCACAAGTAGTGTTTAGATACTCACATCTCTCAGGTGTCATAAAAGTATATCTCATAAATGAAAATGAATAATATCTCTCACTACCTGTCATAGCAAATAGATTACCATAGGCTTGGGAAAGGATCAAAAACCTCCTCCACTAGGCGTAAGCACCTAAGATAAACTATCAAAGAGGGCTTTTAAACGGGTTATAACGTTAGGTGTAGGGATATGATAAACACGGTTTTGTTGGATAAAGGATATTTTACTGGTGGCGAGTTAAAGATCTTGATTAACTACATGTACAATATGGCGTTGCTAAGCCAAGACTAGACTCGACTTAAGCTAATGAAAAAAATAACAAAAAGATAAAATAAACATAAAATGAAACGGGATGGTAGTCCGTATGTTTTTTTCTATTTTTTTTTTGACATACACTCTTGCCCTACCATCCAAAATAATACATCATAGGGGCGTTGCATTCCCCTTACACTTGAACTTTTACATAACTTTACAATTAACTATTCTAATGACTCGAATTAAGATAATCGAAACACTTGGAGTACTTTTAAAATATTTAGCACATATGGGGGTAATAATGTTGTTCTTCCCCATTACTCCATTACACTAGTACTTTACCCATGAGTCCCAATCGTCCCAAAACAATATGTACAAGGATATGACTCGACTTAGCAACCATGTAATCAATTAGATAATTAACTTGGGGTTTAAACAAATGTTGTCACAATAATGCACTAAAAATGAGTGCATACAAGGTAGGCTAAGGCGATTTGGGTGTACATTTAAGTGGGGTGTAAACAAATTCTTACTTTAAGTAAAATGCTTAAAGTTAGAAACGAAAAGATAGGCTCTGAGGGGTGTACTAGGGGTATCGTGTACTAAAAAATGAGTACAACGCAAAGGGTGGGGGAGAATTACTTGACCAATGTAGCCAACGTAATTATAACAAAAACACAGGTGTAAAACAATGGGTTAATCCTAATGCCTCTTATCATGTAGTAAATCTAACTACACGAATGTAGTCTCACTTGTGGCCTCGGAATGGTCCTAACGCAAGTTCTAGAATCTAAATGCTACCGGTACACACATCATAGCATAAATGCTTTTCCTACCAATTCTAGGGGCGAACCTCACATATTTGGGGGTGGAAAATTTTTTAGTGGTACGGTTTTGTGCTAGTCATATAACTTCCTATCCGTGAGACGCTCATTAAGACCAAAGTTTCACTCCTATATGTTGTAAAAAAAATTAAATTTGGCACTAAAATTGCCCTAACAAGTATTTATCTCAGTTTTATTACACATCTACCATCAAACAAACGAAAAATCAAGCGTAATAGCATTCTCTAAGGTATCGTACTTTACCCCCCTTACACTTAAGATGAACATTGTCCCCAATGTTCAAATAACAAGATGTAAAAGTAAATAAGGTAAAAGAATGAAATCAAATACTCCCCTGATTCGCTCGATGTGGATAAAGAGGTAACATGGTTAGATCTTATTCCAAGGTAATGTTGAAGCTTCAAGATTAAAGCTGCGCCAAAAGCTAGATTCCACATACATCTCCTTGTCCAAAATAACCTGTTAAACCTGAGAAAACAAACACGAAAACCTGCATAACATCGGCGGGATAAATCTGAATAAGGATATAATGCTTGTGGAATGATTATTTTGCAGATTCCTGGAGTTTATAAGTTAGAGATTTAATAAAGCATTTTATGATTCCGGAAGAAAAACAAAACTTTCAAAAAAAAATTCCAGAAAACTGTTCTTGACGCCGTCAGAAGTGATCTGACAGATTTTTTCATGTTAAGTTTCCGGAAAATTTCTGGAAAAACTCAATCCTTATTTCCTGGAAATCCTGCAAAATATCATTATGACTCGATACAAGCATTTGACTCAAACAATTACTAATATGTATGTTAATTTAATATTGTTATGATTCATGTTCATTTGTTCTAATAAACCGATTTGGATTTCCCTTACACTTATCTTTTTGCAAAATACCTTTATATGTAGTTAAGACGAAGTTAAAAACAAGATAAAGCATTTTCACAATTTAGTTTCGAACATGAATCAATAATAATAAAAATTAAACATACATACGGAAGCAAATAAAATCAAACAAACAAATAAATAAACACACAAAGCAAATAAAGCTTGGGTTGCCTCCCAAGAAGCGCTTTTCTTTATTAACGAGTCTTGTAGCTAGACTCAAAGTCCTTTTAACCTATGTAAGTGAGATCGTCATCGAGGACATCTTTAGGGTTAAGCTTGGATTGAAGTTTTCTATTGGTCCGCATAGTACGATATATCTTTTCAAACCTCTCTCCATCCGGGTCATACAATGTCATCTTAATATGCCATGACCCATCTCCATCTTTGGGTGGTTTGTCCCAATCCCACTTATGATCATTGTCTTCACATGTCCACCTATTCATCCCTAGGTTAATTGGAAAAACTCCTAGGAAATCAATCATCTTCCTAAAAACTAGAGGGTCTTCAAATGGATCCAATTCGGTGTCCCTAGCCAAGAGTTGTTCTACCGTATGTGTTCGGCTCACAAAGTCCTCTTCTAGGTAAAATGGGTGTTGGGGTCCTATGAAGTCTCCATCGATCCAGGGTCCATATCTAGATGGTCTCCTATTTAATTCTAACCAATGGGGTGTTGGTTCCTCACTAGTATCATAGGCATGTTTCTTCACATCATAGACTGACCAAGTATCACCTTCTCCTACCGCTATCTTAGATTCCTTACAATCAATCATAGCACTAGCGGTCGCCAAAAATCCTCTACCTATCAACAAGGGGCATGTAGGGTCGCTAACCATATCAAGGACGTGGAAATCGGCTAAAATGGTTAGTTTTCCTATGTGTACTAACACGTCCTTGACTACTCCAACCGGGTAAGCAACACTTCCATCCGCTAAGCCTATTATTACCTCGGTTTCTTCAAGTTTCCCTAGTTTTAGAGAGGTGTGGAGAGGTAACGGAAGTAGGTTAAGGCTTGATCCAAGATCGGCTAATGTGTCATAAGCCTCCGAATTACCGATCTTGCAAGGTAGAACAAATAAGCCCGGATCATCTAACTTCTTAGGTAGTTTGTTTTGAACGAAGGCGGTCCCTTTGTCACCTAACTCGAGCTTCTTCTCATATTTTTCTAAGAGGGCATTATAATAGGGGGCTCGTGCTAATACATCAATAACCGGACGTTCAAGGTGGAGCTCCTTGAATTCTTCGTCAAGGTTTTGAGTGGGAGGTGTTTCAACTATGTTGTTGACCAATTTAGTTTTGAAACACGTGCTCATGGAATTGACCGAATAATATTGTGGACAAGAACTAGGAGACGAAACCGATGAAATGGCGTTGACGTTTAGTTTCGGGTTCTTGACTGTGTTGCTAGGGAGTGCTCCCATTTCTCGGTCATTGAGGGCTTTCAACAAAGTGTCAATCTTATTGGTCATCTCGCTTTGTTTTTGTTTGAAATCGGCTTCAAACTTTGCTAAACGAGCTTCTTGAGATGTCACGAAGTTGGACATCAACCCTTCAAGATTATTGGTACTACCATAGTTGGAAGGATTGTTGTTGAAAGTACGGTTCGAAGATGAACCGCTTGATTGAAAACGATTAGGTGGGTTGGAAGAATTGGTTTGTTGTTCGTTTTGGTTTTGTTTCCACCTAAGGTTTGGGTGATTTTTCCATGAGGGGTTGTATGAATCACCGTAGGGGTTTGGCTCGGGTTTAAAAGTGTACCACTTGTCTCCCGCTCCGTCGGTACGCGAGGATGCGTAGTCCGCAAAAGCTTGTTCGGGGAGTTCCACGCAATCACGAGTGTCGTGGGGACCACTACATAATTCACACGAAGAAGTGATTTTGTTCACTTGGCTTGAAGGTTTAGGAGCCTCGTAGGATTTCATAAGAAACTTGACTTGGTCTTCAAGTTCTATGATCCTACGGTCGGAAGTGCTTGAATTGTTCGAAGGCAAAGATATTGCCTTGACCGTTTTATTCAAATCACGGGGATCATTCCAACTTTCGTTGTCATAAAGAGCAAGATCTTCCAGGAGAGCCCATGATTGTTCCGCACTTAGATCACATAGCTTACCACCGGCCGATTGGTCAATGGTTTGCCTCGTGGAGAGATTGATGTGGTCATAGAAGATTTGGACCTGGAGCCAAAGTTCTATGCCATGGTGAGGGACTTTTTGGAGTAAGTCCTTGAATCGAGTCCATGCCTCGTAGAGGGTTTCGCCTTGACGTTGTTAGAACATCAAGATATCATTCCTTAGCTTGGTAGTTCTTCCCGGTAGGAAAAACTGAGCGAGGAAACGAGTGGTGAGATCATCCTAAGAGGTGATGGATCCTGCGGGTAGACGCTCTAGCCATTGACTAGCTTGGTCCCGCAGAGAGAATTGAAAGAGACGCAGTCGGGTCGTCTCTCGAGTGGCAACATCAAGGTCTATAGAATCAACGATTTTGAGAAAGTCCTTGAGATGTTGATTAGGATCTTTGGAACGAAGACCATGGAATGCGCATCCGCTTTGCACCAACCGGATGGTGTCGGATCGCAAGGGAGTGACATTGGCTCCTTGAGTGAGCTCAATGGTGTTTCGATAGCCATGGTGGCTAGGACGAGAGTTGTCTCCTAAGTTACGGGCTCTAGGAGGTGGGTGTTGTTGTGGTGGTGGGTTGTTGGGATCGAGGATATTACCACCTTCCATGATGTCGGATGGTAATGGTTATGAACAAAGAAACGAAGAAAAAAAGATAGACTAAAGAAAACCTAGAAAAATAAAATAAAAATCTCACTAGAAAGGAATCTAGTGAGTAGACCTAATAAAATAAAATTTCAAACTAAACAATAACTATTCCCCGGCAGCGGCGCCAAAAACTTGATGCGTGGTTTTGCGACCTTACAATAGGTTTTACCTCTCGAGGGATCTCAAGAGGCTTGCAATCCCCACCAGGCAGTGTACCTGACCGATGTAGTATAGTGTAGTGGCAAGTACCAGGGGATTGATCGTTCTCTAGGGGAATAGTGTCGTTAGGATTGAAAAACTACTCTAATAGGTCTAAGGGTGAGGGAAGATTCTTTTTGTATTTTTTATATTTTTATGAAAGCAAGTAAAATCTCGGGTTTGAAGGAGTGGGCGGAATTAGTTGCTAGTCAACTAACCCAAATAACTACAATTGCAAATAAAATAAAATAACTGAAAATAAAAAGGGTGTGGAACTTATATGGAGAGAAATGTGTTTACTTAGATTTCCTTACTCCCTAACTATCTTTTACCGGTTGATTAGTGTGTATTAATTGCGTGGATGACGGGTGTATTCCTTAATACCAATCGTGGGGTGGCGTACGTACTTCCCCAACTCTATAAGCTCCTACTTCACTCCTATGTCGAGCCGGCTAAGAAGCTCCTAACATAGGATCACTAGAATTCACTCATGCATTAAATACAACCATAAAAACCTTAGTACGCATTGGTTCATGTTTCTTAAGACGTTCAAGCAAGTTACCGTATAGGAGGTTAGCCAGTTTTCTTAAGCCTAACATCGATAAACAATCATCAAATACAATTAATAACACACCAACAACCAATAATCAATAGTTAGGTTTCATTAGATCTAAGCAAACACAAGATAAATCTAGCCTAGCATGTTAAATAAAAGACAAGAACAAGATATAATCAAACAACACATAGACATATTGAATGATTAATTGATTACTTATCTTCAATTGAACATGGGAGGTCCAAGGGTATAAAACCCTTAAAAGTAGCAGAAAAATCGTCTTAGGGTTTCTCCTCACAAAGTTGCACACTAATGACTAAAAATTATGGGAATATATATAAAAATCAGATCTGACGACGTCACGTTATAGAGCTGACGCCGTCACCTCGCCGCGGGTTAGGGTTTCTTGATGGCCTTCTTGACGCCGTCCCCTTTTAATCGTCCAAAATCCTCTCTGGCGCGTCAGAGGTTGACACCGTCACAATGGAGCTTGACGCCGTCACAGGTACTTTTCCAGCCGATTTTTAGATTTTGTCGTTTTCTTCACTTTTATGCTCCAAAAACGTCCAAAATGCTTCCTTTTTCCAGATTTCTTCTCCAAAGTACCTAAAATGACAAAAGGAACGATTTAGGGCAATATTTGATCAAATAAATGCGATTTAGGGCTTAAATGACCCCCTAAAAGCGGTACACTTTTCGCTTCATCAATGTATTATTTTTCGAGTTATATAATTTATATCTAGATTTTACCAGAATGTTAAACTAATACACACGTAGGCAATTGCACCTGTCGTATGCTAGTATAGCAATGGTAAGAACCGAGATTCGTATCCCAAGACGGTATGATTATTCGAATTATAGATCTTGAATGCTAGTTAAACCAATTAACAATAAAAACTAAAAGGGGGGAGATGCTTATAAGATAAAGTATAAGCTACTTGAAAAGAGATTCAAAACTAAATAACAAATAAAAGCGACAAAAGTTGAGTTGTAAACAATTGATGGAAAATGTATTCACTTAGATTTGATTCCCTCTAGACTTTGGATAACAATTTGATTAAGTAAAAGATAAGATCATATTATATGGTGATTTCTAACGTAGAAAAGACTCCTCCGTCGACTTGTCTAAACCTACAACTATTGGAAAGTTAATCCGAATGTCTTCGCGACAACCACCTCAAGTTATGCATTAAGCCTATTCAACTGATTAATGAGATTTAATGGGATATGTTTAATGGTTAAAAAAAACATATAATGATAACAATAGTTGTCACTACTTGCAATCATGCACACATGTTCGATTTAGATTAATTAACATTTCAAACCCTATTACTATGTCTAGTCTCAAGCCTTAATCATTTAATTGCTCAAATGATCAAGAATAAATATCATAAATATACGGATTGTCATCATAATACGCATATGATACTCACGATAAGAAACAATAAAAATCATAATTAAACACATATGGTTATTTATTAAACTCAATAATCATCCATATAACCAATAATCAAGTCACTACAAAATGTTATCCATCATCTCGGGTTCATCTACTCTAAGCAAATACTATGGAATTTAGCCAAGCATAATAAAAAGAACAAACATAACAAGAATTAAATAAAGGTTCAACATGATATTTAAACCATAAAAGTTCAAACCGAATAAAACTTGTGATCCCGTGTTCGCGTCTGATTAAATTTCAAACCAAAAGTGAATTAAATAAAGGTTCAACAAAGGGATGAATTCGCTTTTGCTGTTCTTGTTCGAGCCGTAAACAAAAGAATAAAAACTTTGTTTTCTTTTCTTTGTGTCGACAACAGCAGCCAAATGAAAGTAAAAGTGTAAAACCTTTTTTCTTTTATTCGCCTCCTGTCCCTCTCTTTCAATAATCTCTGTACCCCCTTTATATAAAGTATATAACCATCTTTTTTGTTCTTTCTCCTCACATCAAGGCCACGGGCTTTTTTTATCTTTTCTTTTACTTGTTGCCGTCCACCCAAAAACCCAACAGGCTTTTTTTTATTCTTCAGCCTTTTTTTTGCATCAAAACCAAACACAAGGCCCACCAATTTGTGTTAATTGGCCTTCCATAAATTAAATAAATATTGAGCCTAATTGTATCACACAAATCACGAGCTGGTCTTTTGAGCAGAATTATCCACCAGCTAAATTCTGATTTTCTTGCACTTTATATTTTTAATATATAGAATTCTTTTTCTTCTTTCCGTGGCCTTTTGAATCAACTAAAACGGACTTCGGACGAAAGAGTTATGATCAAAATAGTGCAACAACGTCCAACGCTTCACTTTTCTTTACTTTACTTAAATTCATGCCAATTTCCGTGTCTTTTCACCAATTGCTCCATTTTTACCTACGATACGAAATAATAAAAAATTAAGTACCATTTCTTATATAAAATAAAATAAAAGTACAATAATTATGAGATAAATTATGCATAAGAACACTACCTATTTTATCACATCAATTACTCATCGTCCTCGCAAAGGTAATCAACAAGAAAAGTGTTTTGATATCCAATTGTCATATTTCATTTACATGAAAACAGGTATGACAATTAATCATCTTTATACATTTAATGTTTGTATGTAGGAAGATTTAATCATAGTCAATTTCTTGAGTACGAGTAAACTCCTTTTATTACGTGTGCATTAGATGTGTTTACAAGTTTGTCCTTTTAAGTCTTCTCATTAAGAAACTCATTTTTAACCTCACAGTCTAACTGATTTGGTAAGAGATCAATCAAGCTCCATGAGTGATTATCATTCAAGGACTGCATCTTAACATTCATGGTTTTGAGCTATTCATCAGATTCAAGATCTAATAATGCATCTCTATAGTTAGCAGGTTCACTATGATCCTCCAACTTATATCCCTTAGCATTGATATAAAAAAACTATATCATTCAGGTGCAAGAGGTATCCTTGCGGATTTATGAATGAGAGATATCAATCTATGGTTTAACATATGCATGTTCAACCTTAGTATGACATTAGCAAGTGTACTCAGAACTTCAATCAAGACATAATGAGATTCATCCCATGCCATAATACAATGGTGTCTTAAATTCCTTCTGGGTTGGAACCATATTGAGTGTACACATGACACATCCAATTTTCTAACCTTGATAGCTTTGGAGGTAAAACAGTTTAAGTCATCAAAGATCAAACAATATCAATAGTGTTTGATTTTCCATGATGGACATACCATAAAGTTGTGGTATTCCATGAGGACTGATGTTGTGAGACTATCACACAACTCATTAGATGAACTTATACTTTTTGGCTTATGTATCTGCAAACCAAGTCAAACCAGATGGCATCAATAGTATTTTTAGCCTATTGCATACTTTATATTATAAGTCTTTGACCAAGTCAATGACTTCATGTGCATGTTTTGACTAGAAAACATAAACATTAAATATTTTACTATACGTCGTAAGTGTACATGTCTTTAACAAGAAGACATAACAAGTTAACGTCTTACTTTACGTTATAAGTCTTTCAACAATTAACGGCATTGATGTTTGTGTCTTTACAAGAGACCTAAACATATTCAACTAAAGTAATTACGAGCGCCGACTCTTGGCCTCAATAGTAAATTCAAGTTAATTTCATACTTCATGATTATGAATTTACAAGAAAACATAATCATATTTACTAAACAATTCAGTGAATATGTTGAAGTAGCTTTTCATGTTATCTTGATATTTGTTCTAATTAAGGCAACATACATTTTATGTGTAGAAGTCCTAGTAGAATCTTAGTTTCTTACCATGCAGTCAAGAAAAACCATTAGTCATATTGTTATATGTTGTACCTTGCACACAATTAAGATTTCTCCCACTTGTGCATGGCACAACATCATGAGAGTATACAGACAACACTACGCTCGTTTGTTTGTATGAGCAATATGACAATGTCTAAGATAACATATGATTTTTAGTCAAAATCAAAATATAGATATGTAGAACTTTATCGTTTTAATAATGAATCATGCATAACAAGTTTATAGATAACATTTCAGGAAGCAACATCAGGAACGCGACAAGTTATCTTATAAAATTTATGCAATGGTTCTTATATAAACTATGATGCTTAACATGTGGAAAGTAATGTATTATTTCAAGACAATCTGGAAATAAGATGGGTAACTTGCAAGGTAATAAAGCTTACAGCTCCCACTGGATTAAACAACATTATAAGTGTTACGTCACCATTAGAGAGTGAGTGACGATTGGATACTTTCCTTCTTTCTTTGAATATCTACACATTATTGCTAATGTGAGTCACTTTGACTAGTAAACATGTACTTAGGTATTCAAGGAAGTGCATCAAGTTCTAACATATAGATGATGGGCTAGCCATCATTGCTATTTTAACTTGAAAATAGGCATGCATTTCCTCCATAATTGGTCTACTTTACCACAAGGGTATGTAGGACCTTAGTAGGTTTATTGGGTTAAGACAAATTGCTAGGTAATCATGCTAGTAATTGCCTTTACCACTTTGCGGTTTACTGATATTTTCGTCTTCTAATTATTTAAACTCATTTTAGTTTGGAAGCTATAGAAAACGTGTTCTCTAGTTATCCAAATATCTTATATTTCTTCAAGGTTTCAAAACCGAAACTAGGGTTATAAAACAAACTTGAAAGAATAAAATGTGTAACCATACTTAACCGTTTTGACTTTTACAAGACATCACGATTTCTAGAGTAGGTGTTCTTTGAGTTTGATTAGAATTAGGAAAACTCAAATATTTCTATTATGGCTTTTCCTCATAAAGAAAAAGGATAGGAACAAGTCTCTTTCTTACAAGGAAAGAACGACTTAGTTCATCCTTTTAACAAGAAAAGAACAAACTCTTGTTTACGGTTTGCATTAATTCATTAATTGAATTACAAAGTTCATTTTTAGTATTTTTGATAATTATCCTTTTTATAAATTAACTACCACATGTTTACAATTTAAAACTATTAATTTACGAAAAGGCTAAGATCCACATTGTGCTTTGTTAGGAATATAAATATTCAGTTGAAGACTCGGTCACCCCGAGCACTCACGTGTATTAAATAGCTCGTAGTAATACAAGTAATATTAGTAGTAAAGTAGTTAATTAATATTGTGGAGTGAGTCGGGTCTTTACCCTCTGTTAGCTCGCTCCACAGTCTACTAGGGACAAAGTAAGTAGGCTAAGCATGTAAGTATAAATACCCCTCTCCTCATGTGGAGAGGGTTGGACCTTTGCAAGCTTTCAATTCATTTTCCTTTTTGGTTTATCTCTCTAAAGGTTCCATCTTTCATTCTCTCTCTAGCTTCTTACTAGTTCGATCCATATAACCATCCAATCTTGTGTTTAATCTTTCCTGAATATCTTACAATTGGTATCAAGAGCCATGGTTAGATTCGTGTAGTGCATATTCAGATTTGTGTTTGGTTTTTGGGTGTTTTTTGTTGGTTCGAACAAATAGGTAAGAAAAAACACTTGTTTGATCTTGTTTTGTGGTTAAAGTAGTGTAAGACTTGTACTTTTATGTTCAAAAAGGTGTTTTAGATCGTTCTTGATAAGTTACAACAGTGTGTGTGACTTGTTTATGTAAGATTAGACGGGTTTCTTGGTAGTAGGTTGTACTTCATACCAAGTTTCATCGCAGCGGTTTGTTATTCGGTGAAAGTTTCTTGTTAGCGGTTTATGCTAATTTGGCTGTTTAGTTCCAGCGGCTTGGTTAATAGCGGTTTGTTATTTATCTACTTCTGGAAAAGGAAAAACTGTACTGAAAAGGACAGTTTGTCAACTAGTGGCAGCAGTTTGTCAGAAATTGTCAACTAGCGGTTTGTCATTTTGTGTTAGAGGTTTACGGTTTGTCGTATTGTGGTAGAGGTTTACGAGTTTCAGCGGGTTAAGCATCAGTGGGTTAAAGTTCTGCGGCTTTAGTCTCAGCGGGTTAATCATTCAGCGGTTTAAGTTTCAGCGGGTTAATCATCAGCGGGTTAAGTTTCAGCGGCTTTGTCTCGGTGGGTTAGCAGTCCAGCGGCTTAAGTTTCAGCGGGTTAAATATCAGCGGGTTAGATTCCAGCGGGTTAGCATTTAGCGGTTTAATTCTCAGCGGTTTAATCCTCAGCTGTTTAACAGTTAGCGGTTCTGCTTTCAGCGGCTTAATACTTCAGTATTTCAGCGGTTTAGATTAGCGGTTGAGTTATATGTTTCAGCGGTTTACTTTAGCGGTTTGACTTGTAATAGAGGTTTGGTTCTCAGTTTTAGCGGCTTGTTATTAGCGGTTTGTCTAGAAGGGTAGTGGTTTGTTTTTGTATTGCACGTTAGCGGTTCTGAAGATACTTCTAACTCAATGGCGAGCACACCTTCCGATGATATTCAAGCAGCTGGGTCCGATACCCGTCCACCTATGCTTGATAGGACAGACTATGAGTCATGGGCACAAAGAATACGGCTGTATTGCTTGGGAAAAGAAAATGGGGCAAACATCCTTAAGTCCATTGATGAAGGACCATTTCAGATGGGTACTACCAGAGATGCTGTGACTACTGGTGAAGATGGCACAGTCACACTTGGTATTGACAGACCTCGCATGTACAATGATCTTACTGAGGAGGAAAAGAAGAGGTATGATGCTGATATTAGAGCCTCAAATATCATCATTCAAGGTCTTCCAAAGGATGTCTACAAACTCATCAACTTCAATACAGAAGCCAAGGCAGTATGGGACAATGTGAAGATGCTGTTGGCTGGGTCAGAACTGACAAAGGAAGACAGGGAATCTCAGTTGTATGATGAGTTTGAACATTTCAAAATGAACCCAGGAGAGAATATTACAGACTACTATGTGAGATTCCATAAGTTGGTAAATGACATGAGGATAATTAGAATGACTATGCCCAACATCCAACTTAACTCCAAGTTTGTGAACAATATGACTCCAGAATGGGACAGATTTGTTACTGCTGTCAAACTCAACAAAGGTCTGAGGGATACCAACTATGAACAGCTGTATGCCTATCTTCAACAACATGAGAAGCATGCTGTCTTTGATCGGGTGTTAAGAGAGAAGTTGAATCCATCCACTTCCAATGATCCACTAGCATTCATGGCAACTGCTGTACCAAACTTTCAACCATCATCTGCTATGAGTCCTCAACTTGACTCAGGCTATACTCAGACTGATAAAATGCTTGATAACCTCACCAATCAAGTATCTTTACTTGTTCAACAGTTCAAAGCTTCTCTCCCTCAGACCAACAATCAGTTAAGAAATTCATCCAACCCGCGAAATCTTGCAATGGTGGAGGATGGAAAAATTGTGGTTCAAAATGTGCAAGGGAGAGCTGGCAGAAACATGGGTCGAGGTATTATGCAGAACAGGGCTGGGAATGCCAACCAGGGGCAAGGGAAACAGATCAAGTGCTATAATTGTGGAGGTCTGGGACATATTGCAAGAAACTGCAATCAACCAAAACGACCTCAGAATTCAGACTACTTCAAGGACAAGATGCTGTTGATGCAGGCTCAAGAGAATGGAGCAGTATTGGATGAGGAAGAATTGTTGTTTCTGGCTGGTGATGGGGGTAATACTTTTGATGCTGATGTGGATGAGCAACCAGTCCAAGATATGGCACTCAATGATCCTAATGTCTTCCAAGCTGATGATTGTGATGCATTTGACTCTGATGTGGATGAAGAACCAACTGCTCAAACTATCTCCATGGCCAATTTGTCGTCCTTGGCCTCTCCATCTCAAAAAGCTGGTTCTTCAAATGCTTCTGTGATATCTGAGGTACTAAGATTATATGACACATATGAAATAGTTGATAAACAAAAGTTTCCCATCGAAATACAACAGGCAATTGTCTCTGACTCAAATAATGCTGACATGGATAATAGCAATATGATTCCATATGAACAATATCTGAGTCAGAAAAATGTGCCTGATGTACAAAATGCTGAATCTTCTATTGTAAATGATGCTTGTGTTGTTGATGACTTGTGTGCCATAGATATTACACGTGAAATAGATAATGCATGCACTAGTGAAAGTACAGTTCTTGCACCTGATAATAACTTGATCACTAGACTAAACATTTATAAAGAACAAGTTGATATGTATGAACAGCGTGCTAAGTTTGAGCTTAATGAACGTGAGCAGAAATTAGAAGGTAAAATGAGTACACTTATTAAAGAGTCTAGAGTAAGAGAAGAAACATTAAACAAGAGTTGAATTCTTTGAAAAGTCAGCTAGAACAGTCTGTCAAACAGAAACAGGAAGTACAAAAGTGTATAACTACACTTAAGCTAGAATTCAAAGAAAAAGAAAAGGAACTCTTAAATGATTTCTCTAGGCTCAAAACCTTAAAAAATAAGCTTGAGGATAAGTTGTACACACAAGACCAAACCAGACAGACTGCCCAAATGATGTATAAGCACAGAAAGTTAAGTGACAAGCATAGTGAAAGCAATGTAGGTAGATCGAAAGTAGCTATTCATGAGATTGCTAAGATAGCCCAACCTGCATTAAATGATTCTAATGTGATGTTTATGCCTAATCAAGACCCGCCTGAGCATATCTACACTAAAGAGGAAGATGAGTTAAGTGAGAGAACAAGGGAAAGAATGAATGAGAAAATGAGGGATCCCGAGTGCATAGCCAGACGAATAATAATCAAGCCCCATGACTATAGTGAGGAAAATCGTTTGGCTGTGTTTGCTCCTCAAAAGAAGTTAACACCTGAACAGATATTCTGGAAACAGGATAATGAAAAACTTAAGGAAGAAAAACTTAAGGCCAATACCCCTCTCATTAGAAAAGTTGCGTCCATAACGGTGTATCCTCCCAATACACCTAGGAATTTGGTGCCGTTGTCTCTTCCCACTGAAAGAAAAACCTTTATTAGCTTATATGTGCTTTGGCAACTATTTGCTGATTTTGATAAAACATGTAAGAAGAGAATCACACCAACCGGCATTACTGAGGGGGAAAGATGTTTTGAACATGCAAAAAGGTGTTACTTAACTGAGGTCATGCCATTCTTTAAACTACTCAAAGAACACTTTGAAGGGCTGCAAACTGCCCTAAACACAGAAATAAAAGAAATGAAAGTAGTGTTTAAAGATATGGAAAATGAGGTGAATGAATATGCAATAGAACTTAAGAGCCGCGGAATTGAAAGGAAAAACATGCTCATCAATTATGATAATTTGATTGCTAGATGTATTGCACATGATGTATTTTTTACTGCAACTGATTCTGCATTATCTGCTTGTCAATATCATGAGTATGCTATGGCTTTAAATGTTACCCAGAATCGTGTTGTGGAGCTTGAGGGGGAGAATTTGAAACTGCTTGAAAAAATTCAAAATGATGATCATGATGACATGGTCAAACGTTTTTCTAAACTAGAGGTTGAACATCTTAACTTACAATTAAAATATCAACACTTAGAAGAAAGATGTAAACTATAAAATGCCAAGACATCTTCGGATGCTCCTGAGTTTGATACGTATTTTGAATTAAGCAAACGGGATGAGAAAATTCAAGCTCACACTAACACGATTCGTCTGTTGAGGGCTCAAATTTCCCAATTGAAGTCTAACAAGTGTGATGTTTATGGCACCAATAAACCGTCGTCGTCAGATTCTCAGAATTTTCAATATCAAGACACCATAAACAAATTACATCATGAAAATGAGTGTTTTCGAGAAGAAAATTCTAAGATTAAACAACATTACAGAGAGTTATATGACTCAATTAAAGTTACAAGAAATAGTCATAATGAAAGGATAACTTCTTTGTTAAATGAAATTGAGAATCTGAAGACTCAGGTGAAAGGTAAAATGCCATGTACATCTTGTAATTGTGGTTCATCAAAGGTTTCTGCTTGTAAAATATATGATGTTGATGTGGGGCCTATTCCATTTCCCATAAGAAATAACAGACCTGTCCATCAGATGTATCTGAGTCACCTTAGGGATGGACTTGACACTCTTTGAGAGGTTGTGGAAGAGGACAGAATAGGAAAACCACATGATAAGGCAATAGGTTATGCATGTGTCCTCACAAAAAGGATCCAGAAACAGCTAGAATATGCTATTAGCTCGGGTCCTAGGTCCAGTTACCAAAAGGATAGCTTAGGTGCCTCATCGTCCACTATTAAGAACAAGCATGTGTCCTTTGATTTACCACCAAGAACATCAGAACCAAGCACATCATTATCAGGAAAGCATGTGTTAGTGAAGCAAACTAATGTTCCCATCATTACTTCTACAGGAGTAAGAAGTGACACCCAAGCTAGCGGGTCAAAGCCTAAAGGCAATGCAAGGAATGATAGGACTGCGCCGGCTAAGAGTGATCACAAGAAAAGAGTAGAAGTCCAACCTAGGAACATGATGCGTGGGTTTTGCAACCTTACAACAGGTTTTACCTCTCGAGGGATCTCAAGAGGCTTACAACCCCACCAGGCAGTGTACCTGACCGATGTAGTATAGTGTAGTGGTAAGTACGGGGGATTGATCGTTCTCCACAGGGAATAGTGTTCGTTAGGTGTGAAAGGCTACTCTAATTAGGTCTAAGGGTTGAGGAAGATTCTTTTTATGTTTTTATAATTTTATGAAAGCAAGTAAAATCTCGGGTTTTGAAGGAGTGGGCGGAATTAGTTGCTAGTCAACTAACCCAAATTACTACAAATGCAAATAAAATAAAATAACAAAAATGAAAAGTGGTGAGAAACTTATGTGTAGAGAAATGTGTTTACTTAGATTTCCTTACTCCCTAACTATCTTTTACCGGTTAATTAGTGTGTATTAGTCGCGTGGATGACGGGTGTATTCCTTAATACCATTCGTGGGGTGGCGTACTTACTTCCCCAAACTCTACAAGCTCCTACTTCACTCCTATGTCGAGCCGGCTAGGAAGCTCCTAACATGGGATCACTAGAATTCGCTTGTGCATTAAATACAACCATAAAAACCTTTAGTACGCGTTTGGTTCATGTTTCTTAAGACGTTCAAGCAAGTTACCGAATAGGAAGTTAGCCAGTTTTCTTAAGCCTAACATAGATAAACAATCATCCAATACAACTAATAGCACACTAACAACCAATAATCAATAGCTAGGTTTCATTAGATCTAAGCAAACACAAGATAAAATTAGCCTAACATGTTAAACAAAAGACAAGCATAAGATAGAATCAAACAACACATAGACATATTGAATGATTAATTGATAACTTATCTTTCAATGAAACATGGAAGATCTCAAGGCAAGAAGCCCTGAAAAAGTAGCTAAAATCATCTTAGGGTTTTATCCCAAAATTCCACACACTAAGCTCTCTCCTAATGACAAAAAATTAGAAAACTATATATAGACTTTGACATCTGACGGCGTCACCTTATGGATTGTGACGCCGTCACCTCGCCGCTTTTAGGGTTCCCGGATGACCATCTTGACGCCGTCCCTCTTTAGCTCTTCAAAAATCCATTCTGGCTTATCAAGGCTTGACGCCGTCGGATCCTGAACGTGACGCCGTCCCCTTATGATTTAAGCCGTGACGCCCTTGATTTAGTTAAAGCGTGACGCCGTCAGAATTCTCATGCAAACTCACTGGCCCGTCATGAGTAAATTTCACATCCAACTTTTCTTGCCAAGGCATGACGCCGTCTGGAGTTAATGTTGACGCCGTCAAAGGTGACTTTCAGCACAATTTTGAGACTTTGCCGTTTTCTTCACTTTTATGCTCCAAAAACGTCCAAAATGCCTCCTTTTCCAGATTTCTCCTCAAAAGTACCTAAAATGACAAAAGGAACGATTTAGGGCAATATTTGATCAAATAAATACGATTTCGGGCTTAAATGACCCCTTAAAAGCGGTACACTTTTCGCCTCATCAAATACCCTTACACTTGAGATTTGCTTGTCCTCAAGCAAATGCGCTTTTATTCTAATCAAAATACAAGTTAGGGGTCATTTAATGCAAACATAAAAGTAATTACAACAAATAATCGTTCCACTTCAATCATAATAAGCACGGAGATTATATACTAGCACCTCACAAGTAGTGTTTAGATACTCACATCTCTCAAGTGTCATCAAAATAAATCTCATAAATGAAAACGGAAAATATCTCTCACTACCTGTCATAGCAAATAGATTACCATAGGCTTGGGAAAGGATCGAAAACCTCCTCCACTAGGCGTAAGCACCTAAGATAAACTATCAAAGAGGGCTTTTAAATGGGTTATAACGTTAGGTGTAGGGAAAAGGAAAACACGGTTTTGTTGGATACGGGATATTTTACTGGTGGCGAGTTAAAGATCTTGATCAATTACATGTACTATACAATGTTGCTAAGCCAAGACTAGACTCGATCTTAAGCTAGAAACAAAATAACATAAACATAAAATAAACATAAAATAAAACGGGATGGTAGTCCGTATGTTTTTTCTATTTTTCTTTTTCTCATTTTTTTTTGTATTTTTCTTGATTTTTTCGATTTTTTTTTTTTTTTTTTTTTTTTTTTCTTTTTTTTTTTTTTTTTTTTTTTTTTTTTTTTTTTTGCATACACTTTTACCCTACCATCCAAAATAATACATCATAGGGGCGTTGCATCCCCTTACACTTGAACTTTTACATAACTTTACAAATACTAATCTAATGACTCGAATTAAGATAATTGAAAAACTTGGAGTACTTTTAAAACATTTAGCACATATGGGGGTAATAAATGATGTTCTTCCCCATTACTCCATTACACTAGTACTTTACCCATGAGTCCCAATCGTCCCAAAACAATATGTACAAGGATATGACTCGAATTAGCAACCATGTAATCAACTAGATAATTAACTTGGGTTTAAACAAATGTTGTAACAATAATGCACTAAAAATGAGTGCATACAAGGTAGGCTAAGGCGATTTGGGTGTACATTTAAGTGGGGTGTAACAAATTCTTCCTTTAAGTAAAATGCTTAAAGGTCGAAACGAAAAGATAGGCTCTGAGGGGTGTACTAGGGGTATCGTGTACTAAAAATGAGTACAACGCAAAGGGTGTGGGAGAATTACTTGACCAATGTAGCCAAAGTAATTATAACAAAAACACAGGTGTAAAACAATGGGTTAATCCTAATGCCTCTTATCATGTAGTAAATCTAACTACACGAATGTAGTCTCACTTGTGGCCTCGGAATGGTCCTAACGCAAGTTCTAGAATCTAAGTGCTACCGGTACACACATCATAGCATAAATGCTTTTCCTACCAATTCTAGGGGCGAACCTCACATATTTGGGGGTGGAAAATTTTTTAGTGGTACGGCTTTTGTGCTAGTCATATAACTCCTATCCGTGAGACGCTCATTAAGATCAAAGTTTCACTCCTATATGTTGTAAAAAATTTTAAATTTGGCACTAAAATTACCTTAACAAGTATTTCTCTCAGTTTTATTACACATCTACCATCAAACAAACAAAAATCAAGCGCAATTGTATTCTCTAAAATCGTACTTTTACCCTCCCCTTACACTTAAGATGAACATTGTCCCCAATGTTCAAATAACAAGATGTAAAAGAATAAAGTAAAAGAATGAAATCAAATACTCCCCTGATTCGCTCGTTGGATAATGAATTTACACGGTTAAATCTTCCTCCAAAGAGAATGTTGAAGCTCCATGACTAATGCATCGCCATAAGCTTGATTCAAAACATTTCCTTGTCCAAAATAACCTGTTGAACCTGAGAAAACAAACACGAAAACCTGCATAACATCGGCGGGATAAAATCTATATATAAGGATATAATGCTTGTGGAATGATAACTTTGCAGATTCCTGGAGATTATAAGTTGGAGATTTTAATAAAAACTTTTTATGAAAACAAAACTTTCAAAAATTTCTGGAAATTAAATCTGACGCCGTCAGGTTATAACCCCTGACGCCGTCAGAAATGACCTGACAAAAATTTTCATTTTAAGTTTCCGGAAAATTTCTGGAAAAACCTTTACCTTACTTCCTGGAAATTCTGCAAAACATCATTATGACTCGATACAAGCATTTGACTCAAACAAACACGAATATGTATGTTAATTTATTATTATTACGATTCATGTTAATTTGTGTTCTAATAAACCGATTTAGATTTCCCTTACACTTATCTTTTGCAAAATACCTTTATATGTAGTTAAGACGAAGTTAAAAACAACATAAAGCATTTTCACAATTTTAGTCTTGAACATGAATCAATAATGATAAAAATTAAACACACATACGGAAATAAATAAAAACAAACAAACAAATAAATAAACACACAAAGCAAATAAAACAAATAAAGCTTGGGTTGCCTCCCAAGAAGCGCCTTTCTTTATTAACGAGTCTTGTAGCTAGACTCAAAGTCACGTACATTACGTGATTCCATCATTCATAATGACGTATCCCTGATAGATATGATCCTTGTTATCAGGGTGGTGGTGTCTCAATCGCTCGACATTCGCGGTCACTTCACCTCCTCCTTTGCTGGTCAAGCTTACTATCCCATCTTGGTGTAAACTTTTAATTATGAATGGTCCGTACCACCAGGGACTTGGTTCATTAGTAGGTGCTTCAGTTGCTGAATGCCTTAGGAGCACTAAGTCCCCTTTTGTAAATTCAACGGGGTTATTGGTTTGCTCATCAGCCTCAATGTAATTGTTATTTCCACCTTTACATTCTCTAATCTCATTTTCCATATAACTCTTAATCCTCGCCTCCCATGCAAGAATTTTCTCTCGAACATTACCACGGATTATATTGGGGTTAGCCTCCATCTTCTTCTGCAGAGCAACATCTCGTATATGTCGTGGGATCGTTGGGAAGTTTATTGTTTTCTTCCCCTTCTTCATTTGGATGGTGCTATTTTCGTAATTGATTTGTGCTCTAGTGGTAGCGAGAAAGGGTGCCCCAAGGATTATTGGCATATTCATATCATTTCTCTCAATGATCATGAAGTCGACCGGATACAGGAATCCGGCAACGTTGACCAATACATCTTCTGCAATTCCTAACGGGTACTCATAAGAATGTTTCGCAAAGGAGAGTTTAGTATGGGTGATGGATGGCAACTCATCGGTTAACTGGACATAAACGGATAAAGGCATCAAATTTACGTCGGAACCTTGGTCAGCTATCGCATCCAGATACTTATGTTTTCCAATGCTGCATGGTATTTCAAAGACCCCGTAGAATTTCTGCTTTTCCACTAACTTTTGTCCTATGAGGCATTCATACAATTGCCCACCGGGTAATGTGTCAGATTTGTCATCCGGTTCCACCTTCTTGGACTCCTTGTTGGGTAGATGAGTACGTCGATAGTTTCTCACCCAATCGTTTATGGTCTCCTTGTTTATTTCGTGCTTCAAGTAATGCTTCACTTGTTGTGATACTGGCGGTTCAACCAATTGGCGCTCCTCAGAGGGCGCCTCCTCTCCCTTGTCGGAATCGCATTTGTAAGCATTGGTGTTTCCCTTATTAAGTGGGATGAGGTCAATTTTGTTAACTTCCATAGTTATGGATTTTCCTCTTCCATCATTTCCGCCCTCTTGGACGACGGAGGTGGCCTTGACAAATTCAGTGTTAGGAACATCAGCGTCATTCCTCACCAACACTTTTTCAGGGACTTTAGTATTTGTGTATTCTTTCAAAAGATTCATCATCTCCGCCATTTTCTCTTCCATTTCCTCCTTTTGTTTGTAGACGGCTTCCTCAAATTTAGCCAACCGTTCGGAGTGTTTCGACATGTACTCTCTCATTCGAGCTTCGAATGTTGGACTGAGTTCCTGAGGTGGTGAGTTGGGTGGAGCGTGCTTATGGAAGGGTTTAGTATTTTCCCTACGGGGTGATTCGGACAATGGTATTTGCTTAACGCTTAAGACTGAGTTAATTGTTGCTTTTTGTGGACTTAAGGGTCTCTTTTGCTTTTCCATAAGATATGCAACCCTTTTCTCAAGTTCACTAACGCTTTCCTCAGTGATTTGATTGGCTGTATCGGGCGAAGAATATGTCATGACTGCCGAGCGCACGTCGTGGGAGACTTGCCACAGTTCATCATCGTCGGATGCAAGCTCATCAATGATCTCCCATGATTCCTCGGCGCTTTTGTCGCGCAATCTGCCCCCGGCGGCTCGATCGATGGCACGCTTGGTGTGGTAATCAACATGGTCATAGAAGATTTGGATTTGAAGCCATAGATTTATGCCATGATGAGGGACTTTTTGAAGTAAGTCCTTGAATCGAATCCATGCCCCGTAGAGGGTTTCGCCTCGACGTTGTTCAAACATCAAGATATCCTTCCTTAGCTTGGTAGTTCTCCCCGGTGGGAAAAACTGAGCAAGGAAACGAGTGGTGAGATCATCCCAAGAGGTGATGGATCCTGCGGGTTGACGTTCTAGCCACTGACTAGCTTGGTCCCGCAGAGAGAATTGGAAGAGACGCAATCGGGTCGTCTCTCGAGTGGCAACATCAAGGTCTATAGAATCAACGATTTTAAGAAAGTCCTTGAGATGTTGATTAGGATCTTCAGAACGAAGTCCATGGAATGCGCATCCGCTTTGCACCAACCGGATGGTGTCGGATCGCAAGGGTGTGATATTGGCTCCTTGTGTGAGCTCAATGGTGTTTCGATAGCCGTGGTGGCTAGGACGGGAATACTCTCCTAAAGTACGGGCTCTAGGAGGTGGTGGTGGTTGTTGTGGTGGTGGGTTGTGTGGGTTAAGGATATTACCATCTTCCATGATGTCGGACGGTAATGGTTACGAACAAAGACACGAAGAAAATAGATAGACTAAAGAAAACCTAGAAAAATAAAATAAAAATCTCACTAGAAGGGAATCTAGTGAGTAGACCTAATAGAAATAAAAATTCAACCTAAACAATAACTACTCCCCGGCAGCGGCGCCAAAAACTTGATGCGTGGGTTTTGCAACCTTACAACAGGTTTTACCTCTCGAGGGATCTCAAGAGGCTTACAACCCCACCAGGCAGTGTACCTGACCGATGTAGTATAGTGTAGTGGTAAGTACGGGGGATTGATCGTTCTCCACAGGGAATAGTGTTCGTTAGGTGTGAAAGGCTACTCTAATTAGGTCTAAGGGTTGAGGAAGATTCTTTTTATGTTTTTATAATTTTATGAAAGCAAGTAAAATCTCGGGTTTTGAAGGAGTGGGCGGAATTAGTTGCTAGTCAACTAACCCAAATTACTACAAATGCAAATAAAATAAAATAACAAAAATGAAAAGTGGTGAGAAACTTATGTGTAGAGAAATGTGTTTACTTAGATTTCCTTACTCCCTAACTATCTTTTACCGGTTAATTAGTGTGTATTAGTCGCGTGGATGACGGGTGTATTCCTTAATACCATTCGTGGGGTGGCGTACTTACTTCCCCAAACTCTACAAGCTCCTACTTCACTCCTATGTCGAGCCGGCTAGGAAGCTCCTAACATGGGATCACTAGAATTCGCTTGTGCATTAAATACAACCATAAAAACCTTTAGTACGCGTTTGGTTCATGTTTCTTAAGACGTTCAAGCAAGTTACCGAATAGGAAGTTAGCCAGTTTTCTTAAGCCTAACATAGATAAACAATCATCCAATACAACTAATAGCACACTAACAACCAATAATCAATAGCTAGGTTTCATTAGATCTAAGCAAACACAAGATAAAATTAGCCTAACATGTTAAACAAAAGACAAGCATAAGATAGAATCAAACAACACATAGACATATTGAATGATTAATTGATAACTTATCTTTCAATGAAACATGGAAGATCTCAAGGCAAGAAGCCCTGAAAAAGTAGCTAAAATCGTCTTAGGGTTTTATCCCAAAATTCCACACACTAAGCTCTCTCCTAATGACAAAAAATTAGAAAACTATATATAGACTTTGACATCTGACGGCGTCACCTTATGGATTGTGACGCCGTCACCTCGCCGCTTTTAGGGTTCCCGGATGACCATCTTGACGCCGTCCCTCTTTAGCTCTTCAAAAATCCATTCTGGCTTATCAAGGCTTGACGCCGTCGGATCCTGAACGTGACGCCGTCCCCTTATGATTTAAGCCGTGACGCCCTTGATTTAGTTAAAGCGTGACGCCGTCAGAATTCTCATGCAAACTCACTGGCCCGTCATGAGTAAATTTCACATCCAAGTTTTCTTGCCAAGGCATGACGCCGTCTGGAGTTAATGTTGACGCCGTCAAAGGTGACTTTCAGCACAATTTTGAGACTTTGCCGTTTTCTTCACTTTTATGCTCCAAAAACGTCCAAAATGCCTCCTTTTCCAGATTTCTCCTCAAAAGTACCTAAAATGACAAAAGGAACGATTTAGGGCAATATTTGATCAAATAAATACGATTTCGGGCTTAAATGACCCCTTAAAAGCGGTACACTTTTCGCCTCATCAGAACAATAAGTTTGTAACGACTAGATGGAATCGTGTTGATTCTAGTATCAAAAGTACTGTAATTAATTCGAATTCTAAAATGGTCTGTAAAACATGTGACGAATGCTTAATTTCTGTTAATCATGATGAATGTGTTGTGTCGTCTCTGATATCTCATGCACCACCCCATATTATGCATAATAGGAAAACTGAGAGTAATGTGAAAAGTTGGAAAGCCACAGGAAAAATCTTCACTAAGGTTGGGTATCAATGGAGACCCACTGGAAGGATGTTCAGTTTAGGAAACAAGAATCCATTGGCTAAGTTGAATAAACATGAAATTGTGAAGATTAAAGAATGGAGACCAACGGGTCGAATCCTTCCATTAGGAACACACAGCCCTTCTAATAGGTCCCATGATAACTCTAGAGTAGTTCCTACTACAGAGGCATCAATATTAGAAAAGACTAATGTTCCAGAACTTGTGTGTGCTGACCAAACGGACCCCAAATTCCAGTGGGGATCCACATATTTCAGTTATCCATTGTTGTCTGGTTTCAAATGCAGGTCGTACAAATCGTCCTTTGGTATTTGGACTCAGGCTGCTCAAAACATATGACTGGGGATCGCTCACGGCTCAAGAACTTTGTGAAAAAGTTTATCGGGACAGTTAGATTCGGGAATGACCACTTTGGTGCGATTATGGGTTATGGAGATTATGTGTTTGGTAACAGTGTGATCTCACGGGTTTACTATGTGGAAGGATTAGGGCACAATTTGTTTTCTGTCGGTCAATTTTGTGACGCTGATCTGGAAGTGGCTTTCAGAAAACACATGTGTTTTGTCAGAGAATTGGATGGTATAGATCTTCTCAAGGGTAGTCGGGGTACGAATCTATACACCATATCAATTGAAGAAATGTTGAAGTCCTCTCCCATATGCTTGCTTTCAAAAGCCTCTAAAACAAAATCATGGCTGTGGCATTGTCGTTTGAACCACCTGAACTTTGGTACCATCAATGATCTTTCCCGCAAAGATCTTGTTAGAGGAATGCCCAGATTAAAATATGAAAAAGATCATCTCTGTTCTGCATGTCAACTGGGCAAAAGCAAGAAACAAACCCACAAACCCAAAACCGTCAACACCAACTTGGAAGTTCTTCATACCCTCCACATGGATCTATGCGGTCCAA
Source organism: Artemisia tridentata subsp. tridentata (assembly GCA_021014915.2). NCBI lineage: Eukaryota > Viridiplantae > Streptophyta > Magnoliopsida > Asterales > Asteraceae > Artemisia > Artemisia tridentata. Next base: position 423,782,779 of record CP139507.1, on the reverse strand, counting down.
TGAGAGTACAAAGCATAAATGGAAAGAAATATATTCTGGTGATAGTAGATGATTTCTCTCGGTTCACATGGGTAAAGTTTTTGAGAACCAAGGATGAGACTCCAGAGGTGATCATTAAGCTGATTAAACACCTGCAAGTAAGGCTTAACAAGACTGTCAGAATCATCCGCACTGATAATGGAACTGAGTTTGTCAATCAACAACTCAGAAACTTTTATGAAAATATTGGCATCACACATCAGAAAAGTATACCTCGCACTCCTCAGCAGAACGGAGTCGTTGAATGGCGAAACCGTACTCTAGTAGAAGCTGCAAGAACCATGCTTATATTTTCAAAGGCACCGATGTTTCTCTGGGCAGAGGCCATTGCAACTGCATGCTACACCCAAAACCGATCTCTGATTCATCCCATTCATGAGAAGACTCCCTATGAGTTAATTCACAACAAGCAGCCAGATTTATCATTTCTTCGTGTGTTTGGTGCTCTTTGCTATCCAACTAATGATAGTCAAGACTTGGGAAAGTTAAAAGCTAAAGCAGATGTAGGTATTTTTGTTGGATACGCACCAGACCGTAGAGGGTACAGAATCTACAACCAGAGAACCCAACAAATCATGGAAACCATCCATGTCACGTTCGACGAGCTAAGTGAGCAAACCGTTTCAGGACAAACCAGTTCTGGACCCGATCTTAAACTTTTGACACTTGGACCAATTAGTTCAGGGCTTGTACAGAATCACACGCCTGCAGAGTCATTCGTTCCACCAAAGAGTGAGGAGTTGAAGAAGCTATTTGATCCTATGTTTGACGAATACTTTGAGCCAACAAATGAAACAATTACAAATGCAGTAGCTGCACCTGATGCTGCGGATGTTCAAGTTCCACAAGGCTCAGAAAACCATCCAGCTTCAGGCTCAATCAGTTTCAATGCTCCTGCTGCAAGTCAATCACCCACAACGTCAAATACTCAATCCTCTCCGGTGAAACAAGAATCTGCAGATGATCATTCTTTGAAAGTTAATCCTTTTGCTCCTATCAATGATGTTCCTTTTGAGAACATATTTGCTCCTGAACCCTCATCAGACATGTCTTCTCACGAAGAACACAGCACAGCAACATCAATCCAAAACCCTCAACCTCATGACCATCTCAGAAAATGGACCAACGATCATCCAATTGACAACATCATCGGCAATCCTTCTCGTCCTGTATCCACTCGTAAACAACTGGCAACCGATGCATTGTGGTGTTTCTTCAATTCTGTACTGTCTAAAGTCGAACCAAAAGATGTCAAAGATGCAATGACCAAAGACTGTTGGTTCGAGGCCATGCAAGACGAAATCCATGAATTTGATCGACTTGAAGTATGGGAATTAGTACCTCCTCTAGAGTGTGCTATGATTATAGCTCTCAAGTGGATCTTCAAGGTAAAGCTTGATGAGCATGGGGATGTTTTAAAGAACAAGGCACGTCTAGTTGCTAAAGGATACAGACAAGAAGAGGGCATTGATTTTGAAGAATCATTTTCTCCAGTTGCTAGAATTGAAGCTATTAGAATCTTCCTGGCCAATGCTGCAAGTCTAAATATGATAGTCTACCAGATGGATGTCAAAACAGCTTTCCTGAATGGGGACTTAAAGGAAGAAGTCTACGTGAGCCAACCTGAAGGATTTGTGGACGCTGAACATCCTATGCATGTTTATCGGTTGGGAATTCTGGAAATAAGATATTTCTTGTTGCTGCCGATAGTGAAAGTTGGTTCCTGCCGAAGCTCATTGCTACTGATAGTTATATTTTGTTTCTGCTGATAGTGTTTGTTGTTGCGGATATTATTGTTAGTTATCCGTATGTTTAGTATGTTTATTTTTAGAAGAGATCATGTTTATCTCTTTACACGTTTTCTTGTAGGACGGGTTAGGGTTAGGGTTTCTTATCATTATAAAAGAAACACCCCGTCTATGATTTTGATACATCTTTACAACTTAACAATCTTCAATAAAATTATCTTTTAGTTCATATACGATCCATAGAGGATCAAAGCATTATTAGTTATTCTTCTTCTTATTATTATTAGTTCTTATTCAGAGATTCTCTTGTAGTGTGCTTGTGATTACATAGGCATCCTACCGATCTACTAAGGCTCAAAGATCTAGCAGGTGTGTTAGATTCAACAAGTGGTATCAGAGACTCGTGAGGATCTCTGATCAAAAAGCAAAAGTTCTCAAAACAATCTCTCTAAACCCTTTCACAATGGGCGATGAAAACCCTGGATTTGAAAACCCTGAATTTGAAAACCCTGAATTCGCTGCCATTAACAATGAAGAACCTGAACCCACAAAAGTTCAACAAAAAATTGTTACAACCACTGTGTCCAACAGTAATGCTAAGTTGCCATATCTTAAGAAGGAAGAGTATGAAGTCTGGGCAATGAAGATGGAGTACTGGATCTCCAACAGTGATCACCATCTTTGGAATGTTATCCTCAAGGGGAATAGCAAGAAGAGAATTGGAAGAGATAAGAATGGGGGAATCATTATTCTCGCTCCTACATCAGTTGAGGAGCAGCTGGCTGTGCAAAGGGAAACTAAAGCAAGAACTCTCTTGCTTCAGGCTCTCCCAGAGGATCACATGGGTGATTTTCATCACCTGGATGATGCTAGAGAAATCTGGCTTGCTGTAAAAGCTAGATTCGGTGGGAATGAAGAGTCCAAAAAGATGAGGAAATCAATGCTTAATCAGGAATTTCAGGAGTTTAAGATCTCTGAGGAAGAAGGTATTCACAAAGGGTATGATCGATTTCACAAGATCCTCAGCCAACTTAATCAGTTGCAGGCTCGACCAGACAATGAAGACTGCAACACAAAGTTTCTGAGGGCTTTACCTTCATCCTGGTCTCAAGTTTCTATAACTCTGAAAGCCAAAGGAGGATTGGACTACCTAAGCTTTGATGATCTGTACAACAAGCTCAAGACCCTAGAGATTGACATCAAATGGGTTTCTACTTATTCATCTCATACACCTACTCATACTGCATTTGTTAGTGCTTCCAGTGCTAACAAGGTCTCTCATGGTGATAGCCCAAACCCCTCATCTTCATATGTTTCCTATTCTCCTGCAACACCAAGATCTCAATCAAGGAATGACAATGTTGTAGAGGAAATTCTTCATTCATTTGTTGCTGAAAGTACTCCACAACAGCAATTTATGTATGATGACTTTGATCAAATTGATCAATTTGATTTGGAGGAGATGGACATCAAGTGGCAGCTGGCTATGCTGTCGTTAAAGGTTAACAGGTTTGAGCAGCAGTCTGGGAGGAAGCTCAATCTCAATGGAAGAGAAGGTGCAAGGTTTGACAGAAGGAAGGTGAAGTGCTTCAAGTGTGGTCAGATAGGTCACTTTGCCAGAGAATGCCAAGACAAGAAAGTTGATGATAGATCAAGGTATTCAGCATTCAGAATGAAAGAATTGGAGCCAGAGGAAGATAAAGCCCTAGTGTCTGTGGATGCAATGCTGGATTGGGAAAAACATGAGGTGACTGGAGCTTCACGGATTTATGGGATGATTGCTGGAAATGGAGCTGAGACACATGTGGCTAGAGAATTTGGAATGATGGGCTATCCAACTCAGGTACTAAAATGTCCATTTGATTGTGAAATTAAATATAATAAATTGCAAAAGGATAGTGAAAATAAATACACTGAGTTAAAAAGGGAATTTGATGAAATGGAGCCTGAATATAATAAATTGTTTGTAGAAATTCAAGCTTACAAAAAGGCACTTAAAACTGTGGAAAAACAAAAGGCTTGGCATGAAGCTAATCAGCTAGCATATGAACAAAAGATAAGGGTTTTGAAAAGAGATTTAGAGAACTCCAATAACTGTCTTAAATATTCTGAATCTCAAGTTGCTAAGATCAAATTAGAAAATCAGGATTTAAAGGCTAAACTGGATAGTGAAGTGGCTAGGATAAATTCATGGCAACAATCAGAAAAATATCTTGTTAACTATGGTACTCAGTCTGGTTGGTGTAAGAAAGGGTTGGGATATGATGTTGGGGAATATAACCCTAGAATATTTGACCCTACCCCTAAGGAAGTTGATTATCAAACACCTGTTAAGTTTGTTAAGGAAGGAGGGATGAATGCAGTTCCTCCACCTATAAGAGGTGTTTTTAAGCCTGTCCCTATCCACACAGCCCTTGACCTTGACTTTGATGATTCACAAATGACTTATGGCAAAAAGGAAAAGAACTTGCCTAATCTTGATTGTGACTCTAATGAATTTGTCTCTTGTTCTAACAGTGACAAATCTGAAGAAATCAAGACTGATGACTATGCCACGTGTGGATCAAGTGAGAAGTCTGCATCAATAAAATCAGAAGATCTGTCTTTAAAAGTGGCAACTGATGAATCCCAAAGAGTTGAAGATGTTTCTTTTGATAATGTTAAAAACAATAATGTTTCTAGTTTTGGTTTTGTTTCAAACAGTTCTGGTTGTGATTTTAATTTGGTTAAGGATAATTTTAATTGTGTTGGTTTGAATTCTTCTGATTGCAATAAGAAAGAGAATGTTAAGAAAAAGTCCCCTAGAAAGAAATCTTGTTTTGTGTGTCGTAGTTATGATCATCTTTTTAAAGATTGTGACTATTATGAAAAACAGATGGGTAAATATGCTTGTCAAAATAGGTCTGTGTGGAACAATGTCAATACAATTCCTCCATATATTCCACAAGCAGCAAGAATAAACTCTTGTAGAGTTTCTGTTGCTGCTGGCAAGCCAGTTTCTGCTGGTAAGCCAGTTGCTGCTGATAAGTCCATTCCTGCTAATTGGAGAAGCAATGTTTCTAGACCTTACTACAGACCTACCAGCACTTACTTTCAAAATGATATGTGGCCTGTTTATTTTGACACCTTAAACATGGGAAGGGCAAGATGGGGAATTGCTGTTAAGTCCTCAGCAGGTTGTTCTTGGAGAAACAATAACAAATATATGAGAATGGGGTCCAAGAACAATGGTGGATCTAATCAATCTCCATGGTTTAATTTTTATTGATCCACAAGGCAGACCCAAGTCAGTAATGACTTGGGCCTCCCATGTATCTAACATTGTTGTATGTAATTTTGTTCTGTAGGACATTCCTTTTAAGAGTAAAGATGTAGGTATTGTCGACAGTGGTTGTTCAAGGAGTATGACAGGAAATTTGGAAAGGTTGCATAACTTTGTACCCTTTTATGGAGGAACTGTGACATTTGTAGGAGGTGATGGAAAGATTACAGGGAAAGGAACCATTAAGACTCCTAAACTGGACTTTGAGAATGTTCTCTATGTGAAGGAACTTAAGAACTTCAATTTGTTCTCTGTCTCACAAATATGTGATAAGAAGAATGGAGTTCTCTTCACTGAGACTGACTGTCTTGTGCTCTCCAAGGACTTCAAGATGCCTGATGATAGTGAGATAATGCTCAAAGTTCCAAGGACTCACAACCTGTATTGTTTCAATCTGAATGATGTTAACCCTGAGGGTAATCTTGCTTGTATGGTGGCAAAGGCTTCTGTGGATGAAGCAAACAAATGGCACAGAAGGATGGCACATGTGAACTTCAAGACAATCAACAAGCTGGCAAAGAATGGCTTAGTGCATGGACTCCCTTTCAAGACCTTCACAAATGAACACAATTGTGTTGCCTGCAATAAAGGAAAGCAACATAGGGCATCATACAAGGCCATTACTGCTGTGAGCACCATCTCTGAGCCTCTGCAACTGCTTCATATGGATCTTTTTGGTCCAACTTCTATCAGAAGTAGAGACCATAAGTATTACTGTCTGGTGATTACTGATGAGTTTAGCAGTTTTTCTTGGACTTTCTTTTTAGGTACTAAAAATGAAACCTATTCTGTGCTTAGGGATTTTATTACCTTAATTGAAAATCAGCTAAATAGAAAAGTTAAGGCTATAAGGTGTGATAATGGAACTGAGTTTAAGAACTCTAGTTTAATTGAATTTTGTGGGAATAAGGGGATTAAAAGAGATTATAGCAGTGCCAGAACCCCACAACAAAATGGGGTTGCAGAAAGGAAAAATAGGACTCTTATAGAAGCAGCTAGATCTATGCTAGCTGACTCTAAGTTGCCTACCATGTTTTGGACTGAAGCAGTAAGCACTGCTTGCTATGTGCTGAATAGGGTATCCATTACTAATCCCCACAACAAAACTCCTTATGAGCTTCTGTCTGGAAAGGTTCCCAACATAAGTTACCTTAAGCCTTTTGGATGTCATGTAACTATCTTGAATACTAGTGATCACCTAGGTAAATTTGAAGAGAAGGCAAATGAGGGGTTCATTGTTGGATATTCTGCTCATAGTAAGGCCTATAGGGTTTATAACTTGTCTGCTAAGAGGGTAGAAGAAACACTCAATTTAAGGTTTCTAGAAGACAAACCTAATTTACAGGGTGCAGGTCATGACTGGTATTTTGACCTAGATTATTTGACTGATTCTTTGGGTTATTCTAGATATAAAGCTAATCAATCTGTAGGTACACATGTTTATTCATCTAACACTGCAGGTACCTCAGATGATGAGTCTGATTCAGAGTGTGATGAACAACCAATAGTTGTTCCTTCTTTTCCCTCTAACCACTTTTCAGGTACAGAACTCAAAGATTCTTCTAATAAGACTGAAGATAATTCAAGTTTTGTAGAAGACCTTGCTAGGCTTCAAAGACAAGAATATCAAGCCAAGAGAGCTGCTGAAAAGTTTGGTTCTGGGTTTTCACAAGAAACAGTGGAGCTATTGAGAAATGCTGAAGCTGAAGTCAGAAGAGAAATGGCTTCTGCTAGTGGGATTCCTGTTCCTGTTGATGTCAATTCTGCTGGTAGTTCACCTGTTACTGCTGATACATCTGTTGTTCCTGCCGATGTCTCCAATCCTGCTGCTTCTTTGTCTACTCCATCTGCTGATTTGTTGGGATTCAGTGAGCCTCCAACTAGATTCCCAAGTCCATCTGATCTGGGAAATTCACTCTCTTCAGCAGCTAAGCTGAATGATCCTCATCATCAGTCAAGATCTGGAATTTTCACTCACTCCTCTTATGATGGTGAAGCAAATCCCTCTATTACTAATCAAGCCACAACCTATGAGGTAGATCCTGTTGTTACCAAGAGGATTAACACATTACATCCTCAATCTTTGATTCTTGGTGATCTAAATTCTCCTGTTCAAACAAGAAGAAGGTTGAATCAATCCAAGTTTGGAGAATCTGCTTTTCTAAGTTACATTCAGGAACAGTTAAGGAGCAATCACACTGACTATCTTCATTGTCTCTATGCTTGCTTTCTATCTCAAACTGAACCAAGTAGTGTAGCTCAAGCCCTTGATAATTCTGATTGGGTTGAGGCTATGCAAGAGGAAATGCAACAGTTCAATAATCAGAAAGTATGGGTATTAGTATCATTGCCTGAAGGAAAACATGCAATTGAAACTAAATGGATTCTCAAGAATAAACGGGATGCTAGGGGAATTGTGGTTCGAAATAAAGCTAGATTGGTAGCTCAGGGACATAGACAAGAAGAGGGTATTGACTATGATGAGGTGTTTGCACCAGTAGCAAGAGTTGAAGCTATTCGATTGTTTTTGGCTTTTGCTTCATTTATGGGGTTTGTGGTTTATCAGATGGATGTGAAGAGTGCATTTCTGTATGGGAGTATTGAAGAGGAAGTGTATGTTACTCAACCACAGGGGTTTATGGATCCACAACATCCTGATTTGGTTTATAAAGTGGTGAAAGCACTATATGGACTTCATCAAGCACCAAGAGCATGGTATGCCAGGTTGTCTGCCTTTCTACTTAAACATGGTTACAGAAGAGGCACAATAGATAAAACACTTTTCATTAGGAAGAATTTTAAAGATATCATCTTGTTACAAGTGTATGTAGATGATATTATTTTTGGTTCCACTAATGAAGCCTGGTGTAAGGATTTTGAGGAATTAATGAAAAGTGAATTTGAAATGAGTGTTATGGGGCAGATGACATTCTTCTTGGGCTTACAGGTTCAACAGAGACCATATGGTATCTTCATTAACCAAGAAAATTATGTTCATGACATACTTAAGAAGTTTGACTTGGACAGTGTGAGGACTGCTACAACACCTTTTGAAGCTCCAAAGCCTAAATCCAATCATGAACCTGATGATGCTGTAAATGTTCACTTATACAGGTCTATGATAGGTTCTTTGATGTATTTGACAGCTTCAAGGCCTGATATCATGTTTGCAGTCTGTGCTTGTGCTAGACATCAGGTTACACCTTTGACTTCCCATTTAAATGTTGTTAAGAGAATCTTCAAGTATTTAAAAGGACAACCTAAGCTGGGACTTTGGTACCCAAAGGATTCTTCGTTTGTGCTGGAAGCTTATAGTGATAGTGACTATGCTGGAGCAAACTTTGATAGAAAATCTACTACAGGAGGTTGTCAGTTTTTGGGAAGAAGGTTGGTTTCTTGGCAATGCAAGAAGCAGACTATTGTGGCTACATCTTCTACTGAGGCAGAGTATGTTGCTGCTGCTAGTTGCTGTGGACAGGTCCTTTGGTTGCAAAATCAATTGTTGGATTATGGGTTCAACTTCATGAACACTAAAATTTTCATTGACAATCAAAGTACCATCTGTATTGTTAAAAATCCAGTGTTTCATCAAAGAACAAAGCATATAGAGATTAGGCATCATTTCATAAGGGATGCTTATGAGAAGCATCTCATTCAGGTGCTTAAGATCGACTCTGATGAGAATGTGGCTGACCTGTTGACTAAAGCATTTGATGGTCCAAGGTTCAACTATCTGGTGGTTCATATTGGAATGCTCAATTCTTAGGTGCTGAGATTAAGGGGAGGTTTAAGCCTAAGGGGAGGCTTCTTGTTGTTGTTGTATATCTTTCTTTCTTATCTTTTCTTATTTTCTTTCTGTTTCTTTTGGTTTGTTTCTGATTTCTTTTAGTTCAAAAAAAAAATTATATTTTGTGTGCTAATAAGTTGGTTTTGAGCAACACCTTGCAGGTACAGTGTTGGTGTTTACACCTACACAACAAATGGTATTCAACTCACCATGTCTCACAGACAAGAAAGAGTTGACTCACCATGAGGGTACGGCTCTGGTGTGATAATCAAATCCGTTGATAGCTGTAATAGCTTGCTCAAAGCTATAGGGTACTTCAACTCACCGATGGTTCATTCCTGAGAGTTGAAATGGTTTTCAATTCACCATGGATGTAACCCTTTCTGGGATCCAAAGAATTGGCTAGTCCACAAAAGTATGGTTTGTGGTAAAGACATTTGGTATCCATATTTGGTATTCAATTCACCAAGGTTCAGTTGAAACCAAAGAATTGGCTAGTCCTGAGCAAACGGCTACAGGTAAAGACAAGTCAAATCCATTTACAGTTGCTGGTTTACTCAAAATCAGATGGTTATCAATGTACCATGGTCTTACACACCTAAACATTGGCTACTCCAGTAGTGATGGCTATTGGTAAAGAGACATCAAATCCATTAATTTTCAATGATTCACCTCTCACAGGAGTTAACACACCTGGATGTGATGAGAATAGTATGAAACTTAAGTGATTTGATGTACATATTGTCATAGTAGCAGTCAAGATCCAGAATGCCATGGTGACCAGCTTAGATCTTCTTTTGAGGATAATTTCCTATTACTGCTGAACTATCGAAGTTGCTGTTGGAAGTTTCAAGTATTGCTGCTGGTTACTTACTGATGCTGCTGCTGGTCTAATCCTCTCCCTATGAACTTTCAGAGTAGAGTGAACGCTTAGGGAATCTTTTCGGAAATAAGCTATTTCCTCAAGATTAGGGGAGGATTGTTGGGAATTCTGGAAATAAGATATTTCTTGTTGCTGCCGATAGTGAAAGTTGGTTCCTGCCGATAGTGTTGGTTCCTGCCGAAGCTCATTGCTGCTGATAGTTATATTTTGTTTCTGCTGATAGTGTTTGTTGCTGCGGATATTATTGTTAGTTATCCGTATGTTTAGTATGTTTATTTTTAGAAGAGATCATGTTTATCTCTTTACACATTTTCTTGTAGGACGGGTTAGGGTTAGGGTTTCTTATCATTATAAAAGAAACACCCCGTCTATGAGTTTGATACATCTTTACAACTTAACAATCTTCAATAAAATTATCTTTTAGTTCATATACGATCCATAGAGGATCAAAGCATTATTAGTTATTCTTCTTCTTCTTCTTATTAGTTCTTATTCAGAGATTCTCTTGTAGTGTGCTTGTGATTACATAGGCATCCTACCGATCCACTAAGGCTCAAAGATCTAGCAGGTGTGTTAGATTCAACATGAAGGATTTGTGGACGCTGAACATCCTACGCATGTTTATCGCTTGAAGAAGGCTCTTTACGGGTTGAAGCAGGCACCTAGAGCATGGTATGATACATTGTCCAAGTTTCTTCTAGATCATGGATTCTCAAAGGGTGTAGTTGATCCAACATTATTCACCAGGAAGACAAACAAACATCTACTACTTGTTCAGATTTATGTAGATGACATCATATTTGCTTCATCTGACCCAAGTGAATGTGATAGATTTTCAAATGAGATGAGCTCCAAGTTCCAAATGTCGATGATGGGACAAATTTCATTCTTCCTAGGATTACAAGTTTCTCAAAGTCCCGGAGGCATTTTCATCAATCAGTCCAAATATGCATATGAGATCTTGAAAAAGTTTGGATTCGATTCAAGTGAGCCAGTTGATACTCCCATGATTGATAGATCTAAGCTAGATGAAGACCCGTCAGGGATTCCAGTCGATCAAACGAAGTACAGAAGCATGATTGGATCCTTAATGTACATTACTGCAAGCAGGCCAGACCTTCTATTTGCTGTATGCATGTGTGCACGATATCAATCCAAACCAACCAAAAAGCATCTAGAAGCAGTAAAAAGGGTTTTCAGATATCTTCAAGGAATAGTTCATATGGGTCTCTGGTACCCTAAGGACACAGCCATGGAGTTAACGGCTTATGCTGATGCAGATCATGCGGGGTGTCTGGACACTCGTCGAAGTACTTCAGGAGGAGCTCAGTTTTTAGGGGAAAAGTTGGTTAGTTGGTCTTCGAAGAAGCAAATGAGCACATCCATATCTTCTACTAAAGCGGAATACATTGCTATGTCGGCTTGTTGTGCACAAATTCTATGGATGCGATCACAACTATCAGACTATGGATTCTCATACAACAAAATTCCTCTATATTGTGACAACAAAAGCGCTATTGCACTTTGTTGCAACAATGTTCAGCACTCCGGGTCAAAGCACATCGACATCAGGCATTACTTCATCAGGGAACAGGTTGAAAAGGGAATCGTGGAGCTGTATTTTGTGAGGATAGAGTTTCAGCTAGCAGACATCTTCACTAAGGCTCTTCCGAGAGAAAGGTTTCAGTTTATTCTCCCGCGTCTGGGAATGAAGAGCTTATCTCCAGAAACTCTCAAGTGTCTTCAGGAAGAAAAGGAGGAGTAAAGGGTTATCTTCTCATATCCTTGTATATATTTGTATATATCTTTAAAAAAAAAAAAAAAAAAAAAAAAAAAAAAAAAAAAAATCGAAAAATCAGAAAATACCAAAAATAGTCCTACTTAGGCATGTCTTCTGTTTATCGATAACATTTACGGATCTAGAAATGTCATTCAACAATGACACGGATCTTTAAATGAAGCTCGAGCAGAAGTTATACTAATCAGTTAAAACATGTCTTAATGGCTTGCAGTTACTTCATACTGCAACCCGCGATACACTCTGGGGAAAGCACGTCGCCAAAAAGACGGTTGTTCCTCCAACTGGGTGATGTTCACCTGGGCATGGATTACTTTATATCCGTGTTTCACCGACTTGATGTACGTTTCAGTGCGTCATTTCGTGTATAAGAAGAGAAGTCTTCTTTACATCAGACTCTTTATATTGTTTGATTCTTCAAGAGAGTCTTGATGTTACACAAGGTGGTAAATTGAATTAAATTTTCACAAATACCCGTCGCTCAATTGAATGACTACAGCTCTTTAAATGGAAAACGGGTCATTAATTGAGGGGGAGCATTTGAAAAATATAAAACTCTCAAGTGTTTGCAAAATGTTTTTCATAATCATGAACACTTTGAGAGATTTTTCAAAGATTTGGTTTGGCAATTGTGGTAGAACACCAAAGACCGACCATTTAATTTAATGCATGGAGTTATAAGGATGGTAAGGTTAGGTTCAAGTTCCCACGATCCCGCCAGAGCCGGAGGGATCTACCCAGGGACAATCCACTAGATAGTGTAGAAGTCCTTAGGTATGATTAAAAAAAAAAAAAAAAAAAAAAAAAAAAAAAAAAGGAGAAAAGTGAATTAGGGAAGAGTGTAGACTGAGATGGAGCTAGAACTGGAACAAACCCAACAAGGTTCTAGTAATGAAGTCTTGGTATGCACTGAAGGGGTTGAAGAATTAAAAAGAAATGAAGTGAGAAAGGGTGAAAAGAAATAGCCCTCCTTACAACTTAGGCAGAAACCGGGTCAATACATATGCTGTCAGAATCACATAGTTGATTGCTGGCATTGAAGACAAAGTATCATGGACCCAGTGATACGCTGCACAACCCTCCCTAGCCACTCAAGGTCCCTCAAAGGATTCTTGTTTCAATTGTCACGGAGTTCAATACATTCCTATCGTCTCTCTCACTCCGAGTTAGATGATATTGAAAAGGTGGCAGTTCTCTCCAGCCTCCGCTCACTAAATCAAAACGCACTATAGAGTCTAGAGCCACGAGATGCATAATAAGATCTCTTAGGGACACAAACCATTTCTACACTGGTTGTTCAACATCAAGGACAACAGTTGTAAACTAAGAGTCCTACGCAGATCTTAGCAATCTGCCAGAACATTTATGAGAGAATTTACAAATGTAATTCTCAATGATTGAATGGAAATTCCTACCAGGGTCAACATCAAACAGCCCTGAAAGCAGGTCACTTCAGTAATTCCCTGTGGATTACGCTTAGTGATCGCGGCGGTTTCAAACGGTCTATAGTCGTGGAGTGATCTCCAGCGACTCACCTAATCGTTGATATACTACGGTACGATCTTAAAAAGCCCTCTGTGGGTTTTCGATTAGGAACGGTCTTGGTAAGGATTAGAGAGAGTTTTCACACTATGCTGTTAACAATCTCAAAGTCCAAACCTGTAAGTACCGGACGTTTTATTGCTAACTGTCGTATGCAGGAACACCTGGCGGTTGTAGCTGTGGAATGCTGTAGCTGGTTGCTGTTGTAGCTGGTTGCAGAAAAGATGCCAATCCGTCACCACGTGCTCACACTACATTATCATTGTAACCCAACAAAGTCATGATCAACCTAAAAGACCTTTAACACGGCTTCTGCAAACTCTGATGCTAAAGATCATGACACCAAATAGTGTGAGCATATCGGCTCAAAGAATACTTCATCACTTGGAGATATATTGATAAAAGATGACTTGAAGATACATGTTGAATGATATTTTTGAAGAATGCTCTAAATCATCCAAGACAAAGGAAAAGTCATCAAAAGTCCACTGCTGAAGGCACAATGATTTCTAAAGTCTGAAGAATCAATGTCTACGAGCTACAAAGACAAGTTTCATGGATAAAGTGCTTGAATTAAGAACATTGTTATCGGGGTGACCTCCCTTAGGGGGACATTGTTAGGAATATAAATATTCAGTTGAAGACTCGGTCACCCCAAGCACTCACGTGTATTAAATAGCTCATAGTAATACAAGTAATATTAGTAGTAAAGTAGTTAATTAATATTGTGGAGTGAGTCGGGTCTTTACCCTCTGTCAGCTCGCTCCACAGTCCACTAGGGACAAATTAAGTAGGCTAAGCATGTAAGTATAAATACCCCTCTCCTCATGTGGAGAGGGTTGGACCTTTGCAAGCTTTCAATTCATTTTCCTTTTTAGTTTATCTCTCTAAAGGTTCCATCTTTCATTCTCTCTCTAGCTTCTTACTAGTTCGATCCATATAACCATCCAATCTTGTGTTTAATCTTTCCTGAATATCCTACATGCTTCTACTATCACATCAGTTGATCTGCTAGCAATAGTAGATTCAATTAGTAGGCGACGATCACCAATTGTATTACATGTACAACACTTAGATCCTTATGGGAATAATGGCATCCAGTGTCAAACAACTAGTGTCATGTAGGCATGTTTAGTCCCATCTTTGCCACGGGTCAAGGTCTCACCGCTTAACTCGATTAAGTCATCCAATTTGAGAACGTGTGAGAATATATCTAGGTCTCACGCATAGAGAATAGTCACCTTGGGTTACAATTCAACCTAGGTCCCACGCATAGGCAAAAAGTAATTGCAAGTGTTCTCAAGCGATTGGACGGCATGACTTAAATTTGTGACGGGTAAAATATTTTGATGTGAATCAAAAAAGGTGTACGAAAGAAGCATGCATTCATTCTTCATAGCACAAGTTAAAAAATTTTCTTAACTTAAGTCTAATCATTGTTTTAATTTATGTGTGTCGAGTTGTCTATTTTCAAGACTAATATTAATCCTAGGTGGATAATAAAGTTTGGACAATACATAACAAGAATAACATACATAATGAGTTTAAGAGTTATTTATAAAACAATGATTTTATGTTTCAAAAACTTAGTTAAACTAAATGATATGACTTAGTTTAAAAAATGGTTTGTGTTTCGTTTCATGTTTTTAGGAAACAATTTGCAATTTACATATAATCAAAACATATATAAGTAGCAAATCAACCAACACACAACCACAATATGCAAAGCCTCAACCGATGAAAAAACCTATGCTCGGTCTCGTGAGACATCACGAGAACCAATAGTCATCTAGGGACAATCCTACACAACCACACGGAGGGCTCCCACTTGCTCCAAGACAATCAAGAGCAAGTAGAACCCCATTATGCACATGAAATAATGAATCTGTCCGCCCAGAATTTTTGTGTTCGGAGGCCCAAAAGGCGTAGAAGGAGTCTTCCCCGAGCTTAGCACCAAACTACAAAGTTGTGGGCCCATGAGTTTTGTACCTGCAAAAATCATTTCAGCCAATAACTCCTTACTAATCACCGGGAAACTCCGTTTTACTGCAGCTTGTTCCAGCAGCCATTTTCCGCGTTTATGTCTCTAACTTCTTTTGCCAATCCATTCCAAGCTTTGATTACATTATATAGAAAGTAAAATAAAACTAATAGACTTTCTATCTACTGTAAAATGCCCAAACAATGGCAAAAACCAAATTGAAATTCATTGCATAAATGCCAAAACAATGGCAAACCCCAAAACACGAAATTAACGACAAATCACAACAAATTATGGCACAAGTGGTCTAGGTTTTCATCGGCTTTGCATATACACATAATAATACAATAATATTATGATCAAAACAAGGTGTTGGCTAACTCCATGGATAAACATGCATGTATTTGCCATGGAAACAAAATAAATAACAAGAAATAAATTGTTAGCCAACGAAAACGAAGAAATTAATTAACAAGAATTAAAACCCCATATGGTACTCGTGTCAAATGGAATTAGGTTCAAAACCTACTGATATTAGGACCTTAAAAATATCATTTTACCACAGAAATATTAGGTTTAGGGGCTGATTTAAAACAGTTTCATAAATCGATCAAAATCATGCGTTTTAGGCCATTTTACACGTACCCAACAAGTATACCAATTAAAATATGCGTAACAAATGGCAATGAGATCAAAAATCACAGATCATTAGACCCCTCACGAGTCGTTGATATATAAAAAAATAGAGCCCTAGGGGCTGTTTTAAAGATGGTTTCAAAAACCATCAAAAAACACCCGATTTTGCCATTTTTACGCATACTCGATAATAATCATATGGCACATATGATGGCTCGTGATACCACTATAGGTGATGATAGATATAAATAAAATATTATAAATAAATAATTGCAGTGGAAGATCACCTATTAACGGATCCATATAGCCATATGATCAATCACTAATTAATATAATAAATATCACAGTTATATACCTTTGAAGCGTGATTTGGGTTTCACCACCAACACCAACGCCATGATTGGATGTAAGAAACAAAAGATCAATAAGGTTGATCTTCCCTTATGTGTGAAACACACTACACGTCACGGATCACCGATCGATGCTAGTCTTGACCTTATAACATGCGATCTAGCCTTGAACTACACTAGAATAAGGTTAGATGGGATCAAAAACCACAAACCCTAATATAAGAGTGTTCAATTTCGTGGTTTTTGGGGAGAGGAAGGAGGAGAGACATTTGGTAAGTTGTTATTATAATTGATAACCCTAATTGACCAAATCAATGGGAGGTTATAAGAAATAATGTTACAATTAACCCCTTGCTCTTTTCCCTCTTGTTTCCCACCATGGCCGGCCATATGGGGGCCCTAAATGGGCATGCCCATTTGTTGGTCAAATCCAATAAACTAAGTACTAGCTTAGTTATTAGTAGCCGTTATTGATCCCGAGTTACGAAGGTTAAATATAATGTAAATACGATAGATACGATATATTAAATGGTGCCTCTGTTTATAAGTGTTTGACCCCATAGGCTCACATATGTCTAGCCATATAATTATTTATTATTACACGAGCATACTCCAACACTTTGGACCTTAACTAAAAATATGTGGTCATAGATCAATGTCTTACGGTCGTTTTTCCGGGTATTTCATTAAGTAACTCATTTCGATGATTAAACTAAAAATATTTTCATGAAACATGTCAAATTCTGAGTAACAGATTTGCAACCTGTAAAAGTCATTTTTTTTAATATAACCAACTATTTCTCAAAACATAAAAGTTGTAGCCAACATCTTAACTTAAACGTGTTAACAAAAATGGGATTAATCGGGGTTGTAGATCTCTAGATATCGCAGTTTTCCCGGGACTGTTGTGGTGTTGATAAAATCAGAACTGGGTAGTTAAGGGTAAATGGGTAATTTCACTACTGTTTAGTAACTTTCGATTCAATGGGACCCATAAATATAGTTAGTACACTCAAATACCTTTCCGGGGATATAAAGAACATAATTTTTTGACTTACGGTTTGCGAGTAATGAATTTTTAGAGAGAGACATGTTTATAAAATTTCTAAAAGCTATATACTTAAAATGTGTAAAAAGTTATTAACTTATAAAAATGGACCATTGGACTGTTAGAAACTTGTCAAATAATAATACTTGACCATTTTTACATAAAAACCGAAGTGGTAGGACCCACTATCGAAAATAGACCCGTAAATCCTTTCATAGACTAAAGAAACTTAAGAACGACTAATTTGAACTCATGACACATATTTGGAACCCTTAAATTTGATTTTGAACCATTTAATATATTTTGAGCTATTTGACTTAATTTGAACTTTTGAAGTAATTTGAGCCCTTTGACTTAATTTGACCTTTTGAAGTAATTTAAACCCTTTTGACTTAATTTGAAACATTGGACTTAATCGAACCCTTATGACTTGTCTTGACACTGATTTATATATTATGTACAAAGCATAATTAAAATAATAATCTATAAGGCAAATAGACATACTTACCTTATTATTTTAGATTCTGATAAATGCGTACATGTCTAGGTTCCTCGTAGGACACTTGCAGTTTATTCATCACTACATTCACTTTGAATGTTCACTTGGCTCTTGGTGAGTTCATAGCCTCACTTTTACTCTTTAAACTGTTTATAAACCCATTGGGGGAGATACATGCTATTTTACAATTTGGACACAAGTACTTTGAACTGTATGCTTACCTGAATGTATTATTGCCTAAGTATCGTTATTGCCAAAGATAAGACCCTAACGAATCTTGAACCATTAAACACTTGCGAGTGAACGTGAATATTGTGAATAGGCCTATTGGGATTGACGAATCTCATTTGTGTTATTTGATAGATGCCACAAACGCACTATATTTGAAATTTAGGTAAAATGGTAATTTACCTTTCAGGGCATTGGTTCATTCTATGAACCTTCAGTCAGTTTGAGTGTCATGAGCTTAAAGCAATAATTATTATTTACCCATAATTATATTCGTTGCAATTATTATTTTAACTCTGAAATCTTGTGGTCCATTAATTATTTATAAACCTATGAATTTCACTCAACCTTTGTATTGACTTTTTAGCATGTTTTATCTCAGGTCCTTTAGGTATTTGGCAAGCACGAAGTCGCACGGAGAATGTTTTGATGGCTTGCATTGCGTTATCATTCGATAAACTCTTGAAATTTTTTATGTTAATACATTATGTTTTATAAAACTATATGGGACCTCTTGTTACTCTGAAATTTTATTATGATCGAAGGATAAACTTTTAAAATCGTCTCATTTAGAGTCGTTTTCTAAGATTATGACTGTTGTACTAATAAGTAGCACCCCAATGATATTACATTCCGCTGCGATATTTTGGGGGTGTTGCAATACCCCTCAGGACTCTCCATGAGGGGTGTGGGAAATTGTGTAAGCTTATTTCATTTATTCATATTAATAAAACACTTTTCTTTTACCTTTCTATCCCTACTTTCTCTCTCCAGAATCAAGATGTATTTCGATCAACCTAGACCTCCAAAAGATGATTCTTGATGTTAACAAGTGGTACAAAAGCTAACCAGGGGTAAATCGTGGTTTTTGTCTTGAAAAAAATCGGATTTTTGGTGTTTTTTCCGCCAAAAAAGTGCGTATTATTATGAAGATTTCTGAGTTTATAGAAATTTTATTGAAGATTTCTGTAACAACCGTGAAAATTTGGTTCATTATTTTACTATTTACATTTAATTATTATCCTATTTTAAGTAAATTACATTTACCGAGAGAGTTTACCCGCGTACATCAAAACACGTTCATTTGCTTGAACCCGACTCTAGACTACGTTTAGTCTACACCAAGAATATTCATAAACTCTCATAAACTTATTTTATAAGTTTTTACATTGATTTCATACTTATCAAGTCATTTTTATGGTTTACGTCCATATTATTAGGAACTTGTGTCAATGAACGTGTCTACGACCTACATTTTTAGTTTAATATCGTTTAAACGTTCCGATATGCTCATGTCATATTTAAAATACTAAAATTATTTATTTTGTCAACTTAAAATATTTGTGTCACTCACAATCATAAACTTATGCCGTTTTATAATTTATAACGTTTAAGTTACCCGATAAACTCAAAAATCGCGTAAATCGTCACGTTTTGCAAAATTTTAACACCAACAATAGTGTACACATATTGTTTAAGTTACTAAGAGCCTATATACATGAAAATAAACTCATTTTATATTTTATAAAGTTTTCGTATTTTATTTCACCCGGTACTCGCGTTTTTATATTTTAAACTCCACATTTCTACACTATACTTTTATTTAATAAACACAACATATACATAATATATTTTTACATAAAAATAAAAAAATTTCCCCAAAAAAAAAAAAAAAAAAAAAAAAAAAAAAAAATCCCCCTTTTTGAGACCCCCAAACCATCCATACCCTCATCTCTCCCACCAAACATCATTAATTTTCCCACTTCTCAAAAACACACTCTCCAAAACACTCAACCACCTCTCTTTACTCCCTACCCCTCTCCTCCATCGTTGCTGCCACGAATCACCCTCAAAACACCCTCATCTCTGTGATTTTTCATCATCAAAATTATCTCCACAACATCCTCTTGAAGGTGCTTGCAAAAGATGGTGATTTGAATCGAAGTTTAGAAGAGTTTCTTGGTGTTTTCTTAGAGTTTTCTTGAAGTCTTCATCAAATTTGTTTAAGAGTTTATTCGTTTAGCTCTCTATCATATTTTGAAGCCTAGAAGAGAAGGGTTTCACTAGTCTTGGTGTCATTTGGGTAGTTTTTAATCCAAGCCCTAGAAAGGTTTTGTTGATTTTCACTTCTAGTAAGTAGATCTCATCATTTTCATTGATTTTTGCTTCATGAAAATGGGTTTTGTTTCTCAATTAATTATGGGTTTTAATTCAGTGAGTAAACCTTCTTGATGTTGAACATATTATACTTGATTCATTAGAGGTATTGGTTGAAGGTTATTGTGATTCGGGTAAGTTATGTCACATAAGATCATGATTTTAGGCTAGATCGGGTTCGATCTTGAACATGCATGAACATAGCTTTTTATAAAAGATGCCCACTGATATTTTTGGGTAAAAATGATGTTAACATATGCATAAAAATATTTTCATGATTTTTCTATACATTTTACACAAAACCATGCTTAATAATCAAAAGCAATTAGGTAATGACGAGTCAAAATCTGTCCAAGATCGTACCTGTTGAAAAACAACCACACCATTTTGTTCTCACTAGGTTTTATGAAAAAAAAATTATTGTAAGTTAGCCACAGGTCTTAGGGTCATTTTCCCGAAAGCCTTACATCCTAATTAATCCCTATGATTTTTCGAGAAAATCCACACTAAAACTTATCCCAAAATGTATGTTAGATTTGAAAGGCCAAATACTCTAAAATGTTGCAAAGAACCTTATGTTGGTCAAAATATGAAAGTTTGAGCTAAGACATGTAGAAAACTTTTCCCACTGGTATTGTGTCCATTAGACCTGTAGAACAAAAGATCTGCTCATTTTTCTAAGCCTAACTGGATGCTAGAATTAACTGCATAGAGATACAGGGGTAAATTAGTAATTTCACCCATGTTTTGAAGTTCTCAGTTAAGTGAGGCCTTGATTTTTGAATAATACAGAGTCATACCTTTCCAATCATATAAAGTTCATAATTTTATCCCTTACGGTTTAGAAATGGCGACCCGATTAGTGCGGCATTTTCATAATAATTCTAACAGCTTTGCATTTTAAACCGTATAAGCTTTTACAAACGTCTTTTCGACCCACGAATTGCTATAAGACTTTTAACTAAATTACCTTATGGTATTACAAGTATAAGTACTGAATAAAAACATAAGTATAAGTGTTACACCTTAATTCCCCGAGCCTAAATCGTGTTGTATTTTATTTAGGTCATTTGTGACTTTTGCGGCTTTTCTCTCAACGTGCACTTTTCCGTATACTTCTACTACTTCATTTCGGGTGAGTTTATAGCCCCACCTTTTACTTGTTTAACTGTTTAAAAACTCTGTGGGGGAGATACATGCTACTTACTTTTACTATGATCACAATTGCTTGAAAACAGTATTTTGAATTGGAAATGTCATTGCTTGCTGATACTATTATTGCCTAAGTGTTCCCATAGCCTGAAAGTCCCTTCTATCATGAACCGTTAATTACATGCGTGTAAACGCAAATGCCATGAATAGATCTATTAGGAATGACATCCCCCATTTTGGACTGCCCTGTGGGCTACCATATGCACTGTATTTGAGTTTGCTAGGTAAATTGGCTATTACCTATTGTCGAAGGGCATCTTTATATTCTTTTAGAATATCTGAAAACGACGTTAAAGTTCGGTGTCATGAGCTTAGAGCAATAATGAGTACATTTGAATTATGAGCGTATAACAACGTAGCCCATCGTTTCTTAAACTGAATTATCTTGTGATCAACTGTTTATTTAATTAAACTCTATGGATTCACTCAACCTTTGTGTTGACTTTTTAGCATGTTTTATCTCAGGTCTCTATTAGCTGGCATGTGAAGGCGCACGGATATTTTTAAATACAATGCATCATTATCATTCGACAAAACTTTTAAACTTTTATGTTTATTACTTAAACTTGTGGGACCTTTTAAACTCTGATGTTTTATGTAAATCGAATGATAATTTATTTCAAAACGTCTCATTTAGAGTCATTTTCTATAACTTGTACTGTGAGCTATGAAGTAATACCCCAGTGACACTATCTTCCGCTGCGATAATTTTGGGGGTGTTACAATTTCCGAGTTTCTGGAAAATTTTTGAAGATTTCCGAGTTTGGCTGAATTTCTCCGAGTTTGGAAAATCTTCCGAGTACGCAGAAAGTTCCGAGTTTGGACTTCCGAGTATGGAACTGAGATCCTCCGAGTTTGTACTAAGAAGTTCTGAGTTTGAAAATTTTCCGAGTACAGAAGGTTACGTTATTCTGAGTATGGAAATGACTTAGTTTCCAGGTAAGGTTACTCTGTCAAAATTTTCCAAAAGACTCCGAGTAAGGAATACCGAGTAAGAAATTTCTGAGTATGGAGTGAAGTTTTCGAGTATCTCTCTGACTTTGTGAAGTTTCCTAGTTTTTCAAACTCTAAAATATCAAACACACCAAAAATACATCGGATATTATTGGTCTACACTTAATAGAACATGATTCGTTTCATCGTTTCATCATCTTAACACCAATTTATCCTACTTCAAAACAAACCATGTATAGCTTAAAAGATCCTGATCAAGAATCACAATCAAATGACAACGGCTAGTATCAGATTTTTGTGACTACGGAGTTTTTGTACGATATTGCTTATTTGGGTTTAAAGTTCATTTCACGGGCATGTGTACTTATTTATCTTAAAGTTTAGAGGTTGGATGGATGCATGACTTTCAGAGATACTTGTTTGAGCATTTATTGGTAGTGATTAAGACTTGGACATCTAGCTAAATGTGTGATCCATAAACGCATAAGTCGGTTCTTAATGCTCACATTGGCTATCACTTTAAGGAGTTACGTTGTAGTACTCAGTGTCACATGGAGTTGTGGATAGTCCAAGAGGTGGATATTTCATATACTGTTTGATTGGTTTGGGTATATGGCACTACCTATGCTTTAAAGAGTTACGTTGTAGTGCTCAGTATAGGTTCTTAGTAACACTTTCGTACAAGATTAAGTCACATATCTAAGGGGTGTTTACTTCATTCTCAGATCGGTTATATTGGGTTGTCTCCATTCAGTGGTCATTTACTAGCTGGTTGGATTTTGAAGAGGTCGCTTATAGGTTGCAGAGAAGAGATGAGATTGTAGAAAAAGAGAGTCATATTTTTTTCAACATATTCTCATGGAACTGTGCTTAACATGGCTTTAATGTTGCATCAAGTGAAAGGTAATTTTACGGCATGTACACAACATTATGATGATTCCGATAACTCGCAACCATCAGGAGGGAGAAGTACACGAAGGAAAAAAGTAGTGTTTCGTCTTTCTGTGATTGGATTGATTGAGGGAAATGTGCTTAATACCGAAGAGGTACCAATAATGTGTACATCAGGGCTTATTTACCAACTTGCATACAATACTAGGTGAGTTATGTTGTTACGATGCTCCCTGAATGACAACCATGGTGCTACACACTAGGGTCTACTTTATTTGCTGCGTTGTATGATCAGAAGACTAAAGAGAATTAACAGAAGGGTTGTTTGTTTGGGAGGGAGCATATAAAAGAAAAAGGCTCACTAGTTATGAGGGAGTAATAACCTAACTAGGCCATTACAGTTGAAGTTCAGAGCTACAAGGATCAGTGCCGTTAGCGCCAAAGACCTGATTCCGAGATCATCGGAAGAGAGAACTTCAAGTCTGCCTCAGTATCTAGACTACAGAGACTCTACACTTCAACAACGCCAACATGGTTTATTATTATTTTAATTTACTATTTATAGGTCTCATTGTAACTATTCACGTGTGACGCTATCTTGGAGGTAGATTTTTAGCCTCGTTTTTTATAAAGATAACGTCTTACATGTGAATTGGACTAGATACTTGATGTGCTGCGTGTGTCGTTGCGGTTTAGCAGTTTTAATGCCTACTCAAGTTTTAAATTTATATTTAGCCGACTTATCAATAACACACACACCTAACGAGCAGTGTACCCGGTCAGTATGAATATAATGGTAAGTAGAGTGTCGATCACTAAGAGTGGAACGTATTATCTAGTTATTCTAATCAGTATTTTAATATATTAAGTTAGCTATACAACCTATTCTAACGCAAGGGGGTTCAGCCTGAGAGACTGGCACAATTTGGTTGCAATTAAATAATAAACTAAACCAATAGGCACGAATCAGCAAGTAGCACACACGTACACAGATAAATACTCGAGACAATAAGAGGGCTGTCCTTATGATAAGTAGTTTGTCACTTGTTTTATTGCTAGTGTTATATGAAGTGTATAGTTCGATGCAACGCACCGAGATTAAGTCATTTCTCGTTGGTTCTAATCTTATCGGCGAGTAAACCCTTAATGATTACTTATGACTATCCCGTTTATCTTTCTCCTACTTTTCTACAGACCATAGAATACATAGGCGATCTAATAAACAGGCGAGGGCAGAGGCATGGCGACCCGATCAACGCTCAGCTAGCCACAGAGGTTATCAATGCACTAATAAAAGTCACCAATGACACTAACATATAAACTTTAATTGATGAGAAAGCAGTTTTAAGGGAGTGCAACCTTTCCGTTGTCACATTACACAAGCCACCAATCTTGATGAATTAAAGTTTACTAACACAATAAAACAAAACTACTTAATGAATTAAACACATGCAGCACCTTCTTACAGCTCTTGTATCTTTGATTTGGGTGTGTCTTGTGCTGCTTCCTTGACTGAATTCGTCCTTGGTTTCTGGTCTTCGGTCTTCTGTTAAAACTTCGGAACTAAAGCTAACTTCTTAATTCGTCCGGTCTTTGGGGTATTTATAGTTTCTGTCTGAGGATAAGATGCGGCGCATCTAATAAGTAGATGCGGCGCATGTACTTAACTTCGCGTGGGGTCCAAGATTATAATATTCAGGAATATTCGTACACCGCCAGAAGATGCGGCGTATCTTCATCTTTGGATGCGGCGCATGTCCTCTTGTATCTTGGATCGTATCTGGTGAAATATTGATAGTGATGCGGCGCATGTAATGAGTGAGATGCGGCGCATCTGGAGCAGAACAAGTTGGTTATTCTTCGTTGACCAAAGTTTCATATGCGGCGCATGGGATAAATCCATGCGGCGCATTCTTCAAAGTCAGGCAGTGGTCTTCATTCTCTTCATTCCAACAACCAATTCCAATCTTGATCATTTTACTTCGTTTTTAGTCCATAATCGCTAAGTTTCACCAAATGCTTGTTTTTACCTGAGAATTACAAAAGTAAACGATTAAGTATCAATCCTCATACATAATATAGTAAAACAAGTCAAATTAATAGGATAAATGATAGTAATAAAATATACTTATTTGAGTTCATCAAATATCCCCCCACTTGAACTTTACTTGTCTCCAAGTAAACCTTAGAATTAATCTTATGAAAATGTATCCTAAAAATGTTAGGATTTATTTTTATATTTAAGCATGTATTCGTCTTTTGTCATAATCACACAACTAAACACTTAACGAGTTAGAAGTAAAATAAAATATTTCGATAAAAGCAAATCTAATCGTTTAACTGTCCAGTCGCGACGAATATTCTATCATAAGCTTGGCAAGTATACACATCTCCTCCACTAAAGCCAAGGAATAACAAGTCTAAAGCGGTAAAAAGGGTTTTTAGGCTTAAGGGTTAATTAATCTTAATCACTATCGATCTCAAATTCCAGAAAAGGTGACAAAATCACAAATACATGATCGAATCCATGAACACTATACTTGCAATTGCTCAAATCCTTAACTCGAACAGGCTAAAGATAGGTCCAAACTTCACCAATAATAATATATCAAAAAGGGCGACAAAATCATAAATACATAGCCGAATCCACGACTACGATACTTAAGATTGCTCAAATCCCTAATCTCAATAAATCAAAGGTTTGGTTGGATAAAGAATAATACAGGGCATGGATAATATTTGGGATATAAATTGGTGTAAAAATAAAAAATAAACAAAACAAATAAATTAAAATCCTAAGTGTGGTTAATCACTATCCCAACCATCCCATGAATAAGACTCATATCATTGAATAACTCACGCTTTAACACTTGAAACACACGCTTTAGGTAGACACGAATTATACTCAACAAGATCTTAATCAAAGAATAAACCTTAGTTGACGTTCCCATAACTGCCAACTCCCATTCAATCCATAGATATAACAACTAGTGGTGATATCGACCACTTACATAACTTTACATTGTTGGTTTATCAATCTTCCAACTTTCTTCTTTTTTCTTTTCTCATTTTTTCGATTTTTTTTTTTTTTTTTTTTTTTTTTTTTTTTTTTTTTGAACATAAACATAGATGTGTAAAATTTCACCACATCACTAAAACAATAATTCTGGATAATTTTTCCATACTTTTCATGACTTCAGAAATAACGGTAATAGTGAAAGTAGTAAACACACGAAAAATAAACTCAAAGGTATACAATATTTACTTTCACTCCAATTGCATTGTGCAATTTCCCGACCTAACCATAGATAATGAATTACGCACACGAACACAGGTAATGTAAGGAAACACACTTTGCCTATAGCAATTAACCAACCACGGATTCTAATCTACAGGGTAGGCTAAGGTGTAAGGGTGTAACGAAACATTTTAACAAAGGTGTAAGAAACGAAAGGAATGGCTCTGAGTGTTTTTCTAGGGGTATCTTACTCTAAAAGTGAGAGTAACAAAAGGGTTTATACGGGGGTTAACTAACCAGTGTAGTTAGCTAATAACACATAACATATAAAGGCTATTTGGGTGTAATCCTAGAAATTTACCAATTTAGACAAGTCATTCCAATTATATAAAATAATACTTATTATGGTGGTCTCGAATAGTATACAAGCCAAGTTCTAAAGTTTACAAGTCACCGGCACACTCATAGATTTGTGAATTTTGAAAAATCACAATTTTTTTAAAAATGACGTCATGTGTGCAGCTATGCAACTTAGACTCTAAACAAAAACATGCTAAAAATTTTAAATTTTGATATATTAAGCACATTTTAAGCATATTTTGAAAAGTTTAGGACAAGTAAGTGTTAAGTGTTCTAATTCTCCAATCCCCCCACTTAAGTTAAACAACGTCCTCGTTGTTTGTATGAAAGGTTAAAAACTGAAAAATAAAAGAATTAGAACAGAAAAACTCCCCTGAGATTTGCTCGGTATGATCCTCCATTAGTAGTAGAGCAAAAATCATCTTTCTTGTGGATTAGAACGTTTAAGCTTCATATAAGATGTATCCACAGGAAATGCAGGAATCTATAATACCACCAACACTTTAAAACACACCTAAGATAAGAAAGGTTCAACTTGCATAATACATTAGTAGTTAGGTAAAAATAAAACATAAAAATTAAAAATGAAAATCATCAGGTCAGTCGATGCGCCGTATCTTATGGAAGAAGATACGCCGTATCGAGCCTGGAATAAATACGGATCAGAATAAAAGATGCGCCGTATCCTTAACCAGGGATGCGCCGCATTAAAATAAACTGATAAAAAGTTTTAAATTCGGAAATTAAAAATGCAGAAAAATAAAATAAGATATGACCATCTGCAGGAGATGCGTCGCATCTCAGGATTGAGATGCGCCGTATCCTCTGCAGCCTGAAAATAAAATAAAAAGAAATAAAAGATAGGATGCGTCGCATCTGTTTACCAGATGCGGCGCATGTAGTTACCAAACAGACTGATAACAGTCTGCTGTAAAATGACTCGTTCCACGGTTTGATCTCTCACGTCCTCTCGTACTCTCATGCTGCACTTAATGCCAGTCTTCATCAAATATAGCAAGAAACATAAACTGAAACATTAAATATATACACGAGAATAGTGATCAGTACAATCCAAAAAAATAATAATAATATGTGGAACAATGTCTGTAAAATCAAGAGAGTAAAATCATGGGTGAGTGAGGTCGTCTGGATGGGTCCCGGAAGTGCTGGCTCCATCAGTCCTAGGGCGGACTCTGCGAACATATGCACGTGTCACTCCCGCAACATGAGTACCATCTGAACGGGTGTGGGTAATACCCTGCTGCTCCAAGAGTCTGCTCACACTCATAACCAGCCACTCTGAATCTCTCCTCATACCATCAACAATCCCTCTCAACGCTCTCAACTCCCCCTCGACTGCCTCGACTCTCTGACCCATGGTACGTACAGGGACTGGTGGGGGTACTAGTGCCTGCGGCTCCTCCTGATGGGCTGGAGCAGCAGTCGGAGGTCCCTGAGGGCCTCCCTGCTCCGCCTCTGGTCCTGCAGCTCTGGCGGGCCCTAATGCTACCCAAACGTACTCTCCCATAGCCTGCTGGCATATCCCAAGCCTAACCAAGTAATCCCTGTCAATAACCGGGAGATGGGTCACCACAACCTCCAGCCCTGCTGGGATCTCAGCTCCAATCACTCCAAAATGGCGGGCTAGCCTAGAAACAAAATGCCCGCCAGTCATCTGGCTCCTCCTATCTCTCCCTGCGGCCGACCGATGGAGGTAGTGTGCCAAGAAGTGGGGGATGTTCACCGACAACCCCTCATCCATGCTCCTAAGGAGGAAGAGGTCCAGAGTGGTCACCTTCTCAGGTGACTGACCCCTCCCAGCAATGGTAAGTGCGATCAACCGGTGGCACAGCCTCCTCATCGGCTCCCTGATCAAAGTGTAAGAGGGGTGGGAAGTAGTGATATCACCCCCCGAAGAAATCCTGTCCCAGTAATCACTAAATAATCCTCTGTCAGGGACCGCTCGCAAACTATCATCCCAATATCTATCAAACCCATCTGACTCAAGCTCCTCAGCAGTGTGTAAACCCATGGCCAGGATAAACTCCCTCATCGACATCTGCCTCAACACCCCACCTAGTCTAAACACAAGGGTGTCAGCTATATCCAAACCCGTATCCGTCTCTCTGTAGTAAAATGTACTAAAGAACTCCAGCATAAGCTCCCTGATAAGAGGCTCATCGATCCTGAACAGTCTCTCCCAAGCACTAGATCGGAACACCACCTCCTCATCATCTCCAGCAACAACCATCTTCATCCTATGCTGTAAACTCTCAGCAGCATGTCCTGCCCCAATCAATCCCACATCATCGAAATCCAAAGCATGTACCCTGAATATCCTCCTAAAGTAAATCGACTCAAGTCTCCATAAGTAGTCCTCCAAAGTGCCAGGGGTTAGCCCCATGTCCTCGAAACGTAACCACTGGTGCCTCTGTGCTACTTCTGGTAGTGCCATCTGAAATAAATTTTTAAAGTTAGTAAACAGTCTGCAAGATAGGTAGATACGGCGCATCTGATTTAATCAGTGCGGCGTATCTGCATGAAATATAAGAGATGCGGAGCAAGAGTTGAGATACGGCGTATGTAGATGCGCCGTATCTAGATTAATCAATACGGCGTATGTAGAATTTTATTAATTTGGGAATAGGTCATTACGCCGCATCAATTAACCTAGATGCGCCGCATCTAAAAGCATATCAGTATAAATAAAGGGGGTCAGGCAGACTTTTCAAGAATCCGTGTTCGTGACGTAAACTACCACTAAATATCACAGTATCATATACTCCTTATATCAGTTCTAATAGTTTATCACATTTTACTAATCCACCTTCCCGCTAAATATTCAAAATCGAATTCAAAACCCAAATTTTCGGTCAAATCAAACTAGTGCAGAAATTCGATGATTTACGCAAGTCAAACACGGGGAAGATCATCTATTACAAGTCCTAATCATATTTCTATATCATTTAAGCACAAATCGAATTAATCATATAAACCCTAATTTTCATATTAACCAAGATTAAATCGAAATAGAATAATTACCTTAATTTGATGATTAGGAGAAAGATTATAGATCGGATTAAAGGTGGGTTTAAGAAAAGTGATCGGAATCGGAGTATAATATCAGTGTGTGTAAGTTCTTAACTGTGTGGGTTTATGCGGTAAAGATTTTAGATCCGGCGCATTCCCGTCGTATTTATAGGGCAAAACGATGCGCCGTATTGAAAATTGGGATGCGCCGTATCTATTTAATTTCGTTGACTAGTCAATGAATCCTAGTTGGTCAGAGATACGGCGCTTTGGATAATTAGATCCGCCGTATTGCTATATTAGTGAACGAAATTTAGATGAAGAACGTACCTTGGCCTCCGCAACACGATTCTTTATACACCAAATTGGGGTAAAACGGTTACACCATACGATATAAATGAATTCAAAATAAGAGCAATAGGTATAAACGTTTTATTAACAATTGTAATCTTATAGTATAGAGGATAAAAATTTATTCTGAGGTTAGGAACAAATATCGTTTTTAAGCATACAAAATTAAAATTACAATTTGAATCAGATGTATAATATGGATAATAAAATTGAGATGATATAGTAGAGAACTTTCCTTTGGGCTGGTTGAATAATCGTAGAGTTTACCTGGAATTCTATTTCAAGAGTTTAATACGTTCAATGTTACCAGTACTGAGTTTTCCTCCACTCTTGCTGTCTTATGTTCGGCCACTCCAGCTAGCGTCTCTTAGTTTTGTTCAGAATGTAATCTTTCTTGGTGATGCTTGAGTCATCATTTATCCTGAAAATAAACAACTTGCACACGAGAGTAGCGGACCGATCAAAGTAAATATCAAAAATCAACTATATTTATCAAATTATATTCGTCGTATTAACAAAGGTTAATGCGCCGAATTTTCGTTACGTTTCAAAATATAAGATTTTTGATTCAGAAGATGCGCCGTATCGATAAAAATCGATACGCCGTAGCTGTTTAATAATTCAAAAACTGTTTTTAATTAAAATAATAGATACGCCGTATCTGTAAGAGCAGATGCGTCGTATGGCGTTAACGTTTAGAAAAAAATAAATTTTTTTTTATCAAAAACAGATACGCCGTATCTTGGGGAAAAGATGCGTCGTATCGAATTATCGCTAAGAAAAAAAAATTCTTATCAAAAACAGATACGCCGTATCTTGGGGAAAAGATGCGTCGTATCGAATTAATTAAACGCGTTGTATTTTATAAAAATTAAACGCAATACGCCGTATCTGAGAAATCAGATGCGCCGTATCGTTCGATTTAGCTCAGTACAACGATAGCAGAAAACAAAAAATACGAAAAATAAAAACAAATAAAACACACGAACGAAAATAAACACAAATAAAAGCAAACAAATAACACACAAAAACAGAAAATATGCAAAATAGTACAATGAATGCAAATTAATCTAATACACAACAAAATTAGCGGTTAGATAAAAAAAATTAAAAACCTAATTAAAATACTAATCAAATTAACAGATAATAACAATTCATTCCCCGGCAGCGGCGCCAAAAACTTGATGTGCTGCGTGTGTCGTTGCGGTTTAGCAGTTTTAATGCCTACTCAAGTTTTAAATTTATATTTAGCCGACTTATCAATAACACACACACCTAACGAGCAGTGTACCCGGTCAGTATGAATATAATGATAAGTAGAGTGTCGATCACTAAGAGTGGAACGTATTATCTAGTTATTCTAATCAGTATTTTAATATATTAAGTTAGCTATACAACCTATTCTAACGCAAGGGGGTTCAGCCTGAGAGACTGGCACAATTTGGTTGCAATTAAATAATAAACTAAATCAATAGGCACGAATCAGCAAGTAGCACACACGTACACAGATAAATACTCGAGACAATAAGAGGGTTGTCCTTATGATAAGTAGTTTGTCACTTGTTTTATTGCTAGTGTTATATGAAGTGTATAGTTCGATGCAACGCACCGAGATTAAGTCCTTTCTCGTTGGTTCTAATCTTATCGGCGAGTAAACCCTTAATGATTACTTATGACTATCCCGTTTATCTTTCTCCTACTTTTCTACAGACCATAGAATACATAGGCGATCTAATAAACAGGCGAGGGCAGAGGCATGGCGACCCGATCAACGCTCAGCTAGCCACAGAGGTTATCAATGCACTAATAAAAGTCACCAATGACACTAACATATAAACTTTAATTGATGAGAAAGCAGTTTTAAGGGAGTGCAACCTTTCCGTTGTCACATTACACAAGCCACCAATCTTGATGAATTAAAGTTTACTAACACAATAAAACAAAACTACTTAATGAATTAAACACATGCAGCACCTTCTTACAGCTCTTGTATCTTTGATTTGGGTGTGTCTTGTGCTGCTTCCTTGACTGAATTTGTCCTTGGTTTCTGGTCTTCGGTCTTCTGTTAAAACTTCGGAACTAAAGCTAACTTCTTAATTCGTCTGGTCTTTGGGGTATTTATAGTTTCTGTCTGAGGATAAGATGCGGCGCATCTAGTAAGTAGATGCGGCGCATGTACTTAACTTCGCG
This sequence comes from Artemisia tridentata subsp. tridentata, assembly GCA_021014915.2. NCBI lineage: Eukaryota > Viridiplantae > Streptophyta > Magnoliopsida > Asterales > Asteraceae > Artemisia > Artemisia tridentata. Next base: position 423,750,535 of record CP139507.1, on the reverse strand, counting down.
TGGGGTCCAAGATTATAATATTCAGGAATATTCGTACACCGCCAGAAGATGCGGCGTATCTTCATCTTTGGATGTGGCGCATGTCCTCTTGTATCTTGGATCGTATCTGGTGAAATATTGATAGTGATGCGGCGCATGTAATGAGTGAGATGCGGCGCATCTGGAGCAGAACAAGTTGGTTATTCTTCGTTGACCAAAGTTTCATATGCGGCGCATGGGATAAATCCATGCGGCGCATTCTTCAAAGTCAGGCAGTGGTCTTCATTCTCTTCATTCCAACAACCAATTCCAATCTTGATCATTTTACTCCGTTTTTAGTCCATAATCGCTAAGTTTCACCAAATGCTTGTTTTTACCTGAGAATTACAAAAGTAAACGATTAAGTATCAATCCTCATACATAATATAGTAAAACAAGTCAAATTAATAGGATAAATGATAGTAATAAAATGTACTTATTTGAGTTCATCAATACGTAGTTAGTTGTGCCTGCAGGGACTACTATTTTACACGAGGAATAGTTATATTGTATTGAGCCTATAAATACCCCTCATGACTCTTCATGAGGGGTGTGGAAAATTGTGTAAGCTTATTTCATTTATTCATATTAATAAAACACTTTTCTTTCACCTTTCTCTCTATACTTTCTCTCTCTAGAATCATGATGTATTTCGATCAACCTCGACCTCCAGAAGATGATTCTTGATGTTAACAATACTTGTGTTATGGTTGTGTCTCTCTATCTCTCTCTCGTAGCTTAGTTTTATATGCTTTAATACTATCAATATCCAACACGTCAAAACTAGATTGACATAAGTCGATCTATAAGTTTTAAAAAGAGTTTTTAATCAGTAAAACTATTCAACCCCCCCTTCTAGTTTTCTACAATTGGCATCAGAGTTTTGTTACCAAGTTTCTTAGAGTATATTGTACTTTAAAAACTTGATACGATCCGTGTAGGTTTTGAAAACTACAACGAAGGAAAAAAATTTGTAAAAATTGACAAATAACTCATTTTTTCAAAAATAACAAACACTTTCTATATTTGGATATTGTTAGCATTGTATCATCCAAATGATTCTAACATACCTCCTTTTATAAATCTTCATGTTGGGAAGCTCTTTAAAAGCTCATGAAGTATAGCTCATCTAGGAGTGTTCTCACTCTCAAAGATAAAATGGCAAAGGTATGTTTATTCTTTTTCTTTTAGATGTTACTTATCTGTGATTGAAAAAGTGTTGATCTATATGGTACATAATTATTTGATATGTTTGTATCTACATGATTTGTCTTTCAAAATTCTTTTCGAATATTTATTTTCTTCAAAAAGGAGTCATATCAACACAAAATTTCTTCTATCTAAATCACAAAACTCAAAAGTCTTTCTTGAATCATAAAGAATAGTATTCCATCTAAACTCCTTTCTCTTCACTCAATGTTCAAAACAATATAAGGAAAAGGTTCCCTACTTCTTAGTCATTCTTATGACATTCATCTATTCCTATAATGGCAATACTTGAGTTATCTTGAGGATATTCAGGGTACATGCTTTGGAGTAAACAATATGGACTTTCTCTCGAGTAAACAATATTTTCTAAACACACAAACCGTTTCTAAAATTAATCGGACATATAATGGCAATACTTGAGTTATCTTGAGGAATCTTATGTGACATTAAAAGTTTGACCTTTCATAATGCGTAATGCATCCCCGCGTCATGATTAGCAATAACCTCTTCTACGACTGCTGTAATACCGGATCCCTCCATCTTAAGGGGCCGGATCCCTTTCTCTAAGGATCCGGCAGAACCGGCAGTACAAAGAAACAGATTATATTACAGCCCCTCATTTTTCTTATCCACCCATCCAAAATAAAACATAAATATACTGCTCTCTTAGGACTCAATCCTTCCTCAACTCAATCCTTCGATCATCCTCGTAAGTAATTGTCCTCCTCTATAATGTATCTTCACAAATTAATTTGAGTAGGTATAGGTTAATCATCCCAAAAAAAATTCATGTTCTCATAATTAGACTTTAGGAATAATATCTACATTTAAAAAGGAAATTAGCATTGCTAATACATGTAAAAACATTACACTAAATCACTTGATTGACTATAATAAAAAGGAACATTTCTCTTATTCATTATAATGTTTAATCAACTTGTATAGGTCTCAAGATGCCACACATCTATGATTTTGATCATCATCCAACCAACGTCTATATTCCAAAAATCTCATTAGAACCTTACACACCTATAGAGTTCGTTAGTAAATTCAAAAACCTTGAGTCACGCTATATTAATGAAGGTCGGGTCTTGGATCCTCCTATAATTTTTTAGAGAGAAATTAAAAGAAGTTTTTGAGGTATTAACTTTAACTGTCTACTTACAATTAACGAACGAGTTTGTCCACGTTTCATTTTAGAATTCTTCCATGACATTAGTCTCATATGCAACGAGGATTTTTCCCTCTAAGTTTGGTTTTGCATTCAAAACTATAAGTTCTTCATGCCTCTCGAGCAGTTCGCTCAAATTCTTGGGATTCCAAATCTCGGGCAATTTGGCTATACGGAATAATTCTCTCTTAACTCTGTGAGTCAAGAAGAAGACGGTCCATATTACAAATTCACCCCGCCTGCCGAAGAATTAATCAATGTTGTTTGTAGCTCACCAAATGTCAGAGATCCCGACAAAATCCGTATGCTCGAACTCCGCAACTATCTTCAACCTATGGCGGTCATTCTTCGTGAAAATGTCTTGAGTCTATTAGGAGATCGTAAGTATTTACCAGCCTGTTGTGCTCACATGTGATGAACTCAAATAAGTATATTTTATTATCATCATTTATCCTATTTATTTGACTTGTTTTATTATATTATATATGAGAATTGATACGTTAATGTTTACTTTTGTAATTCTCAGGTAAAAACAAGTATTATGTGAAACTTGGCGATTTTGGACTAATTATGGAGCAAAACAAGCAAGATGTTAAGAGTCTACTGAAATGTACAAGATCAAGATCATTCTGCTCCAGATACGCCGCAACATACTTCTTACATACGGCGTATCACTATCAAGATTTCACAAGTTACAATCCAAAACAGCAAAGGACATGCGCCGCATAAAGAAATGGAGTTACGCCGCATCTTAAGGCGGTGTACGAATATTCCTGAATATATTAATCTTGGACCCCACGCGAAGTTAAGTCAATGCGCCGCATCTACTTATCCTATGCGCCGCATCTAACCCTCAGACAGAAACTATAAATACCCCAAGGTCAGACGAATTTCAGAGGTTGGACAGTGCAAGATACCATACGTACGAGTACCAAACCAGAGACGAATTCAGACGTATTAGCAGCACAAGACACACCCTGAACGAAGATACAAGAGCTGTAAGAAGGTCCTGCATGTATTCAATTCATTAAGTAGTTTTGTTTTATTGTATTAGTACACTTTAATTCATCAGGATTGATGGGCTGATGTTATGTGACTACGGAATATCATGCGCACCCCTTAAAATTGCTTTCCCATTAATTAAAGTTTATATGTTGATGTCTTTGGTGACTTTTATTAGTGCATTGATAACCTCTGTGTCTAGCTGAGCATTGCTTGGGTCGCCATGCCCCTTCCTCGCCTATTTAAGAGACGCTAAATAAATATGATAGACATAAGTAATCATTAAGGGTTTACTCGCCGATAAGATTAGAGCCAACGAGAAAGGTTTAATTATATACACTTCATATAAAACTAGCAATAAAACAAGTGACAAGCTACTTAATTATCAGGACAGGTCTTCTTATTGTCTCGAGTATCTATCTGTGTACGTGTGTGCTAATTGCTGATTCGTGCTCATTAGTTTAGTTTTCTATTTAATCATAACCAAACCGTGCCAGTCTCTCAGGCTGAACCCCCTTGCGTTAGATTAGGTTGTACAGCTAACTTAAGATATTAAAATACTGATTAGAATAACTAGATAGTACGTTCCACTCTTAGTGATCGACACTCTACTTACCATTATATTCATACTGACCGGGTACATTGCTCGTTAAGTGTGTGTGTTATTGATAAGTCGGCTAAATATAAATTTAAAACTTGAGTAGGCATTAATACTGCTAAACCGCAACGACACATCGCACGCATCAAGTTTTTGGCGCCGCTGCCGGGGAGTGAATTGTTATTATCTGTTAATTTGATTAGTATTTTAATTAGGTTTTTCTATTTTTTCTTTTTAGATTCTAACCACTAACTCTGTTATATATTAGTTAAATTGCATTCATTGTATTATTTGCATATTTTCTGTTTTTGTGTTTTATTTTTATTTTCTGTAAATTTCTGTTTCTTTTTGTTTGTTTTTATTTTTGTTTTTCTTTTTTTTGCATTCTGCTATCGTTGTACTGTGCTGATACAAACGATACGGCGCATCTGTTTTCACAGATACGGCGTATTGCGTTTAATTTTTATAAAATACAACGCGTTTAATAAATTCGAGTACGACGCATCTTTCCCCAAGATACGGCGTATTCTGTTTTTAATAAGAAATTTTTCTAAACCCTAACGCCATACGACGCATCTGTTTTAACAGATACGGCGTATTTTCTATTTAAATTAAAAACAGTTTTCGAATTATTAAACAGATACGACGCATCGATTTTTATCGATACGGCGCATCTTCTAAATCAAAAATCTTGTATTTTGAAACGTAACGAAAATACGGCGCATTAGCTTTTGCTAATTCATAAGCGGCGTATCTGTTTTCTGAATAAAAGTCTGATTAATTTTTAACAAAATAAGATACGGAGCATCCTATTTATAGGATACGGCGCATCGTCTACAGATATCAGCAAATTTTATTTTACTTTGATTGTTTCACTCTTCTTTTGCACGAGTAAGTTTTATTTCAGGAAGATGGACGATCCGGATATTACAATGGAAGAATATGTCAAGTTTATAGAGGAAAGAGCCTTGAGCAATAATCAGGTGTATGATTGGAAAAGAGCAAGATATGGTGCACAAGTCATTGAGACGAAAGAAATCACTATGGAAGAATACTTGATTTTAGGACAAGAAAAGTCAAGGAAAGAAAGAAACAAATTGCCATTTCAACACACTTGGTGTGTGTCGAATGATGATGAAGAAGATTCATATACCGTGAAACCAATTCCGGCAATTGTTATTGATAGTACTTTTCTCCGGAGATTGCACAAGATGATGTGTATACGGAACCCTACGTTGAAGAATATTCTGCAATCGTATTACCGCCATTAGACAATCCAACGGATGAAGATGAAAAGCATTCTAATTTTGATTTCGAACCATTTGACGCCATAGTTTATGATGACATACCTCAACCAGATTTTGACCCAACGAGGGATTTTGAAGAAATCTGGGATTACTTATTTAAGGATGAAATTCGGGACGATTATGAAATTGCAAGACCACTAGTTGAAGATGGAGATTCACAAGATGAATTGGAGTCACTTACAACACAAAGTGGTACAAATTTATTTAATATTATTAATCCCGTTACTAATAATCTTGCTAGTTTTCCTAAACAGGTTGCAAAACATAAGAATGATGAGGTCGAATTTATTACACTACCTATTGAAGCACATGAAGCACCCGTGATCAACCCGTTTTTGGTGGAGCTCGAGGAAGAATTTGGTGATGAGCTCTTAAACATTGATATGATTGATGAAGATGATGATTTTGACCCTATGAAGGATATAGAGGAACTCGAACTTTTACTTGCCAAAGACCCTTTCTCATCTTCTGCGGAAGTCAAGGGACGCCTTACTACCAAAGAGACTAACCAAGAAGAAAGAAGACTCATTTTTCCTCAACATACTACTCTTTCAGATGAAGTGGTCAAGTCATCCAATTTATCAACCAAACCGGGTATGAATAGGGAAGATGTATGTTACACCCGTATCCCGATAAGGTACTAGTTATGTAAATATTAAATGTTGTATATTAAGTTTTGTGATATTAGTTAGTTAAATAATAAATGAGAGGGCATTTTGGAAAGAATAGAACTAGAAGGGCTAATATTGCCATTTGGGCAAAGTGTAATTAATAAATATGTAAGTCTAGCTAATATTAGAAATGTCCAGATTTTTCTCTTATTTGTCCCTTGTGGTGAAGATCGGTTCTTAGAAAAAGAAAGGAGGGAAGCTCCATCTTGATTATCTCAAGTCATTTCTATCATCATTTAGTAGTGCTAAGTATCCAAGAAGCCTTAATTTACATATCCCATCAAGTAAGTGTTCTTCCCCAAATAGTGAATTAGGGTTTATGTTTGATCATAGTGATCAAGTGTTGATAATTTTATGATTAGCTAGTTAATTAGACCCTAAATTGAGATGATTATGTTATAGGAAGCAAGTAAGGAGTGGGGAAAGCCATTGTTAGTGTGTTTGAGCTTAAAGATTGAGGTAAGTACATTGGTATTAACATGTTATTGTTAGCTTTATCATATATTATGTATGATAATGGTTTATGTGTTAGCTTTATCATGTTTGTTTACATGGTAATGGTGAAAGATAGGATATAGGGTGCGTTAGCTAGTTTGGATCCATTCTAGAGGTAGCTTAGTTAGTCGTTGGGCTAACTATGGGATGAGGTTCAACCTTATGGGTTGATTGTGTTTAGGTCGACTATGTCGGCGTGAGGTAAGTGCCCCTATATCGCTAGCTTAACTAGTTGTTAGACTAGTTATGGTTATGTTATGATTTTATATCATACATTGTTAGCTTGTTATTGCCATGTACTTACTAAGCGTTTCGCTTACGTGTTTAGTTGTGATGTTTTTCTTGATAGGTACCGAAGGGTCAAGCAAAGGTAAAGATAAGATTATGTGATTGAGTAGTAGTATCCTTGTACTAGAAGAAGTTGTAGTAGGAGACCGTTCTTTTGGACCAAGCATATTGAAGTTGGAAGCCCCCGACGTGTCTTTTCGTGTTTTGGGTATATTTCCTTTCATATGGTCATTTTGTTAGTCAACGGTCATTGTTTGTGTTAGTTCAAGAGTCAAGTTTATGTGCATGTTATGAAGTCTTTATGTTTGTAGTTATGATGGTAGAAATGAGGGTGATTGGCATTTAGCCAATCTTACCCATTTTGGGGAGTTATGGGTCATGTCGATGTACCAACACTCTTTTAATATGTTAGGAATGTTTTGTTGTGAAGAAGTCAAATTGGATATCTAGTAGTTTGTGCATTTATGTATGAAATGTGTTTTTGAATGATTGTTTAAGGGGATGTTTGGTATTAGCATGTTTTCACCCATTTTGAAAGGCTACGGGTCAAGATCTTGTAGTAACAACTTTGTAAGATATTAGGAATGTCAAGTTATGTTTGTGTTTAAATGGTCATGTTGTGGTTAAGTGTTATGGGTGATTTGGTGTTAAAAATTTGGGTGTTTTGCTGTCAAAAACTGCAGTTTTGTTCTTGATGGCCACCTTGACGCCGTCACCCTTTAAACACCAGAAATTCTCTGGCCCGTCACGGCTTAACAGTTTTGTTCATGATGGCCTTCTTGACGGCGTCACCATTTTTCTGACGGCGTCACGTTTATCTGGGCAGTTTTCGAAAAATCATATCTTTTAATCCGTAAGTCGAAATGGGTCGTATGACCTATCGTTTTGAAGCTATTTGAGTCTACTTTCATCTAAAAATAGCCTCAATGGCTGAATGTGTACTGATTTTTGTCAGCTCGTAAAAGAGTAACTGGATGTCGGTTTCTGGGTGTGTTTTTGCGAAAAATTTTCACCTTTTTGGTTGTTTTTGGTCACGGGGCGTTACAACTTGGTATCAGAGCTTCGGTCTAAGAGATTTAGGATTTCCCCTTAGGATTTCCTAGACTTAGGCCTTGTGTAGACGCGGGTAGTATCGGTGTTTGTTATTTGTGTATTGTTTGGGTGATTTCGGGAACACATATGTTAAGTATTTTTATGACTACGCCTGGCCACCGTAGTGATAAAAATATGATACATATGTGAGATTGGAATCATTTAGGCTATACATGGATGATAAACGCTAGGGTGTTAGTGTAAGATAGATATGTCATTCATGCATCGAATATGTATATGATTTTGTTTAATAGTGTGAATTGCTAAATTTCAGTTAGTAGAAAAGATGGCGAATATCCGAAATAAGGAGGTGTTAAGGACGACCTCCTCTCGCCATAATGATGATGATGATAGTGATTCAAATGATGAAGGGAATTCTAGTAGCGTCAAGACAATACCTCTACCGGAAAATTTTAACCCTAAAAGCTTCACGAAAGAAGAGTTGAAAGAATTGGACGTTTTGGTGACCGATAGGGTAGGAAGGGCTATTGAGAAGACCATGCCCTATTATGTTAAACAAACCACCGAGAATGTGCAAAAGATGTTTAAAGAGGAGATAGAAAAGCTTAAGAAGAGTGGAGAGTTATTGAATGACCCGAATGCTAGACCCGGAGTAGTGAAAGAGAAGTCTACTTATCGTGATTTCACTGCTTGTGCTCCACCCACATTTACGGGGGTTCTTGATCCGTTAAAGAGTTCTCGATGGATTACCGATATAGAAGGGGCTTTTCGTATGAGTCGTTGTGTAGAAGAGGATAAGGTAAACTTTGCTACTAATTATCTTCGTGAACGAGCTAAAGTATGGTGGGAAGGCAAGGCGAACGAGAAAGGTAGTGCTTGGAGAGAATCGTGCACGTGGGATCAATTTAAAGAGGTGTTCATGAAAGAGTATGCTCCGGCGGAGGAAATTGATAAAATAAGAGAAGCTTTCCATTCCCTAGTGCAAACGGATGAAACGGTGAATGAGTTGTGGGGAAAGTTTTGCGACATGGTACAATATTGTCCGGAATATCTTAATAATGAGAGGCTTAAAGTTGATAAATTTCAAAGGATGCTCAAGGATGAAATTCGTACGATAGTGTCACCGTTCAAGTGCACCGACATGGAGGATCTTCTTAGTAGGGCACGTACTCGTGAAGCGGACTTGGATAGAATAAAAAGCAAAGAGAAGAAGGACTTAAAAAGGAAGCATGATCATCCATCAACATTTAGTAAGCGAGGCAGGTTCGATTTTACAAGGAAGGACAACACGGGAAAGCTACCTCCTAAGTGTAATAGGTGCGGTAAGAATCATGTGGGAGAATGTAAATCCGGGATGAAGGGATGTTATAAGTGTGGAGATACTGGTCATATTAGCAAGGATTGCACCAAGCCTTTGGTAATATGTTACGGGTGCAATGAAGAAGGACATAAAGTAAGTGAATGTCCTAAGTATAATCCTAAGCAAGCGAAGCCGTTCAAGCCGATTAAAGGAGAAAAGATTGAAGTGCCAAGGCCTATAGCTCGTGTTTATCAAATGAGTACCGAAGAGGCGAAGTCGAGTCCAGACGTTGTCACAGGTATAATTCTCGTTAATTCTAAACCCGCTCGTGTTTTGTACGACTCTGGTGCAAGCGTGTCCTTTGTATCTTATAACTTCAGTAAAGAATTGTCCACTCCGTTAGATAAGCTTCCCGTACCTATAGAAGTTGAAATCGCCGATAGTAAAGTGGTGGTAGTGTCCGATGTGTATCGTGATGTAGAAATTGAGATCGATGAGAATGTTTTTAGGATCGACTTAATCCCCATAATGCTTGGAGAGTTTGATATTATTGTTGGCATGGATTGGCTTAGCAAACACAATGCCGCCATTCTATGCAAACAAAAGATCGTTAGAGTTGTGAATCCTAGTGGTCGAGAAATGATGATTTATGGTGATAAGAGGGAAGGCGAGTTAAAACTTTGTTCCGTAATGAAGGCTAGAAAATATCTATCGAATGGTTGTCTAGCCTTTATGGCACATGTAGTAGATACGAGTTTAGAAAAGAAAAATATCGACGATGTTCCGATTGTAAATGAATTCCGTGATGTATTTCCGGAAGATTTGCCGGGTATTCCTCCCGATAGACAAGTTGAGTTCCGTATTGATCTTGTTCCGGGTGCTACTCCTATTGCCAAAACTCCTTATCGTCTTGCTCCATCCGAAATGAAGGAGTTAATGAGTCAACTCCAAGAGTTACTTGACAAGGGTTTTATTCGCCCAAGTAGCTCACCATGGGGAGCTCCGATCTTGTTCGTTAAAAAGAAAGACGGTAGTATGCGGATGTGCATTGATTACCGTGAATTGAATAAAGTCACGGTGAAAAATGTATATCCATTGCCAAGAATCGATGATCTCTTTGATCAACTTCAAGGTGCTCGATGGTTTTCAAAGATCGATCTCCGTTCGGGTTATCACCAATTAAAGGTTAGGGGGGAAGATATTCCTAAGACGGCCTTTAGGACCCGATATGGACATTACGAGTTTACGGTTATGCCTTTTGGTCTCACGAATGCGCCGGCGGTTTTCATGGATCTCATGAACCGTGTATGTAGACCGATGTTGGATAAATTCGTTATAGTGTTCATTGATGATATCCTTATCTATTCTAAGAGTAAGGAAGAGCATGAAGTTCATCTTCGAGAAATTCTTGAAACGTTGAGAAAAGAAAGGTTGTATGCTAAATTTTCGAAATGTGAATTCTGGTTGCAAGAAGTTCAGTTCCTTGGTCATGTTATAAATCCTGATGGTATTAAAGTAGATCCGTCTAAAGTCGAGGCCGTGATGAATTGGCAAGCGCCGAAGAACGTTGGTGAAATTCGAAGTTTTCTAGGACTCGCGGGTTATTATCGACGATTTATTCAAGACTTCTCCAAAATTTCATCTTCGTTAACCGAACTCACAAAGAAGAATGTTCCTTTTGTGTGGGGCGAGAAGCAAGAAGAAGCCTTCCGTACTTTAAGAAAGAGATTATGTGAAGCGCCGATCTTAGTGTTACCAGAGGGAACCGAAGACATGGTGGTCTATAGTGATGCATCTTATTCCGGTCTTGGATGTGTTCTTATGCAAAGGGGTAAAGTGATCGCTTACGCTTCAAGACAACTAAAGAAGCACGAAGAGAAATATCCAACTCATGATCTTGAATTTGCGGCCGTAGTCTTTGCCTTGAAGATTTGGAGGCATTATCTATACGGTGTGAAGTTCATAATTTATACCGACCATAGAAGTCTTCAGTATTTTCTTGATAAGAAAGATCCGAATATGAGGCAACGTAGGTGGTTAGACCTACTGAAGGATTATGATTGTGAAATTCGCTACCATCCCGGCAAGGCGAATGTCGTAGCGGATGCGCTAAGTCGTCAGAGTACACGGATTCACTCATTACGGATGATTGTCACATCTGATCTTTTTGATAGAATTAAGTTGGCTCAGGAGGAAGCGTTGAGAGAAGAGAATCAAGAGAAAGAACGTATCACCTCTCATATTCCTCATTTTGATGAAGACAGTCGAGGGATTAAAACACGGTATGGAAGAGTTTACGTTCCTTTTCGAAGCAACATCAAAGAATTACTCATGGAAGAAGCTCATAAGTCGAAGTATTCTATTCATCCGGGAGTTACGAAAATGTACCTTGATTTGAAAAGAAACTATTGGTGGCCGGGTATGAAAAGAGATTGCGTGAAGTATGTGGAGAGATGTTTAACTTGTTTGAAAGTGAAAGCCGAACACCAAAAGCCTTACGGAAAAGTCCAACCCTTAGACATTCCAGTTTGGAAGTGGGAGAAGATTACTATGGATTTTATCACGAAATTGCCAAAGACGAAAAAGAAGAATGATACCATTTGGGTAGTAGTTGATCGTTTGACTAAGAGTGCGCATTTTATTCCAATTAGGGAGAATATGCCTGTTCATAAGTTAGCGAAGGTCTATGTTAATGAGATAGTCGCGCGTCATGGGGTACCTATTTCAATAGTTTCTGATAGAGATGGGCGGTTCACTTCAAATTTTTGGAAAGATTTCCAAGAAGAGTTAGGTACGAAACTTCATATGAGCACAGCTTTTCATCCTCAAACCGATGGGCAGAGCGAGAGGACGATCCAGACTTTAGAAGATATGCTTCGAGCTTGCATGATTGATTTCGGAGGAAATTGGGATGACCATTTACCCTTAGTTGAATTCGCCTACAATAATAGTTATCATGCTAGTATAGGCATGCCACCCTATGAGATGCTATATGGAAGAAAGTGTAGGACGCCCGTATGTTGGGAAGAAGTGGGAAGGAGAGAATTGGCTAGCACGGATATAGTGTTGGCAACGACGGAAAAGGTTGAGATGATTCGAGCAAGACTTAAGGCGGCACAAGATAGGTGGAAAAGTTATGCCGATAATCGAAGAAGGCCAATAGAATTCGAGGTAGGTGATATGGTTATGCTAAAGGTTTCTCCGTGGAAGGGCGTTTTTAGGTTTAAGAACAAAGGGAAATTAAGTCCACGGTTTATAGGGCCATTTAAAATCTTGAAACGTGTTGGTGAAGTAGCTTATGTGTTAGAATTGCCTGAAGAAATGAGAGGTATTCATAATACCTTCCATGTGTCGTACTTGAGGAAGTGCTTAGCGGATGAAGCTAGTGTGGTCACTTTAGATGATATTGAAATTGATCCGGAGTTGATTTCACAAAAGGATGAGCCGGAAGCGATTCTAGGAAGGAAAGTGAGGCAACTTCGAAACAAAGAAATTCCATTAGTGAAAGTGCAATGGAGACATCGTAAAGGTACGAGCATTAGATGGGAGCTAGAGGAGAAGATGAGGAATGAGTATCCTCATTTATTCCAAGCGTAGATTTCGAGGACGAAATCTTATTTTAAGGAGGGGAGAATTGTTACACCCGTATCCCGATAAGGTACTAGTTATGTAAATATTAAATGTTGTATATTAAGTTTTGTGATATTAGTTAGTTAAATAATAAATGAGAGGGCATTTTGGAAAGAATAGAACTAGAAGGGCTAATATTGCCATTTGGGCAAAGTGTAATTAATAAATATGTAAGTCTAGCTAATATTAGAAATGTCCAGATTTTTCTCTTATTTGTCCCTTGTGGTGAAGATCGGTTCTTAGAAAAAGAAAGGAGGGAAGCTCCATCTTGATTATCTCAAGTCATTTCTATCATCATTTAGTAGTGCTAAGTATCCAAGAAGCCTTAATTTACATATCCCATCAAGTAAGTGTTCTTCCCCAAATAGTGAATTAGGGTTTATGTTTGATCATAGTGATCAAGTGTTGATAATTTTATGATTAGCTAGTTAATTAGACCCTAAATTGAGATGATTATGTTATAGGAAGCAAGTAAGGAGTGGGGAAAGCCATTGTTAGTGTGTTTGAGCTTAAAGATTGAGGTAAGTACATTGGTATTAACATGTTATTGTTAGCTTTATCATATATTATGTATGATAATGGTTTATGTGTTAGCTTTATCATGTTTGTTTACATGGTAATGGTGAAAGATAGGATATAGGGTGCGTTAGCTAGTTTGGATCCATTCTAGAGGTAGCTTAGTTAGTCGTTGGGCTAACTATGGGATGAGGTTCAACCTTATGGGTTGATTGTGTTTAGGTCGACTATGTCGGCGTGAGGTAAGTGCCCCTATATCGCTAGCTTAACTAGTTGTTAGACTAGTTATGGTTATGTTATGATTTTATATCATACATTGTTAGCTTGTTATTGCCATGTACTTACTAAGCGTTTCGCTTACGTGTTTAGTTGTGATGTTTTTCTTGATAGGTACCGAAGGGTCAAGCAAAGGTAAAGATAAGATTATGTGATTGAGTAGTAGTATCCTTGTACTAGAAGAAGTTGTAGTAGGAGACCGTTCTTTTGGACCAAGCATATTGAAGTTGGAAGCCCCCGACGTGTCTTTTCGTGTTTTGGGTATATTTCCTTTCATATGGTCATTTTGTTAGTCAACGGTCATTGTTTGTGTTAGTTCAAGAGTCAAGTTTATGTGCATGTTATGAAGTCTTTATGTTTGTAGTTATGATGGTAGAAATGAGGGTGATTGGCATTTAGCCAATCTTACCCATTTTGGGGAGTTATGGGTCATGTCGATGTACCAACACTCTTTTAATATGTTAGGAATGTTTTGTTGTGAAGAAGTCAAATTGGATATCTAGTAGTTTGTGCATTTATGTATGAAATGTGTTTTTGAAGGATTGTTTAAGGGGATGTTTGGTATTAGCATGTTTTCACCCATTTTGAAAGGCTACGGGTCAAGATCTTGTAGTAACAACTTTGTAAGATATTAGGAATGTCAAGTTATGTTTGTGTTTAAATGGTCATGTTGTGGTTAAGTGTTATGGGTGATTTGGTGTTAAAAATTTGGGTGTTTTGCTGTCAAAAACTGCAGTTTTGTTCTTGATGGCCACCTTGACGCCGTCACCCTTTAAACACCAGAAATTCTCTGGCCCGTCACGGCTTAACAGTTTTGTTCATGATGGCTTTCTTGACGGCGTCACCATTTTTCTGACGGCGTCACGTTTATCTGGGCAGTTTTCGAAAAATCATATCTTTTAATCCGTAAGTCGAAATGGGTCGTATGACCTATCGTTTTGAAGCTATTTGAGTCTACTTTCATCTAAAAATAGCCTCAATGGCTGAATGTGTACTGATTTTTGTCAGCTCATAAAAGAGTAACTGGATGTCGGTTTCTGGGTGTGTTTTTGCGAAAAATTTTCACCTTTTTGGTTGTTTTTGGTCACGGGGCGTTACAATGTACATATATTGCCAAGGTATGATCTTTATGTATTTCTTCCATCTTTAATAGAAAATTTACACTCTTTTCGTGTTTATTGCTACTATCACCCGCACTTGATCCCAAGTGGGGGGAACAACACCGTATTACACAGTAAATAAGGGTGGAGTCAGGCTCGTGACTCGAACAAAAACAAGCGCTTCGTGGGAGGCAACCCATGCTTATCTTTTATTTTATTTTCTGATTTGGTATTGAGTCTGTCAGACCTGTAGAAGATACGGCGCATCTCCATCATAAGATGCGACGCATCACCTGCACTGGTCATATCTTATCTAATTTTCTGCATTTTTACTTTTGACTTTAAAACTTTCTGTCAGTATTTTAATGCGGCGCATCCCTGGTTAAGGATGCGACGCATCTTTTATTCTGATTCGTATTTATTCCAGGCTCGATACGGCGTATCTTCTTCCATAAGATACGGCGTATCGACTGACCTGATGATTTTCATTTTAAATTTTTAGTTTTATTTTTTCTAACTACTAATGTATTATGCAAGTTTGAACCTTCTTAACTCAGGTGTGTTAAAGTCTGAATGGTATTATAGATTCCTGCATTCTTGTGGATACATCATTTTTGAAGCTTAAACTTTCTAATCCACAAGAAAGTTGATTTTTGCTCTTATACGAATAATGGAGGATCATACCGAGCAAATCTCAGGGGAGTTTTTCTGTTCTAATTCTTTTATTTTCCAGTTTTTAATCTTTGATACAAACAACGAGGACGTTGTTTAACTTAAGTGGGGGGATTGGAGAATTAGAACACTTACTTGTCCTAAACTTTTTCAAAATATGCTTAAAATGCGCTTAATATATCAAAATTTAAAATTTTATAGCATGTTTTTGTTTAAAGTCTAAATTACATAGCTGCACACATAACATTATTTCCAAAAATTGTGAACTTATCAAAATTCACAAATCTATGAGTGTGCCGGTGACTTGTAAACTTTAGAACTTGGCTTGTATACTATTCGAGACCACCATAATAAGTATTATCTATATAATTGGAATGACTTGTCTAAATTGGTAAATTTCTAGGATTACACCCAAATAGCCTTTACATGTTATGTGATATTAACTAACTACACTGGTTAGTTAACCCCCGTATAAACCTTTTGTTACTCTCACTTTTAGAGTAAGATACCCCTAGAAAAACCCTCAGAGCCATTCCTTTCGTTTCTTACACCTTTGTTATAATGTTTCGTTACACCCTTACACCTTAGCCTACCCTGTAGATTAAAATCCGTGGTTAATTGCTTTAGGCAAAGTGTGTTTCCTTACATTACCTGTGTTCGCGTGCGTAATTCATTATCTTTGGTTAGGTCGGGAAATTGCACAATGCAATTGGTATGAAAGTAAATATTGTATAACTTTGAGTTTATTTTTCGTGTGTTTACTACTTTCACTATTACAGTTATTTCTGAAAGTATGATGAGTATGGAAAAATTATCCGGAAAAATAGTGATAGAAAAGTTGTGAAATTTTACACATATGTTGATGTCAAAAAAAAAAAAAAAAAAAAAAAAAAAAAAAAAAAAAAAAAAATCGAAAAAATAGAAAAGAAAAAAGAAAAAGGAAAAGTTGAAAGTTTGTTTTAACCAACTTATGTAAAGTTTTGTATTAAGTGGGAGATATCACCACTAATTGTTGTTATATATTATATTTATGGATTGAATGGGAGTTGGCCGTTATGGGAACGCCAACTAGGTTATTTTTGATTGAGATCTTGTTGAGTATAATTCGTGTCTACCTAAAGCGTGTGTTTCAAGTGTTAAAGCGTGAGTTATTCAATGATATGAGTCTTATTCATGGGATGGTTGGGAAAGTAATTTACCACACTTAGGATTTTAATTTATCTGTTTTGTTTATTTTTCATTTTACACCAATTTGTATCCCAAATATTATCCATACCCTACATCATGCTTTATCCAAACCTTTGATTTATTGAGATTAGGGATTTGAGCAATCTTAAGTATCGTAGTCGTGGATTCGGCTATGTATTTATGATTTTGTCGCCCTTTTTGATATAATATTATTGGTAAAGATTACTTGGTCCTATCTTTAGCCCATTCGAGTTAAGGATTTAAGCAATTGCAAGTATCGTGGTCATGGATTTGATCATGTATTTGTGATTTTGTCGCCTTTTCTTGAATGTGAGATCGATATAGATTAAAAAGGATGATCAACCCTTAACCAACAAACCCTTTTTACCGCTTTAGACTTGTTATTC
This sequence comes from Artemisia tridentata subsp. tridentata, assembly GCA_021014915.2. Taxonomy (NCBI): domain Eukaryota; kingdom Viridiplantae; phylum Streptophyta; class Magnoliopsida; order Asterales; family Asteraceae; genus Artemisia; species Artemisia tridentata. The sequence continues at coordinate 423,733,634 of CP139507.1, read as the reverse complement.
CTTGGCTTTAGTGGGGGAGATGCGCATACTTGCCAAGCTTATGATAGAATATTCGTCACGACTGGACAGTTAAACGATTAGATTTGCTTTTATCGAAATATTTTATTTTATTTCTAATTCGTTACGTGTTTGGTTGTGCAATTATGACAAAACGAATACATGCTTAAATATAAAAATAAATCCTAATATCTTTTAGGATACATTTTCATAAGATTTATTCTAAGGTTTACTTGGGGACAAGTAAAGTTCAAGTGGGGGGATATTTGATGAACTCAAATAAGTACATTTTATTATCATCATTTATCCTATTTATTTGACTTGTTTTATTATATTATATATGAGAATTGATACGTTAATGTTTACTTTTGTAATTCTCAGTTAAAAACAAGTATTATGTGAAACTTGGCGATTTTGGACTAATTATGGAGCAAAACAAGCAAGATGTTAAGAGTCTATTGAAATGTACAAGATCAAGATCATTCTGCTCCAGATACGCCGCAACATACTTCTTACATACGGCGTATCACTATCAAGATTTCACAAGTTACAATCCAAGACAACAAAGGACATGCGCCGCATAGAGAAATGGAGTTACGCCGCATCTTAAGGCGGTGTACGAATATTCCTGAATATATTAATCTTGGACCCCACGCGAAGTTAAGTCAATGCGCCGCATCTACTTATCCTATGCGCCGCATCTAACCCTCAGACAGAAACTATAAATACCCCAAGTTCAGACGAATTTCAGAGGTTGGACAGTGCAAGATACCATACGTACGAGTACCAAACCAGAGACGAATTCAGACGTATTAGCAGCACAAGACACACCCTGAACGAAGATACAAGAGCTGTAAGAAGGTCCTGCATGTATTCAATTCATTAAGTAGTTTTGTTTTATTGTATTAGTACACTTTAATTCATCAGGATTGATGGGCTGATGTCATGTGACTACGGAATATCATGCGCACCCCTTAAAATTGCTTTCCCATTAATTAAAGTTTATATGTTGATGTCTTTGGTGACTTTTATTAGTGCATTGATAACCTCTGTGTCTAGCTGAGCATTGCTTGGGTCGCCATGCCCCTTCCTCGCCTATTTAAGAGACGCTAAATAAATAGGATAAACATAAGTAATCATTAAGGGTTTACTCGCCGATAAGATTAGAGCCAACGAGAAAGGTTTAATTATATACACTTCATATAAAACTAGCAATAAAACAAGTGACAAGCTACTTAATTATCAGGACAGGCCTTCTTATTGTCTCGAGTATCTATCTGTGTACGTGTGTGCTAATCGCTGATTCGTGCTCATTAGTTTAGTTTTCTATTTAATCATAACCAAATCATGCCAGTCTCTCAGGCTGAACCCCTTTGTGTTAGATTAGGTTGTACAGCTAACTTAAGATATTAAAATACTGATTAGAATAACTAGATAGTACGTTCCACTCTTAGTGATCGACACTCTACTTACCATTATATTCATACTGACCGGGTACACTGCTCGTTAAGTGTGTGTGTTATTGATAAGTCGGCTAAATATAAATTTAAAACTTGAGTAGGCATTAATACTGCTAAACCGCAACGACACATCGCACGCATCAACATGCTTTACTGCATTGAACTTCAACAACCATACAATCTTGCCTATTTCTTCGCTAATAGAATCGTACATCTCAAGGATAGTCCAAACAAACTTATTCCTTACAGGATGTTCCTAACTTGTCTCTTTCGTCATTTCATGACAACTTACCCATCTCTTATAAATCCACAATACTATCTTGTCGACAAGGTAATGGAACCCCTGAATGAAACGCACTTAACGTCCTTTCTCATCCCCTAAATCATCTATCCCATCCTCATCAAAGGAAGATGAATGGAACTACTCAAAGATTGAAGAGAGCCTAAAGGAAAGTTATGATTTGAAGAAACATGAGTGTTATTTTAATATTATCTATATGTAAGAACCCTGTTAAAATTAGTCGTTATGGTCATGTTTTCTATGTGTCTTACTATGTATCATATTTGATCATATATTGTACTTGTTTACTTCTGTGTGTTTCTTACATGCTCTTTTTAGTATATCTTTCTTGTATCTATGTATAAGTGTTGCCTGAAGTGTTAGATTTTTTTTATTCAACTAATGAGTAAACTTCTACGAGCCCACTGTGAAAGAATTAGTCTCAGAAGCCGGATCCCTTAGTTATAACTAGCCGGATCCCTTTTAGAAAGGATCCGGAGGATCCGGGCATACAGAGTGAAATTTTATACCACCTCTTATCACCCTCAACCATTCTAACCTTAGTAGACTAAGTATCCATCTCCTATTAGTCACATTTGAGCTGACTTTGAGGTTAGTAGCTATTTTGATCTCTTGGGATTAACATAAGTTTCTTCCGAGATGCTTATGATTTATCATCTTCAAAATAACCATCATTTCTCAGTACCACTTCTTGCATCACCTCCCTCTGATCATTATACACTTATCTATAATTTAAATGAATTTTTAACAAATTTATTTCCATTAACTCTACCTCAAAATGCTCTAAAACCAATCTTTTAATTCTCATGATTTTTAAAGAATTTTTAAATTTTTCATACAAAATTTTCCTGAAACCTACAAATAATTAACACTTAGTGGTATGATTTTCTTAACTCATGTTCACTTATTGACCTACTTTAGATCTCTTCTCCGCACTAAAGACCATTAATGGCAACATCTCATCATTAGTCTTAAACCACTCAGGATTTTTTCATTTAAGCACCCTCTCACACTCATTATACCAGGAAACATAGGGTTGCTATAGCGTAATCATAATCATTTTTCCCTCACACCTGATCTGTTAGCCGGATCCCTCAGCTAAAGTTAGTTGGATCCCTGTTGAAAAGGATCCGCTGGATCTGGGCAAACAGACACAGGTTTGATCATCTAAAACCTTCCAAAACTCAACTTTATCCACTCAAACACTCCACATTGCCTTTAATATATCTCCTAGAATATTGTATCACTGTAGTTGACCTTGGTGCATGCATATCATTGTAATTCAAAGGATTTTAGTGGTTTAGGCTTTAATTACCATACTTGATCCTTCACTATTTAAACCACTTGTGTTTGTGCTTCCAAACTACACCTAAACAAACCATCTTCTACTGTAAACTCACCTTCTAAACTTACCTAAAAACATGACTAAGGCACCAAGTGCAAGATCATCCACTAGGAGTCCACCAAGAAAAACCGCACGAATTGTGTATGAAATATCCTTAACCGAAGCCTCACCCATCAAAACACCTTCTAGTAGAACACCTATCTCAAACTACATCCAAACCCCTCCTTCAAATACGCCAACTCCACCACAACTTGCTTCCACCAAAACAACCTCACCACAACCTACTTCTCTTGAACCAACACCTTCCATTAAAGCTACATTACCAAATACACCTATATCAACTCAACCTATACAAGCCTCACCTCTTCAACCTCAAATCCTTTCCTTTACCACACCTCCTACCTCTCCCCATCCATTCTTGAACTCATTGGAGGACCTCCCTCCTAGAACCTTTAATCCACCACCATTGCCCACATTCTCATCCATTGAGAGACTGACAACTCAACCATCATCTCATCACTTAGATGTTGACATAAACATACCACCACCTATAGCAAACTTGCCTTCCTTTCCTCCGCCTTCAAATGGTCCATTTTGGGTTATGAGAAGATATAAACCATCTCAACCAACTCAACCACCACATATACTTCCTCCCACACATACTTCTCAACCAACACCCATGGTACATCCACAATCTTTCCACCTAGGTGTTTCCACCTCAAACATACCTCAACAACCCTCTACCTTAGGTCCTCAACAAACAAACCACGATGATACTTGTGATCATTGTCAACATGTCCAAACCTTAATACATGAACTACGTGATGAAGTACGTTTCATGTTCTATCATCTCCTTGAACGTCTTGACGATGTCACCAAACCTAACCTTCCCAAAAAACCTTGAAGTGCAAGCACAAGTGGTCTCCCTATTCTTAGATTACAAAACGCACTTTATTTAATAATCAAATGATCAAACGATAAAAGATTACAAAACCCTAAATCCTATATTTATAGGAGAAAGTTACCTTGAAGAAAAAGATAACTAATTAAAGTAAAAGCATAAATCAAAACTAAAAATAAATAAAATTTCCTAAATTAAAAAAATTCTAAATAATAATAATAATAATAATAATAATAATAATAATAATAATAATAATAATAATAATAATAATAATAATAATAATAATAATAATAATAATAATAATAATAATAATAATAAATAAATAAATAAATAAATAAATAAATGAATTCAAAAAAAAAAAAAAAAAAAAAAACTCCTACGAAACCCTCAAATCTTGTCTTTATCATTTCAGCAAACTTGAAAAAAACTCGACCCCGAGTTCTCATGTGTAATTTTGCTGGTGGGGTATACCTTCAATACTTGATTGATGGCTTTAATCTTGTCTCATTTTTCACACTCCCATAAGTCAACACACGAACCCGATCTTCTCGATTAATTAGTCCATCTTTCTTCTTCAAAATAAAAATCATCTTCGAGCTCTTGAGGTAAATAGACTTGTTTGACGAATTGTAAACTTTGAGATGCTTCAAATATCTAACCTTATCTGTCTTCTTTTTGATTAAGATCCATACTAAAGTCTTGATTGACTTCACCAATATTCAAACCTTCAATACATTCTTCATCTTTAAAACACAAAACTTTGTCTTGACATTTCTTTAATGCTACAACTACTTTGTTGATTCCACCAAAGTTAAATTTTTGTCTTCATGTTGCTTACAAACTAAGTTCTTGGATTTTTTTTCAAAGTGTTCTTCAACAACCTCGCTCTTCAATATCTATTCTTCAATCTTAACCTTACGCATCGGTACATGTATTAGTTGGATGAAATTATCGCAATTATCTTTTCTTCCCATAAGAGAAGGTACAGATTACGTTTTTAATCATAAAAACCTTGAACTTCTTGTCGCCATGGTTTTCCCAATAGACTATGACTATGCTCATGATCTGTAACTTCACAATATACTTCACGATTATAAGACCAACCAACAGATATTGGAATCCAACAAACTTGTGTTCCTCTGATTGGACAAATATCTATTGGTAAATTAAAATAACTAACCAATTATCTCGTCACCAAATTCCTAGCACCATAATTGCCAATAATCAAATAAAATACCTTATTATCATTGAAACTTTTGAATGAAATAATTAGATTGTTGGCAGTCAAATCTCTATCTTCAATCTTTCCTCTCATTCATCAACCCTTCTATTGTTGAACGGGGAATGGTTGCTTGCACAATTACCTCCAAAATCGCCTATTGTTGGAAGAATTCTTCGACCTTCGTGTTTGCTACACACGTAATTTTCGTGGTTGTTACCTCCACCTACGAACATGATACGTCTTTGATAGATAGTGGAATTCCTGTCGAATTTGGATATGATTTTGGTAAAACCATGATTCATGTACTATCCAGACAATACCTCACCAGCAATATAGTTTTTTTTTTATAAATCTTCTACATCATTCACCATCAAGGATACTAACAACATCTAGATGCCAACTGATACAGAACACGAAAGCGAATTTGGTTAAACCATAATCCAAAGGCAACCCTTGTAACACCTCCAAAAATAGATTGCAGCGGAAGATAATGTCACTGAGGTGCTACTTCATAATACAAAGTTACAACTTATATTGAACGAATCTAAATGAGACGTTTTAAAAAGCTACCTCTCATTAAATGAAATTCGAGGTACAAAAAAAGATCCCAAAGTACTAAGTTACATAAATATTTTTAAAACATTATTTAATGGTAATATAGTACTTCAAAGTCAATGTCATGCGACTCAAATGCTCCAAATGCAAGCTATAACATAACGTTGGTGAGTTCATAGAATTTTATAAATAACAACGTAGAGTAAAAGTAATGTGGTTTCAAAAGAGGGAGCTTTGTGACCATTGCGTCACTCACAATGTCATGAAAATAAATGTTTACCTTTAAGTGAATTAGTAGTATAGACCACAAGGTTTTCGAGAGTTAATATTGTACGCATACAATATCAAGTAAAATATTTAGTGACCACTGCTTCACTCACAGTGTCAGAAAAAGTATTAGTGATCATTGTAACGAATGTGTTAATACAAATAAACCTTAAAAACGTTTATTTATATTTTATGATCTTCTAATGTTTTGTCGATAACAAACGTAAAATCATTTTAACGAGATAGATAAAATACATAAACGCTTTGAGCCAAAAGCTTACTAACTCATTTCATTAAACAAACCTTAAACATATTTAATTAAACAAGTTTACATAAAAGCCAAAACCATTTTATAAAAACACTTAAGTAAAATAATTACTTACACTTTTATAAAATACATGTTACTTGTAAATTAACTAGGAAAAGACTTGGACTATCCATGACCCAGACTATCCATGACCCAAAAACCAAGTCCATAACCCATAACCCATGGAGCTTAATCCATAACCCATGACCCATTGCATGACATCCATAATGGGTAAAACCCATGACCAATGACGCATGACCCAAAGTCCATGACCCATGACCCAAGATGTCTTTGACATCTTTCATGACATCACTTGACCCATGGACCTTGACCCATAACCCAAAATCCGAACTGGTACTACCAGATAGCCGGATCTCTTGGATTACACTGGCCGGATCCCTTTGGGAAGGGATCCGCCGGATCCGGGTGAACAGTGGACAGTTTGCCTATAAATAGTGAGCCATTTCTCTCTTATCACTCACCCCTTTTAGACATTCCTTCTCTCTATGTTCTAAACTCTCTAACCACAGATCCAAGGATCTTCCTATGTAGTCTTTCTTTGTGATTCTCTAGGTTCCTTCTAAAGGGCGAGATCACGACCTCTCGAAGACTTGCAAGCTCATGATATGAGTTGCTAGGATTCTTCTCTTCCAAGATCACAGAAGTGCATCTTGATCTTTCTTCTTCTCAAAAGGGTGTTGTAGATGTGTTGAGTCGTTAGGTGTAAAAGGACGTTGGATCCTTTAGTCTTGTTGTACTAGGTGTGTTGGTTTGGTCCGCCATGCTAAGGACCCTGTATCTAGCCTTGTACCGGATAAATTGTAGGCGACGAAGGTTTGCCTTTACCTCGTGGAAAAACCCAGTATCTAGCTTTGTACCGGATAAAGTGTAAGCGACGTTGCGAAGGCTTCTCCGCCAAGTGAAAGGAGTTTGTGTTGTAAAGTGTTTACGAACTCTCGAGTGGGTGACTCGAGGAGTGGAGTAGGGCAAGGAAGTTGACCTTGTAGCCGAACCACTATAAATACTTGTGTTATGGTTGTGTCTCTCTATCTCTCTCTCGTAGCTTAGTTTTATATGCTTTAATACTATCAATATCCAACACGTCAAAACTATATTGACATAAGTCGATCTATAAGTTTTAAAAAGAGTTTTTAATCGGTAAAACTATTCAACCTTCCCCCCCCTTCTAGTTTTATACAGAATGCAATGTCAGGAATAGTATTACGTTAGCACTAAGTTCATAACACCGAAACTACAACAGTTAAGTATGCAAGTAAGTGCACATAGTATAAAGGCCCGGTAAGTGTCTACCCCTCGACACTTAAGTTTCGACATGGTATACGTCCGTTTGCCTATATGGTAAAATCGACCGGGGGAATCACCCCGATAGATCTATCTATAAAACTCACGCTTCCCGCGTGAACTAACGGTACATGATAATGGGCATAGTAGGTAACAATGATTAGGCTAAACCGTAATAGTTTAAAATTATGTACTTGTGTCCATAAGAAAAGAGAGTATTGCATACGAGAAATCAAACGTAAGTTTAAGCAATGCGAGTAGTGTGTTTAAGTATACAAACGGAAGTTAAAGCGAGTAACATATATACGTAAACGAGTAATAAGATTTAGCAAACAAGCATACAATGTGTAAGAGTAACAATGAATTTTAGAAAATGAGTAATGTTTTTGAGTAAACAATCATGTATTTAAGTAAAATGAGAAATGAGTTTAAGTAAATCGAGCATGTATTCTCACCCCAAAAGTATTTCAAACGAGTAAATTAGGGGCCATGAACTCACCTTAGTAAAGTAGTAATCCGGGAAAAGTATATCAATGTATAGAAGGTAACGGCTCCGACACGCGACCTAAGCGAGTATGTTTCGACTTAGTATTACTCTATATGAAATTCAATAAGTGTAAAAGTGTTTCCTAGACTTTATATCACCATGACATGTTTGTGCTCTAGTTTCCTTTGGGAAAATACATTTTTCGTCAAGTTATGTATTTTTAATAATTTTCGACACTTTAACAAAAGTTCCCGTGTTTACTAGTTAAGTAATCTCGTAGTAAAAATAGTCTCGTTTTTATGTCAAAATGTTTAAAATAATACTCCTTTATAGTTTATAAAAGTATTTCATCCTTTTGTCATTTTCCGTCCTTTTGTCGGGTTTTCATCTTTTTGTCGGGTTTTCAAAAATAATCTTTTTGTCGGGTTTTTGAAAATAATAATTATTTTGTAGGATCGATAATATGCATGATTTATGTGGTTCAGGAGGTCTAGATTGATCAAACATGATGATATGATACATGTTTCTAGTGAGAGAAAGTAAAGAGAGGGTGAAGAAAAACACAAAGTATATTAGCTTGAAAGAATGAATATTACACTATGATTTTCCCATACCCCTCATGGAGAGTCATAAGGGGTATTTATAGACTCATTACATTACAAGTTTTCCACTTAAACAATAGTAGTCCCTGCGGGTACTACTTACTACGAATCTAGTCCAATTCACGTGTAAGACGTTATCTTTATAAAAAAGCGAGGCTAACAATCTCCCTCCAAGATATCGTCACACATGAATGGTTACAATGAAACCTATAAACAAAGTAAATTACAATAATAATAAACTATGTTGACGTTGTTGAAGCGCAGAGTCTCTGTAGTCTAGATACTGAGGCAGACTTGAAGTTCTTTTTCGACGAACTCGGCATTTGATCTTTGGCACTGACGGCACTGATCCTTGTAGCTCTGAACTTCAACTGTAATGGTCTAGTTAGGTTATTACTCCCTCCTAACTAGTGAGCCTTTTTCTTTTATCTACTCCCTCCTGAATCGACAACTCTCTTTAGTCTTCAAACACGCAGCGGAAAATATAGACACTAAACTGTAGCACCATGGTTGTCGTTCGGGGAGCATCATAACAACATACCTCACAAAGTATTGCATCCAAGTTGGTAATAAGCCTCTGACAACCAACTTACTAAATACGAAACACTACTTCTTTCTTTGTGTACTTCTCCCTCCTGATGGTTGCGAGTTATCGGAATCATCATAATATTGTTTACACGCCTTAGATTAGCTTTTACTTGATGCAATATTAAATCCATAACAGCCCGTGTAAGCTTAATTTCGTGAGAATATGTCGAAAAAATACTCTCAATACTTCTCTCAAACCAACCTTTAAACGAACCTCCTTTTAATTCACTGGCTAATTGTAATGACCATATATGGAGACAACCCGATATGACCAACTTGAAAAAGAAGTAAACACCCCAACTTTGTGACTTAATGGTTGTACTAATGCGCCTTTTGAATAATCCACAACTTTGTGTGACACTGAGTACTACAACGTAACTCCTTAAAGTGACATCTATACACTGTGAGCACTACAACGTAACTCCTTGCATCAGTTATAACTAGATTGTCAATTCTTAATCAAATCAATAATACCATACAAAAACCCCGTAGTCATTTTTGTTAAACATAACAATTCTAGCCGTGAAATATGTATCCCTGTGAAATTTGCAATACCAAAATACAACTCTTAGTCCAAAATTTATTAAAACATCAAGTCTTAATTAAATTTCGGATTATAATGAAAAATGCCAGCCCATCTATTCGTATGATCAATCAGCCCATAACATTTGATAACAATCCAAAGCCCAATCCATGATAGGATCCAGTAACAATAATACTCAGTTCAATCATATTGATATACCCCATTGCCCTAACCCTAAACACATACTTCACAAATATACCGCCCCCATCACCAACTCTCTCATCAAACTCATCCAACCGATCCAAATCGCATCATCAACAGATCTTCATCATGAAACGCAACTCATCTAATCAATCACTTCACTGCTCTCATCTTGATCATCATCATAAAATAATCAATCATCACAAATAAACACTTAGTACCGTATCATTGGTCACGAGTAAGTTTAATTGTGGTGCTTAATGTTATTGTTGTTGTCTAGACGAACAGAAGTGAAAATGAAACAGTCTTGTTATTGTTTTCACTTGGAGATTTTTCGTATATATAACACGAAGTATATCTTCACAAGGAACTATGATGAGATTGGTTCAATACTAAAAAAAATCTTCTAAAAGATTGAAAAGCGATGAACCGTTCTGAGATCTTATGTATCTGTTTAATTATTTGAATGAGTGTTGGGGAGAGATGTGAGGGTCCTTTAGATTTTGTTTGGTGTCGGTTTAGGATTTGATTGTGGTTACTGATCTGGAATCTTGTATTCATATCGATTGAGTTTTCGAGTTATCGTGGACTGATGATGTATAATAGCTGAAGTCTGAGTTGTTGGTATGTTTGTTTTGTGGTCAAAAGGTCTTCTTTTTCATCTTGATTCATTTTCTTTTTCAATTCCGATGACTGGTTATAGACCCAATTCCGACAGCTTTGACTGTTTGACCTGTCGAATTGCGATAATTTAATCCAATTCCGACGGGTTAATTCCGACGGGTTAATTCCGACAGATCAATTCTGACGGGTCCAATTCTGACGATTCTTATCAAATTTCTTTACAAGAAATCGATTCCAATTCAGATTTGAGGGTTTGTCGGAATTCAGATTTAAGGGTTTGTCGGAATTCAGATTTAAGGGTTTGTCGGAATTCAGATTTGAGGGTTTGTCGGAATTCAGACTTAAGGATTTGTCGGAATTCAACAAGAACACGGTTACTTCAAGATCCAACGAGAACTCAGTATTCCCTTGCTTGTATAAGTGTGTGGAATACTTCGACTAAGAAAAATCTTCTAATTTGTACGAATTAGATAGATTCTATCGGAATTGAAAATTCATCTAAATTGCATATTTCATCGAAATTGAAATTTCATCGAAATTGAAAATTTCCATCGGAATTGTAATTTTTCTCGGAATTGCTACTTTCACTTTTCATCGGAATTGCCCAAACTTATCGAAATTGCAAGTAATCTATCGGAATTCACCAAAATCCATCGGAATTCAACATAATCCATCGAAATTGACTTCTGTTTGATTTTTTAAAGACTAAACTTCAAACAACCATAAGTTTAAGACCAAAACTTCACCACAACAACTGAATTTAACCTTCACAAAACACAACTCCTATATCGTTGCACCGATCCAAGATCAACTTTATCATACACAACTTCATCAATGGCAACTCAGCAAGACATTCATGCAGCCGGTGCAGAAAACCATCCTCCTATGCTTGAAAAAGGTGGGTATCTTCCATGGACAAGCCGTATGCTTCGTTACATCAAAACCAAGCCTGATGGTAAACTTCTGCTCCAATCTATTAAGAATGGACCCTTCAAGCCTCGACAAATTCAAGACCCTGGAGAGCCAAATGCAACACCTCCTATTCCACCGTTCTTTCGTGAACAATCAGAAGCAGAATACACAGAAGAAGACAGGAAGCAAATCGCAGCTGATGATATAGCAATGCACTTAATCCAACTAGGATTACCACGAGAGATCTTTACTGCTGTCGACAGTTGTGAAACTGCCTATGACATGTGGGAATGAGTTAGAAGGCTATGTCATGGCACAGAAATTGGGCAACAAGATGTTGAAAACAAGCTACTAACTGAATGGGAGAAGTTTACATCCACTCCAGGCGAATCCATTGAATCATACTATACCAAGCTCTGCACTCTAATGAATGAGCTAATCAGAAACAAGTTGACACCAAGACAAATCATGAGCAACATCAAGTTCATCAACAATCTTCAAGAAGAATGGGGACGATATGTCACTATTGTCAACCAAACCAAAAATCTACATCAGGTGAATTATGATCAGCTCTATGATTTTCTGAAGCAAAACCAAGCTGAGGCTAATGAAGTCAGGAAAGAAAGATTTGCAAAGAATCATGATCCTCTTGCACTCATTGCTCAAACACCAACACCTTTACCAGTGAACACACAGCATCAACCATCTTCATCTTCCACTCACAACTACATGCAACAACAATACATTCCACAACAACAAACTGTTGTAAGTCCACAACAACAATTCTACCCACAACAACAACAATATCCACAATTCCAAGAACCAGAATTCACTGACAATGATGAGTCTACTGCTGCTTTAACTCAAGCATTTGCTTATTTGACAAAGGCATTCCAAGGATGCTATTCTACACCAACCAACAACAACCAAAGGATTTCATTAAATACTCCCAACAGGCAGGTTGCACAGCCGAGTTTCAATATGGATTAAGGTGGACAAATAGTTGGAGTTATTGGGAATCAGCAAGGATATGCTACCAGATTTCAGATGGGTAATCAAGGGCAGTATGCAGGAAATCAAATGGGTCAGTAAACCAGGAATCAGATGGATCAAGTTGTTGGAAATCAAAGGGGTCAGAATATTAGGAATCAAACAGTGGGTAATCAGATTGGAATGTTACTGCTCCAGTTGCTGGGAATTATGGAAATATGAATCTGGGAAATCCGATCAAGTGTTTCAACTGTCAGGGTGTCGGTCATATGGCAAGGAACTGTCCTACTAAGCCAAAAAAGAAAGATCCAGCTTATCTATAGAAAGCATTGCTTTTGGCACAGAAGGAAGTGGCAGGTTTTCAGTTGAATGCTGAGGAAAATGATTTTATGGCTCTCATGGATGACATGGAAGACATCGAGGACATCGATGCAAACTGCATATTTATGGCAAATCTTCAGGAGGCTAAGTATGACACGGATTCTGATACACCTCCTGTTTATGACACCAATGCAGTCTCTGAGGTACCATCATTCAATACATGCCACAATAATGAAATATTTGATATGTCTCCTCATGAGGAATAACATTATGAGATTCTAGCACCCACTTATGATACATACCTGGACACGCCAAGTAGTAGCAATATTGATTTGGCAACTCCAGATATGAATCATAATGGAGGCTTAGTTTCACAGCATGCTGAGAATGATGAGGAAACACGTGCTCTATTTGCATCATTATTGAACACTTGTAGCATTGAAATTGAGAAATTGAAAAAGGTCAATTGCGATGCTAAGGCCGCGAATGAGAAAATGACCGCTGAGCTTGAGAGGTATAAGGAAAATGAAAAAGCTTTTGAGTTTCATAAACAACGACAGTCAGAATTTGAAACTGGTTATCAAAATTCTGTTTTAAGAGCAAAACAATTGCAAATCAAGTTTGACACATTTGATGTTAATTTAAACATGAAAATAAAATCCTTAAATGCGGAAATTTCTGATTTGAAAAACCAACTTTCTAAACAAACATCAACTTGTTCTGATCTTGAAAAAGAAAAGAAACAGTTAAAGGCTAATTTTTCAAAACGATAAAATGATCTTCTTGATGAAATCATTGAGAAACAAGAAACAATCAGAAAGTTGGAAGATTTGCTTGTGAAAACGAGTCATTCTGCTCAAACCATTCATATGTTAATTAAAGATCCAAACCCGCTTTTGCACACTATGAAGAAAATGGCTATCGGTTGTGAAAACCCTTATACTCTCAAGAAAGCTCAGAAAGAACAGAATGTTTTGTACAATGGAAATGTGATATATGCTAAACATGATCCTCCCGCTGTTCGGGATTCTGACGAAACAATTGAGCTTGCTGAAGAGAGTCGAATTAAGATGAAACAAAAGAACCCAGAGATAAAACCAATTGATTACAACAAACTCAACATACTTTCTGGAGTTAATTTTGTTCAACAAAAACAAACACCAAAGTTTTCCAAAAAACCAGTTGTTACAACAGAAATTACTGCTCCACTGAATGCAATTCATGCGAGAGTAATTCATTTTGAACAAGCATTTTTGAAAGAAACAGCCGACTTTGTCAAGGACCACAAATACCTGGTGAAGGAAGCTAATGAAAATATTGAAAACATCAAAGTTTTGGAAAACCTTAATGATTCTCTCTTCGAAGCAGTTGTGTCGACCGATATTATGTCCATCATTTTACAAGCATATTTTGTTGAAGACGATGAAAGACTGAGAGCTGAGACCTCTGCAATTGTTTCAAAGTATGAAAATGCTCTTAAAACTTGAAAAAGAAAATGTGTCATATTTTAAACAACTTGATCGAAAAACCGAGGAATGCAAGTATGACAAACTGTCGTATGAGCGTGCCTACAAGGACATGAAAGAGCAAAATGATCTTTTGAGGGCTCAGCTAGAAAGTCAAAAAGGGAAGGGTGTGGATACTAAGTTTGCAAAACCATCGACTTCCGAAAACCCGGTTGTTAAACCAAAAATGTCGATTTCTAAATTTGTTCCTAAAGTCGATGTGAAAAATGATTTGACAAAACCAGTCACTCCAACACCCTTGCCCAAGCCAAATGAAAAAGATAATATTGTTGATAAAGGAAAAGCGGTTGTCGAAACACAAAAAGTTATAGCACCTGGCCTTTATAGGATTAGTCCCACTACTGCGTCTGCCTCCACATCTAAAACATATGGGACAAATGACAAGAGTGTAAAAATTAATCCAAAAGAGTCTAGGAATGTTAAAACAACTTCAAAGGACAACAATATAAATCCTAATGCGTGTGCCTTACCTTCTACAGGATTAGAAAGCACCTCTAAGAGCAGCAGACTACAACCTAGGAGCAATACAAGGAATAATAGAGTATCGCCTGTCTCTAAGAGTAGATACCAGAATAAAGTTGAAGAAGTAGAAGAACACCCTAGGAACTTATCACTTTGTAATAAGAGACATATCATCTAAATGTAATGTCAAAAGTACTGTTTCTAATGCATGTAATGACTCTGTTTGCTTAATGTGCAAGAAATATTTATCTAATGATGTTTGTGATGATTATGTTTCTAATAATGTGAATGTTACGTCTGATCAGAAGAACGTTCCAAAAGGAACTAGTGCTAGATCTAGATATATAAAAAGACTAATTGCACAATTTAGGTCAACCACTAGTAGTCAAATGCCTAGGAACTACCTTAAGTATTGTGTATGGAAACCAACGGGTAGAAAGTTTACACTCGAGAATGGCAAATTGACAGTGGTTCAAATTGAACCAGTAGAAACCTTCTATGAGTGTGATTCGGATGTTACCCCTAACTCTTCTGTTCTTCGCAGGTTATCGAAATATGTCTTTGGATCGTCGACTCGGGTTACTCCAAGCACATGACCGGGAATCTAAAGCTGCTGATCAACTTCGTATAGAAATTCATGGGAACTGTACGCTTTGGAAATGATCATGTAGCAGCTTTCTGGGTTATGGAGATCTTCAATTTGGGAATTACTTAATCACTCGAGTTTACTACGTCGAAGGGTTGGGACATAACTTGTTTTCAGTCGGGCAGTTTTGTGATGCAGATTTAGAGGTTGCATTTAGGAGAAACACGTGCTTCGTTAGAAATTTGGTTGGCGATGATCTCTTAACTGGGAATCGTGGCACCAACCTATATGATATCGACATCAACCAAATGGCCTCTTCATCACCAATTTGTCTTATGATAAGAGCATGCGAAACAAAGTCCTGGCTATGGCATAGAAGATTATCCCATCTAAATTTCGACACCATTAACAAATTAGCCAAAGACAACATCGTCAACGGACTTCCTAAGTTCAAATACATCAAGGATCACTTATGTCCATCCTGCGAACAAGGTAAAAGCAAAAGGGCATTGATGTAACATATTTTTGAGTCCAAAGAAATATTTGTGAAAATATTCCCCCGGGTCGTTCTCCCAACAAAGGTTTGACGGCGAATAAGTCGAATCGGAGTCGTGAAAATGTGAAGTGAATAAGTGACGTAAAAGTGATTATTTTTTTAGTATTGATTACACTAAAATAAGGAAAATTAAAATCAACAATCTACGCTATTAAAATAAATGCACACAAAAAGAAATCAAATAATGCAAATCCCGGGCTAATCCCGAGATTTATAAAACTAATAGTGAATTTATACTAAAATGAAAAAAGTAAAAACCTAAGGAACTAAAAATGTCACTAATCAAAACTAATTTTATGAAAGAAAATTAAAGAAAACAAAAAGTCAAAAAGTTTAGGGACTAAAGTGTAAAAACTGAAACTATTTTAGACTTTATAAAAGACAAGGACCAGAATTGTAATATCTGAAACTTTAATAAATCTAAAAACGATTTAAGAACAAAGAGAGGGACCAAACGGGACTAAATCGAAACTCGGAGATTATTTGGCAATTACTGAAAATTAAAAAACGATTTTAAACTAAAAATTACCCAGGTTCGAATCCTGGGTACTACAAATTAACTACACTATATATATATATATTTTTTTTTAATACTCTTCTTTTGCAAATCTAATAACAACTAACCACTACTAATTTTATGAAAAGAATGAGCTTATTAAAGCTCGAAATAGCTGGAAATCAGCTTGACCACAAGTCAGTCAAGCTTTGCAAATTTTTTATGAAACAGCTCAAATTAGGCACAAAATGGACTCAAATAAGCTAACCAAATAAGCTGAAAAGTCAAAACCAAAAGTAGAAACTAATGAACAGCTATATTGACTAGCTTTTGCCCCAATAACCTCTTACTAAACTCAATTAGATGGCAAGTAAAACTACTCATGAACTAGAGCATTTGACTGAAAAGCAGAGCAGATATCTAGCAGCCAAGCTACTTTGAGCTTAAATAAAAATAAGCTACTGAGCACCAAACTGAGATTTTCTTTTTGATCTAAATCTACAAGCTGGAAAGCTACTCAAATCACTAATCCAATCCTATTTCCAAACACTAACAATCATTCAAAAGAACCCATGAACTTAGCAGCCAAAACACAAATAGCACCAGATGCACATCAGAAAAATGAAATAACTACTGATTTTGACTTTTTTAATTGAACAACCTACTGATGCTTAAGCTAATGTGAGTTTACTATGATGAATTAAGACTAACTGAATCAAAATTCTTCAACTAACAAACATTATATCAGCAAAACTCAAGATCCAAACATTCTTATATCTAACTGTGATCAAAACCTTATGAAGCAACAATGAGTTCCAAGCTTCTTATCCACACTACAACCTCATTTTATGATCAAATGCATTCAATTAGTACTCAAAAACTCAGGTCTAAGATCACATATACCACAGATTCTCAATAAGCAGTCATGAAGCAGTTACATTAAACTATTATGCAAACTAAGTTACTATGATGTAATCTACTACTATAAGCTACCAAATACCTAAATAACACAAATTAAGTAGTAAATAACTAACAAACTCAGATCTAAACTATTTTAAGCTACTGATGCAATAATTGAATAAAAATGAAAGTTGAAACTCACAAGGTAACTTCCCCTCAGCTTGAACAGAGGGGATTCACTATGCTTGCCTGTCTTTAGACAGGCTAGGAGCTTCCAAATCTCCCCTAGACTATCACTCAAAGCTGATTTCACCAATGATCAAACACAGTTTGACTTTGTTTGACTTTTTGTTAATTTTGAGGAAACAGTAGCTAAACAAGCCCACATAAGCTAAGGAGCTTCATGAACTTGTATAATAGAGTAATGAGCTTATATGTAAGCTGAGATCAAAAATTAAACAACATCTTTTTTTTTTTTTTTTTTTTTTTTTCTTATTTTTTTTATGTTTTTGAGTGATTAAATGAAAAGGGAAACAAATGAGACAAACAAGCTTTAAATTGGTCTCATAAGCTTCTGTGAAGCTTATGAAATGAGATTTATAACTAAAAGAAGAAAATTAAACTAAATGGCAAAACAGAATTTAAAGCATAAATGAATAACTGAACTTTTATTAATAAGCTCTTAAAAACATTACATTACAAAGCTAAAATAAAAATGACAGCATAACATTGCATCAAAAAAAAAATTACATACGAAAAATGAGAAAAACCTCTCCTATTTATAGACTACGAATGAACCTTCTAGGCTATGCCACCTTGGCAATCCGTGCGCGCTTTTAGCTCCAATCCACCCTTAGATCATTCTTTAATCATTCCCCATCATCATAGCCGTAGGATCAAGAGCTGTGAGGTGTTCGAACCAATAGAAAGCCGCCATCTGTCATTCTTCATGTCAGGGCCTTCTAGAATAGCCAATGATTGACCGAAGTACCCTTAATTGGAGTGAAATTGTACGGTAATTGAACTAGGGTTCTTGCTACAGTTATTTTATCTGGGTAAATGGAGAATTGGGGGAGAATTGGGCGCGTTTGGTGTGTGTGTTATTTAGATTTTAGTTTGACCGGGGTTAATAACTTGACCGGGTTTGGGTTGTGATGGGTTATCCGGGTATTAGTGGTAGTGGGCTTGTTGGGTTGTGATTTGGTAGTGGGCTGGTTGGGTTGTGGTTATTTTAAGAAATGGGTTGAGTTAGTATTATAGGTGATGTTTGAAATAAATAATCATATTAAATAAATACACGCAGCGGATAAAACATCATCATAACAGGATCCATAGTGCCATATGATCAATCAAATAGAAATAAACACATAAGTTATACCTTTGAAGCGTGATCCGGGAGTCACCGCCAAAAGCTATAGATCGACTAGAACAAGAAACCCAAATGATCAATGGAGATCACCTCTATGTGTATCCACACTACACTTCCTTGTATGCCACAATGATGCTAGTCTTTAACCCGTAACTGATCAAGGCACCCTTGAATGAACAAGATACAAGAGTGATTGATGAAAAACAGAAACCCTAATATGGGTGTTTGTTTGTGCCGTACAAACTAGAGAGGAGAGGGAGAGAGAGAGAATTATGGTTATAGTTATGAGTTAATTAAGAGATAATTACTCATAATAACTATTGACCAAATTCAAAACAAACTTCCCTTGGAAGTTACTCCTAGGCCGGCCACCCCTATGGGCCAAATGGGCTTCCCATTTGTTTTTCTAGTCCAATGCAATAAGTCCATTACTTGTTCATTAGAAGCCCAATAGTAGTTCCTGGTTACTTACGGTTATTTATATATTGTAAATACGATAATCACGATATATAAAATGGCACCTCAGTGTATATGTATGTGACCCCATAGGCTCACATATGTCTAGCCATATAATTAGTTATTATGACACAAGCATACTCCAACAGCTCCCACTTGCGACGTCATAATAATCAAGTAATTATACAAGCAATGGTTAGCGTCTAGCAACACGCCAATGCCCCTAGAAATATGTGAGGTTAGTTTCTTAAACGTCTCATTTCAGATGGTTTATATGTCATCTATCCTTTTGTTTCAGATACCGTGTTGAACATTAGACATGGATCAAAAGTCATTCTAAAAGTTCAACTATTATGTTTCTCGATACAGATATTGAACAAGATTACCAAGTGAATTAAGATTCATCTTAATCTCATTTGGGTACGGCCATACAAACATCTGTTCAATTCATCGAGGGGCCCAATAGTATCTAACTCCATAACATGTGGAGGAACAAATCCTGTTTTGACTACACGTGTCATTCACATGCTTCATATCACTCCTGATAATGGCCTTTATAACTACCTTATTCAGGACAGCGTTTAACCATATCAAGGAATGAAATTCCACACATGCAAGACCTGCTTGCATCTCAAGTCTAAGGATAAGAGACATAACCTCTTGCGAGATTCACTATTGACGACGATCCATGTAGTGAATACTCGTAGGTTGGGTCAATCCAATGTTCATCACAATGAACAACATGTGAGTGTGGCAAATAAATCACCAACACGCTCACATTTGTCTTAATTTGATGATACTCCCGTATCATCAACCGACAATGGATAATTTTAGAATAAATAAATTATTCATGGATTAAACATGCAAATATAGAACACAGTAGTATAAATGAAGACGATCATACCAGGTATATCAATTCATTATATAATACGACTGCTTACAGTTCCATTATCCAAATACTAAAAACAGATATGCATAAGACTACTCATAGGTCAGAATCCGATGTTCCCACCATGATCGAATCATGTTGTACAAGGCAACAAGTAGTCATCTGAGTAAACTTTGAGAATACTTCTTTCAAAATTCATGAAAGGTTTGAATGATGATTGTCCTTTGTATGTGTGCAATCAAGTACAAGACGAGTATTGCAACAATACATTCCATAGGGTGTTTGAAGCTAGCAAGACACCTACTTTAGACAGTCATCTGAATAGTTTCTCAAACTATAAAGTATTCTTATTCTTTTAATGTATAACGCATTAATGCTCTCATTCGAGCACATCTAGTCAGCAATTTTATCATTCATGATGACATCCTACCACGACTAGGGTTGAGTATCACCTCAGTTAAATAAGCATCAGCATATGCAAACAAAACAGAGTTCCTCATATATCCGTAAACTTTTGAACTTATCTTTTGGTCCTTTAAAGGTCCCTTATAATGTTCGTTTAACAATTATCTAATGACTATCACTTAGATATTTGTTGTTATCAACTCATCTTGCATTCATGCAAATGATATATACATAGTCCAATGCGTAATATGACTTACATGATGAATCCTTTAGTCGAACTTAAGATTTCCACTCATGTGTTCAATCTCATCAAGTGAGATTGATCATTGAGACTCCCATCAATAACGTGTCATATTATGTTTAGACTTAATAACCGCTTATGTTTATTCTAATAAACATATACTTGACAAGGTTGTATGTCTTATTTTATAAATCCCTCAAGAGAAACTCTATTCCAAGCTAAGGATTAAAGTCTAGCTTAGATGGAATATTGTTTCTAATATGTTAATGACATATGAGATTTAAGAAAATAAATACAGTGCTCTAACATGCTCTTAGTGTACTTAGGAGTAATCTTATTAATCAAAATCAAATTAATGATTTTATAATTAACTCAAGATCTTTGCTCCTAGATGCATGATCTAATCCACACACGGATTATTTTATCTTGTATACATAATAAAGATTATATGGATTCATAAACCTTTTTGATTACTCATCGTCCTCGCAAATGTAATCAACAAGAAAAGTGTTTTGATATCCTATTTTCATATTCCATTTATATGAAAACATGTATGACAATTAATCATCTTTATACATTTAATGTTTGTAGATAGGAAGATTTAATCATAGTCAATTTCTTGAGTACGAGTAAACTCCTTTACTAAGCGTGCATTAAATGTGTGTACAAGTTTGTCCTTTTGAGTCTTCTTATCAAGAAAATCATTCTTAACCTTACAGTCTAACTGATTGGTAAGAGATCAATCAAACTCCATGAGTGATTGTAATTCAAGGACTGCATCTTAACATTCATAGTTTTGAGCTACTCATCAGAAACAATATCTGATAATGCATCTCAGTAGTTAGCAGGTTCACCATGATCCTCTAACTTATGTCCCTCAGCATTGATATAAAAACTATATCATTCAGGTGCAAGAGGTATCCTTGCGGATTTATGAATGAGAGATATCAATCTATGGTTTAACATATGCATGTTCAACCTTAGTATGACATTAGCAAGTGTACTCAGAAGGTTGTGTATTTAGTTCTTGAACAACTTCAAGGTCTAAAGGTACTCCCACTTGCTTTTGTATGTAGAGACTAATCTCTAGATACTCAGCATCTTGAGTAACAATAAATTGTTTTCAAGTGGGACAACCAAAATACACCGTTAGTTCTTAACTCTAGTTTGTTAATTACTTACTCTTAAGTAGTTAACAAATTCAGAACTTCAATCAAGACATAATGAGATTCATCTCATGCCACAATACAATGGTGTCTTAAATTCCTTCTGGGTTGGAATCATATTGAGTGTACACATGGCACACCCAATTTCTAACCTTGATAGCTTTGGAGGTAAAACAGTTTAAGTCATCAAAGATCAAACAATATCAATAGTGTTTGATTTTCCATGATGGACATACCATAAAGTTGTGGTATTCCATGAGGACTGATGTTGTGAGACTATCACACAACTCATTAGATGAACTTATACTTTTGGGCTTACATATCTACCAACCAAGTCAAACCAGATGGCATCAATAGTAATTTTAGCCTACTGCATACTTTACATCATGTGCATGTTTTGACTAGAAAACATAAACATTTAATATTATACATCGTAAGTGTACATGTCTTAACAAGAAGACATAACAATTCAACGTCTTACTTTACGTTATAAGTCTTTCAACAATTAACGGAAATTATGTTTGTGTCTTTACAAGAGACCTAAACATATTCAACTAAAGTAATTACGAGCTCCGACACTTGGCCTCAATAGTAATTTCAAGTTAATTTCATACTTCATGATTATGACTTTACAAGAAAACATAATCATATTTACTAAACAATTCAGTGAATATGTTGAAGTAGCTTTTCATGTCATCTTGGTATTTGTTCTAATTTGGGCAACATACATTTTATGTGTAGAAGTCCTAGTAGAATCTTAGTTTCTTACCTTTCAGTCAAGAAAAACTATTAGTCATATTGTTATATGTTGTACCTTGAACACAATTAAGATTTCTCCCACTTGTGCATGGCACAACATCATGAGAGTATATAAACAACACGACACTCGTTTGTTTGTATGAGCAATATGACAATGTCTAAGATAACATATGATTTTAAGTTAAAATCAAAATATAAATATGTAGAACTTTATCGTTTTAATAATGAATCATGCATAACGATTTTATAGATAACATTTCAGGAAGCAACATCAGAAACGCGACAAGTTATCTTATAAAATTTATGCAATGGTTTTTATATAAACTTTGATGCTTAACATGTGGAAAGTAATGTATTATTTCAAGATAATCTGGAAATAAGATGTGCAACTTGTAAGGTAATAGAGCTTACAACTCCCACTGGATTAGACAACATTACATGTGTTTCGTCACCAGTAATATAATCACTTAGCTCCCACTGGATTAGACAACATTTAAAAGTGTTACGTCACCAGTGGAGGGTGAGTGGCGATTGAATACTTTCCTTCTTTCTTTGAATATCTACACATTATTGCTAATGTGAGTCACTTTGACTAGTAAACATGTACTTAGGTATTCAAGAAAGTGCATCAAGTTCTAACATATAGATGATGGGCTAGCCATCATTGCTCTTTTAACTTGAAAATGGGCATGCATTTCCTCCATAATTGGTCTACTTCACCACAAGGGTATGTAGGACCATAGTGGGTTTATTGGGTTATGACAAACTGCTAGGTAATCATGCTAGTAATTGCCTTTACCACTTTGCGGTTTATTGATATTTCCGTCTTCTAATTATTTGAACTCATTTTAGTATGGTAGCTCGTACGAAATAAGTCGACCAAGCAAGAACATGCAAATATCGTCAAAGGTCTGACCAATGAGCAAAATTCGCCATGGGTTGAAATGGCCCTAATGTCTGACCAAAGAGGTCAAGTCAAATGCACGTGTTCTCGAGTTATCAAATATCTTATATTTCTTAAAGGTTTCAAAACCGAAACTAGGGTTATGAAACAATCTTGAAAGAATAAGATGTTTAACCATACTTAACCGTTTTGACTTTTACAAGACATCACGATTTCTAGAGTAGGTGTTCATTGAGTTTTATTAGAATTAGGGAAATTCAAATATTCCTATTATGGCTTTTCCTCATAAAGAAAAAGGATAGGAACAAGTCTCTTTCTTACAAGGAAAGAACGACTTAGTTCGTCATTTTAACAAGAAAAGAACAAACTCTTGTTTACGGTATGCGTTGCATTAATTGAATTTATAAAGTTCAATTTTAGTATTTTCGATAATTGTCCTTTTATAAATTAACTACCCCATGTTTATAATATAAAACAATTAATTTACGAAAAGGCTAAGATCCTCATTGAGGTTCGACCATTAATGCAGTTGATCTACTAGAAATGGTGGATTCAATAGGTAGGCGACGATCACCAATTGTATTACATGTACAACTCTTAGATCCTTATGGGACTCATGGCATCTAGTGTTAAACAACTAGTGTCATGTAGGCATGTTTAGTCCCATCTTTGCCTCGGGTAAGGGTCTGACCACACTACTCGATTAAGTCATCCAATTTGAAAACTGTGAGAATAATCCTAGGTCTGACCATGGAGAATAGTCACCTTGGGTTACAATTCAGCCTAGGTCTGACCAGATGCTAAAAGGTAATTGCAAGTGTTCTCATAATTGGACGGCGTGACTTAAATTTTGACGGGTAAATAGTTTTGATGTGGATCAAAACCGTGTACGAAAGAAGCATGCATTCATTCTTCGTAGCACAAGTTAAAAAAAAATTTCTTAACTTTCTTCTAATCATTGTTTTAATTTATGTGTGTCAAGTTGTCCATTTTCAAGACTAATATAAATCCTAGGTGGATTTTAATTAAGTTTGGACAATACAATAAATCAATAAATAAACAATCTTAACTAGTTTAAGTGTTATTTAGAAAACAATGATTTTTAAGTTTCAAATCATATTTAAACTTAGTTAAACTAAATCATAAGACTTAGTTCAAAATAGTTTATGTTTAGTTTCAAGTTTTAAGAAAACATTTTTCCGTTTTACATGTAGTAACAACATACATAAAAACAACCAAACAAACATACAACCACAATATGCAAAGCCTCAACCGATGAAAATCCTATGCTTGGTCTCGTGAGCCATCACGAGAACCAAGAGTCAACTAGGGACACAAACCACAACCACACGGAGGGCTCCCACTTGCCCCAAGACAATCATGGGCAAGTAAAGGCCCATAATGCACATGAAACTTTGATTCTGTCAGCCCAGTTTTTCTGTTTTGCGAGGCCCAATGCTCCTAGAAGACGACCTCTTCATCGTTCGGCCCAGTTGACAAAGTTGTAGCCCTATGTCTTGAGGACCTGGAAAACAAATTTTAGAAAAAAATACCTTACCAATCAGCGGGAAATCACGTTTTCCCAACAGGTTTCCAGCAGCAACTTTCGGTCTACAACTCTTCAATCTTTCGCCATTTGCTTCCAAGCTCTTGTTTACAATACATATAAAGTAAAATACAACTAATCTACTTTGTATCTACTGTAAAATGCCCAAACAATGGCAAAACCAAAATTGAAATACATTACAAAAGTGCCGAAACAATGGCAAACTCCAAAACAAGAAAAACAACCAACAATCACAATCACAACGCACAAGTGGTCTAGGTTTTCATCGGCTTTGCATATGAACACATAATAATACATTCAAATAAATATTATTACATGGTGTTGGCTAACTCCATGGACAAACATGCATGTATTTGCCATGGATAACAAAATAAATAACAAGAAATAAATTGTTAGCCAACGAATCGAAGAAATAATTAACAAGAATTAAAACCCCGAATGGTACGCGTGACAAATGGCCAAAGACTCAAACCCCACTGATGTTAGGACCTTCTTAACACCATTTTACCACATAAAAATAAGCCTCATGGGCTGATTTGAAATCGGGTTAAAAATCTTCCAAAAAACGCGTTTTTAGGCCATTTTACGGGTACCGATCAAGTAAACAAACAACGTATGCATAACAAATGGCCATAGGATCAAAAAGTCCAGATCTTAAGACCTTATAAAAGTCGACATATTCATAATATATAAGCCCTAGGGGCTGTTTTAAAATCCCACTTTTAAATCCATTAGAAAAAACATGTTTTTAGCCATTTTTATGCATACAAGATTATCATATGACAACATATGATGGCTCGTGATACCACTATAGGTGATGTATGAAATAAATAATCATATTAAATAAATACACGCAGCGGATAAACATCACCATAACAGGATCCATAGTGCCATATGATCAATCAAATAGAATAAACACATAAGTTATACCTTTGAAGCGTGATCCGGGAGTCACTGCCAAAAGCTATAGATCGACTAGAACAAGAAACCCAAATGATCAATGGAGATCACCTCTATGTGTATCCACACTACACTTCCTTGTATGCCACAATGATGCTAGTCTTTAACCCGTAACTGATCAAGGCACCCTTGAATGAACAAGATACAAGAGTGATTGATGAAAAACAGAAACCCTAATATGGGTGTTTGTTTGTGCCATACAAACTAGAGAGGAGAGGGAGAGAGAGAGAATTATGGTTATAGTTATGAGTTAATTAGGAGATAATTACTCATAATAACTATTGACCAAATTCAAAACAAACTTCCCTTGGAAGTTACTCCTAGGCCGGCCACCCCTATGGGCCAAATGGGCTTCCCATTTGTTTTTCTAGTCCAATGCAATAAGTCCATTACTTGTTCATTAGAAGCCCAATAGTAGTTCCTGGTTACTTACGGTTATTTATATATTGTAAATACGATAACCACGATATATAAAATGGCACCTCAGTGTATATGTGTGTGACCCCATAGGCTCACATATGTCTAGCCATATAATTAGTTATTATGACACAAGCATACTCCAACAAGTATACGGGTGGATCCGGGTTTAATTGTTATAAGGTTTAAGTGATTTTTAAGTGTAAAATTCTAGGGACTATTCTTGCCAATTCTGGATTTTCAAGGGATCAATGCTGCCATTTTCTCATAGTATGATCTAAGGGTGGATTCTTGACTTTTGATCAAGTATGACTTTGCCGAAGCTGGTTCTGAGTCTTTTCCGCATCTCGTGCTCGTTTTCCCGGATTTCTTGTGTCTTTTGTCAATTTTCACGATATCCATCCCTGCACATACAAAAACACAAAAACACAATATCTTTTGGCATTATGGTCGGGTTTTTGGTCATTTTGGGTCCGATTTTGGTCAAGAAAAGGTATGTGTTTAAGCACATACCAGGCATCATATAAACCTAAAACCGTACCCAGTTCGAAAGCAAAGTTACATATGCTACACATGGACTTATGTGGCCCAATGATAGTTGAAAGCATAAACGGGAAGAAGTATATTCTTGTTATCGTCGATGACTATTCAAGATATACATGGGTAAAGTTTTTGAGGTCAAAAGACGAAGCACCAGGCATCATCATCACCTTTCTGAAGCGTATTCAAGTCCTACTTCAAGCTCCAGTAAGGATTGTAAGAACAGATAATGTCACATAATTCACAAATCAGTAGTTAAGTACTTATTTTGAAGATGCTGGAATCACTCATCAGACATCTGCTACTAGAACTCCACAGCAGAATGGGGTAGTTGAAAGAAGAAATAGAACTCTTGTGGAAGCTTCTCGCACAATGCTGATTTATTCTAGTGCACCGTTATTCTTATGGGTTGATGCTGTTGCCACTGCTTTTTTCACTCAGAACCGTTCCCTAATCCATCCAAGATTCAATAAAACCCTATATGAACTAGTGAGCAACAGAAAACCTGATATCTCTTACCTTCACGTGTTTGGCGCTTTGTGCTATCCAACGAACGACAGAGAAGATCTAGGGAAGCTGAAAGCTAAGGGTGATATTGGAATCTTCATTGGATACTCAGAAAACTCGAGGGCATTCAGGGTGTATAATAGAAGGACTAAAAGGATAATGGAGACGATGAATGTGAAGTTTGACGAGATTTCAAAAATGGCTTCTAAGAGACTCGCTCTAGAACCCGCGATTAACCCGATGGCTTCTAATCAAAACAGATTAGGACCCGCACCAAACCCGCAGACTTCTGGACACATTAGTTCAGGACTCGTACCTCAAGGAGCTCAATCAACAAACACTGAAAAACCTTCAGAACAAGAACTGGAAAATTTCTTCGAGTTTATGTTTGATGAATACTATGGTGGAACTTCGACAAATGCATCACAAAAACATTCCGCTGCACCCGCTCAAAACCATCAACCACCACCACCACCACAAGATGCATCTACAACAATCGAAGCTGACGCACCAACTCCCTCAACATCATCTACATCTACTCCAGAAACTCCAATTCTAGAAATTGTTCTACCAAGAGTTGATGAGCAAAATCAAAGTACACCATTTCAAGAAGAACAAACACATAATCAAAACGATGTTGCGTTAGAAGAAGAAGTGTTCGAAAACCTGTTTGCAACGGACTCAGCTGAATCATCTTCAAGGTTACAAGAACCATCTAACACGCATACGTTAAACCCAAGGTACCCTTCTACACTCAAGTGGACTAAAGACCATCCAATAGAACAAGTTATTGGTGAACCTTCAAGGCCAGTTCAGACGAGAAGACAACTCACCACCGACCCCGACATGTGCATCTACATTTGCTCAGTAAGCCTAAAAGAATCAAAAAACATTCGGGAGGCGATGGCAGACAATCCATGGATCGAAGCAATGCAGGAAGAACTTCTTCATTACCAGTTACATGATACTTGGGAATTAGTTCCAAGACCAATTGACAAACTTGTCATTGATCTCAAATGGCTATGGAAGAACAAAAAGGATGAAGAAATGACTGTGATTCGCAACAAAGCTCGTCTCGTGGCTAAAGGATTCAGACAGGAAGAAGGGATAGATTTCGAAGAATCATTCACGCCAGTAGCAAAACTTGAAGCAGTCCGGATTTTCTTAGCCTATACAGCTCACAAAAACATCACTATATATCAGATGGACATAAAGACAACATTCTTGAATGGATCTCTGAAAGAAGAAGTGTATGCGAGTCAGCCAGAAGGATTCATTGACAAAGAACATCCAGACTATGTCTACAAGCTAAAGAAAGCCATTTATGGTTTAAAACAAGCTCCAAGAGTGTGGTATGACGAACTATCATCTTTCCTGATCAAAAACAATTTCACCAAAGGAACAGTTGATTCTACCTTGTTTACAAGAAAATATAAAGATGACATTTTGATTGTTCAGATTTACGTGGACGACATTATTTTTGGGTCCACTAATCCGAAACATTCAAAACATTTTGAAAATCTCATGAAAAGCAAATTTGAAATGTCCATGATGGGGGAACTAAAATTCTTTCTTGGTTTACAAATACACCAATCCCCTCGTGGTATTTTTATTAATCAAGCTAAATATACAATTGAGATTTTGAAAAAACATGGTATGGAAAATTGTGACTCTGTTGGTACACCAATGGTCACTTCACCAAAAATCGGTGCTAATTTATTTGGGAAACCTATCGATCCGAAGAAATATCGGAGCATGATTGGTTCTCTCATGTATCTTACTGCTAGTCGACCCGATATTCATTTTGTTGTTTGCTTATTAGCACGGTTTCAGGCAAGGCCTACCGAACTTCACCTTCAAGAGGTCAAACGGATCTTTCGGTACCTACAAAGAACCATTAACATGGGACTTTGGTATCCAAAGGATTCCGAGTTTAAACTAATAGCATTTTCAGATGCCGACCATGCAGGTTGTCAAGTTACAACAAAAAGTACATCAGGTGGAGCACAATTTTTGGGTGAAAAGCTAGTAGGCTGGTCATCAAGAAAACAAGATTGTACTGCATTATTGACCGCAGAAGCCGAGTATGTGTCTCTATTTGCGTGTTGTGCCCAAGTTCTATGGATGAGGACGCAACTCACAGATTATGGCTTTACTTTCGACAGAATACCTTTGTATTGTGATTCGAAAAGTGCCATTGCCATCTCGTGCAATCCAGTACAACACTCGAAGACCAAGCACATTAGAGTACGCTACCAATTCATCAAAGAGCACGTAGAAGAGGGTACTGTTGAATTATTTTTTGTGAAGACAGATTACCAACTCGCCGATCTATTTACTAAAGCCCTTCCAAAAGAAAGGTTTGACAATTTAGTTCGACGAATTGGCATGCGAAGCCTAACTCCTGAGGAGCTAGATCATCTTCTCGAATCTTCTTGAAATTATTTTCAAAATAGCTTCGCTGTAAAAAATTTTGAAAAACAAAATACAAAATTTGAAAAACCAACAAAATCAAAATATAAAAATAGAAAATTTTCAAAAATACAAAAATACAAATACAATATAAAATCAAAAAACAAAAATATTCTTCTCACGACATGTCTCTCGTATAATCGATATTCTATACGTATCCAGAAATGTCATTCAACAATGATACGGACATGTACAGATGCTTGAGCGAGAGTTCTCTAAAATGTTTTCTAAAACATGTCATTTCTCAAAATTTCTTCACTATGGCTTGTAAGTACTTCAACTTACAACCCGAGCTTCAAAGTGAAATCTTTTATTTAAGCCCGAGTACATCAACTCGAAAAGATTTCAAATAAAGGCATAAATGATGACTTCTGATTATTTCAGATCAGAACTCGTAATTTCAAAGACATCTTAAAGAATCCTTGAGCACATGATCAAGATTTTTCAAAGTATTTTTCAAAATCTTTCAAATTATTCTGTGCTCAAGATAACTCCCTCCAAAACCCTTAAAATTGATTTTAAACTCTATGTTTAAAAACATGCTTTCTTTAAGGGGGAGTATAAAAATCAAAATCAAAATGTTCCGATTTCATGTAAAAACAAATCCGTCTATCTCTCCGAAAGCTTTCTTTTAATCAATTGATATCAAAAATATCACGATATGCTATTTTTGAGGGGGAGAAGACGTGATTAAAATGTGATCAAAATGTGTAAAGATCGTAGTTGAATCTCAAATGAGCTCGAATCAGATTGTACCAACGAATTGACGAAGCTTAAATGTCAGTAATCGAAAAGACTTGTCCTGGACGTGTAATAATTTCAAGCTGGTCTAACCAGTGATGTAAGCGTGTCTCGCAAAGGACTTGTCTGAGTAGAGTGTACCATTTCGAGAGATTCTCTTTGAATATGACCTGGACGGGTAATAATTTCAAGCTAGTCTAACTAGTGATGTAAATGTGTCTCGCAACGGTCATATTCACTGAAAATTGATCAATTCAAAAGGGCGAACTCTACCCAACATGTGCAAACATATCTTAAAAAATGCATAAGCACATGCGAAGGGGGAGTATTTCAGAAAATGCAAAACTGTCGAAGTGTTAACAAAAATGTGTTTAATCATAAACACTTTGAGAGATTTTTCAAAAGGTTTTATGGAATGTGATCAATAAATCTAGGATAATCATGGAGTAATAAGGTGATTATAGTTAGGTTTATGTCCTATGCTCCGCCAGAGCCGGAGGGATCTACCCAAGGACAATTCCAATAGATTAGAATTAGAAGTCCTTAGGTATGATTGAAAAAAGGAGTAAATGAGAAAGGAGAAAGAAGGGGTTGAAGAATTAAAAAGAAAAGTTTATGAAAGGGTGAAAAGAAATAGCCCTCCATGAAAACTTAGGGCAGAAACCGGGTCAATACATATGCTATCGGTTATCACAAAGATGATACCGGTATTGAAGAAAAGACGTCATGGACCCAGTGACGCGCTGCACAACCCCTCCTAGCCACTCAGATATCTCTTAAAAGATATTTGTTTTATTTCTCACGGAGAACCTTGCATAATCTATTGGCCTCTCACTCCGAGATGTGTTGATATTGAAAAGGTGGCACTCTGCTCCATGCCTCCGACTACTAAAACCAAAACACACATAATCGAGTCTAGAGCCATGAGATTCATTAAAAAAAATTCTCTTAGGACACACTTTCCAGAACATACACTTTTGTTCACCAAAAAGAACACAAGTTGTAAGAGTCTTTAAGGAGATCTTCGGATCTTTCCATACATATCATGATGTATATTTGCCTCAAATGGTCTACAGTCGTGGAGTGATACTTTGATATACTTCAGCGGCTCACCCTGAATCGTTGATACACTTCGGTGTATCTGAGTTAGCTCTCTCGGGGGCATCCGGTTCAGGAACGGCCTTGGCAAGGATTAGAGAAAGTTTTTACACTATACTGTCAACGATCTCGAAGTCCGAACTTGTAGGTGTTGGATGCTTTATTACTAACTATTTTTATGCAGGTACTAAGTAAGACCATTTACCATCATCATATATTTCAACATTCACATCTTCTCATACTCATAATTATGAAGGTCATCCTCAACAAGCTCAAGTTAAAAATATTCAAGACAAAGAGATCAAGTTAAAGACAAAGAGTTACATCAAAGTCAAAAGCTAATCAAGAAAGTCAAGAACAAGTTCATGTATCAAGTGAGGATGACATAAGTATGAAGATTAAAGTATTATCAAGAAGTATGAGTATGTTGGAAGAGACAACACGAATAACTTGTGAAAATGTTGATCAAAGGCAAGATAGATCAAAAGACGTTACTTCAAAGATTACAAAAGCATGAAGGAACAAAGAATTAAGACTATTCTACAACGACACACAAAGTTCAAGACAATGAAGACTAAGGACCTAATCACATGGAGCATCTTTTGAATGACCATCCCTTAGGGGGAGATTGTTAGCTTTAATAGAAAGTGATGGTCATTTAGATATTTATAACTTTGTAACGTGTCGTAGTATATGTAATAGCATAGTCAAAGGGCTCGTGGATTAGGCTAAGCTAATTGGTTAATAGTTAGGCCAAGCTAGTCCATTTTATGTAAGTTGTAATCATAGTCACAACTTGTAATTTCAGGTAATTTTCCAAACCCCGATAATTTACTATTCATAAGTTACTATTCATCAAACACTACTCACGGATCACTATTCATCATTTCACTATTCATCATTTTTGAAGTCAGTTTGAGACTTTGAGAAGTCGTCAAAAATTTTACTATTCACATGACACTATTCATTCCCGGAGGGAAATCACTATTCATGGGCATCATTCATCATGTCGTAAACTAGGTTTACGGGTATTCAAATGCGCGTAACCAGTTAGGTTTAGCTGCGTATTCATGCATCATCAGTAAAGGCACATCATACAGACTAGGGTAGTCTGCATATCATCAGTAACATCATTTCCATATCAGTTCATGCATGTGTTTGTGTGATTTTCATTAACGTATGCTTAATTGTTTAATTAACGTTACCACTCAGTCATTTCTACTAACAGTAAACCCAATACTCCCGACAATGATCCTAATACATTTTCAACCTAATTATAATGATATAGAGATTATATTATTACTTTATCCCACTACTAGAAAAAAGGCCTTTAATGACACGCATTGCGTGTCATAAAAGGGGTCAGATGACGCGCTTTTTGGTGTCATTGATCGACCCGTCATAAATCTTTATGACACGCATTTCGCGCGTCATGAATTTATGACACGCTTTTATGACACCTTTTTTGCGTGTCATGGTTCAAATTTTTTTTAAAAAAAATATTTTTATAAAATTACTAATATCCACACATTAAATAACAGTTAATCTCATAATACAAATAAATACACAAATAGCAAAAGAGCGAATTTCATATATATCAAAACAATGTGTTTCATACAACCACAAGTTATTTTAAAATTCTAAAATTCACCATAAAAGTTTACAACCGCTAAATTATATAGAATTCAAGACCGGTAAATGAAGTTTGCCACATAATTTGCTCATTCTTCACGAAGTACCATAATGTGGGCGCAAAAACTTCAATGGCTTCGGGACTGAAGTCATAGAACTTGTCGAAGTACCATAATGTGGGCGCAAAAACTTCAATGGCTTCGGGACTGAAGTCATAGAACTTGTCGAAGTCCTGATTTCTTGCCTATAAATCAGAAGTACAAACTCTTAGCATCATATCCTAAATTACCATTATACTCAACAAAGATATATAGACGCGTAAAAGAGCCAAATTAACATGCAGTAATCAAGAAAACAGCCAGTTACACGTAGATTTAATCAAGATGTTACTTTCATATGGCAACTCAAGTACCTTAGGATGTGCCTCTAAAACTTCAGCCATCCTTTGTGCAGTGGAATTCTGCTGCTGTACACGTAGCTTCAGCCTGCGGCACCAAATTAAAATATCAAGTTTCAATTATTTGGATTTAACACTATTGAAATACTTAAAATCTGCAATTAAACTGTACGAACAAACCCTGTGATATAAAGAAGCTACAGCCTAGGGTGGTCATAACATCGGCTAATAACATCCTAAATAAGCTGTACGAACAAACCCTGTGATACACAGCCAAGAAGGACAGGATAAGAAGATTACAAGCACTAAATATTCACCTTAATACCCAGTCATATTCAGGCCATCCAGGATTATGGCTTGCAGTCATATTCAGGCCGTCCGTTTTCAACAGTGTCAAGAAGTGTTGATAAGCCACTGCATACAGAAAGAAGACATTAGAATAGAACCTGGCAAGCGAACCAGTTTAAGCATGAACTATATACACAAGTGATTGCGTGGTTTTGTAACCTTACAACAGGTTTTACCTCTCGAGGGATCTCAAGAGGCTTACAACCCCACCAGGCAGTGTACCTGACCGATGTAGTATAGTGTAGTGGTAAGTACGGGGGATTGATCGTTCTCCACAGGGAATAGTGTTCGTTAGGTGTGAAAGGCTACTCTAATTAGGTCTAAGGGTTGAGGAAGATTCTTTTTATGTTTTTATAATTTTATGAAAGCAAGTAAAATCTCGGGTTTGAAGGAGTGGGCGGAATTAGTTGCTAGTCAACTAACCCAAATGACTACGAATGCAAATAAAATAAAATAACAAAAATGAAAAGTGGTGAGAAACTTATGTGTAGAGAAATGTGTTTACTTAGATTTCCTTACTCCCTAACTATCTTTTACCGGTTAATTAGTGTGTATTAGTTGCGTGGATGACGGGTGTATTCCTTAATACCATTCGTGGGGTGGCGTACTTACTTCCCCAACTCTACAAGCTCCTACTTCACTCCTATGTCGAGCCGGCTAGGAAGCTCCTAACATGGGATCACTAGAATTCGCTTGTGCATTAAATACAACCATAAAAACCTTTAGTACGCGTTTGGTTCATGTTTCTTAAGACGTTCAAGCAAGTTACCGAATAGGAAGTTAGCCAGTTTTCTTAAGCCTAACATAGATAAACAATCATCCAATACAACTAACAACACACTAACAACCAATAATCAATAGCTAGGTTTCATTAGATCTAAGCAAACACAAGATAAAATTAGCCTAACATGTTAAACAAAAGACAAGCATAAGATAGAATCAAACAACACATAGACATATTGAATGATTAATTGATAACTTATCTTTCAATGAAACATGGAAGATCTCAAGGCAAAAAGCCCTGAAAAAGTAGCTAAAATCGTCTTAGGGTTTTATCCCAAAATTCCACACACTAAGCTCTCACTAATGACAAAAGATTAGAAAACTATATATAGATTTTTGGATCTGACGGCGTCACCTTATGCATTGTGACGCCGTCACCTCGCCGCTTTTAGGGTTCCCGGGTGACCTTCTTGACGCCGTCCCTCTTTAGCTCTTCAAAAATCCATTCTGGCCTATCAAGGCTTGACGCCGTCGGATCATGAACGTGACGCCGTCCCCTTATGATTTAAGCCGTGACGCCCTTGATTTAGTTAAAGCGTGACGCCGTCAGAATTCTCATGCTAACTCATTGGCCCGTCATGAGTAAATTTCACATCCCACTTTTCTTGCCAAGGCATGACGCCGTCCCATGTTAATTGTGACGCCGTCAAGAGTAACTTTCAGCCGATTCTTGAGACTTTGCCGTTTTCTTCACTTTAATGCTCCAAAAACGTCCAAAATGCCTCCTTTTCCAGATTTCTCCTCAAAAGTACCTAAAATGACAAAAGGAACGATTTAGGGCAATATTTGATCAAATAAATACGATTTCGGGCTTAAATGACCCCTTAAAAGCGGTACACTTTTCGCCTCATCAAATACCCTTACACTTGAGATTTGCTTGTCCTCAAGCAAATGCGCTTTTATTCTAATCAAAATACAAGTTAGGGGTCATTTAATGCAAACATAAAAGTAATTACAACAAATATTCGTTCCACTTCAATCATAATAAGCACGGAGATTACATACTAGCACCTCACAAGTAGTGTTTAGATACTCACATCTCTCAAGTGTCATCAAAATAAATCTCATAAATGAAAACGGAAAATATCTCTCACTACCTGTCATAGCAAATAGATTACCATAGGCTTGGGAAAGGATCGAAAACCTCCTCCACTAGGCGTAAGCACCTAAGATAAACTATCAAAGAGGGCTTTTAAATGGGTTATAACGTTAGGTGTAGGGAAAAGGAAAACACGGTTTTGTTGGATACGGGATATTTTACTGGTGGCTAGTTAAAGATCTTGGTCAATTACATGTACTATACAATGTTGCTAAGCCAAGACTAGACTCAATTTTAAGCTAGAAACAAAATAACAAAATAACAAAAACATAAAGATAAACATAAAATGAAACGGGATGGTAGTCCGTATGTTTTTTCTATTTTTCATTTTCTCATTTTTTGTATTTTTCTTGATTTTTTTTTTTTTTTTTTTTTTTTTTTTTTTTGCATACACTCTTGCCCTACCATCCAAAATAATACATCATAGGGGCGTTGCATTCCCCTTACACTTGAATTTTTACATAACTTTACAAATACTAATCTAATGACTCGAATTAAGATAATTGAAACACTTGGAGTACTTTTAAAATATTTAGCACATATGGGGGTAATAAATGATGTTCTTCCCCGTTACTCCATTATACTAGTACTTTACCCATGAGTCCCAATCGTCCCAAAACAATATGTACAAGGATATGAC
Organism: Artemisia tridentata subsp. tridentata; assembly: GCA_021014915.2. Taxonomy (NCBI): domain Eukaryota; kingdom Viridiplantae; phylum Streptophyta; class Magnoliopsida; order Asterales; family Asteraceae; genus Artemisia; species Artemisia tridentata. The sequence continues at coordinate 423,696,813 of CP139507.1, read as the reverse complement.
TCGACTTAGCAACCATGTAATCAACTAGATAATTAACTTGGGTCTAAACAAATGTTGTAACAATAATGCACTAAAAATGAGTGCATACAAGGTAGGCTAAGGCGATTTGGGTGTACATTTTAGTGGGGTGTAACAAATTCTTCCTTTAAGTAAAATGCTTAAAGGTCGAAACGAAAAGATAGGCTCTGAGGGGTGTACTAGGGGTATCGTGTACTAAAAATGAGTACAACGCAAAGGGTGTGGGAGAATTACTTGACCAATGTAGCCAAAGTAATTATAACAAAAACACAGGTGTAAAACAATGGGTTAATCCTAATGCCTCTTATCATGTAGTAAATCTAACTACACGAATGTAGTCTCACTTGTGGCTTCGGAATGGTCCTAACGCAAGTTCTAGAATCTAAGTGCTACCGGTACACACATCATAGCAAAATGCTTTTCCTACCAATTCTAGGGGCGAACCTCACATATTTGGGGGTGGAAAATTTTTTAGTGGTACGGTTTTTTGTGCTAGTCATATAACTCCTATCCGTGAGACGCTCATTAAGATCAAAGTTTCACTCCTATATGTTGTAAAAAATTTTAAATTTGGCACTAAAATTACCCTAATCAAGTATTTCTCTCAGTTTTATTACACATCTATTATTAAACAAACAAAAATCAAGCGCAATTGTATTCTCTAAAATCGTACTTTTACCCTCCCCTTACACTTAAGATGAACATTGTCCCCAATGTTCAAATAACAAGATGTAAAAGCATAAAGTAAAAGAATGAAATCAAATACTCCCCTGATTCGCTCGTTGGATAGTGAAATCACACGGTTAAATCTTCCTCCAAAGAGAATGTTGAAGCTCCATGACTAATGCATCGCCATAAGCTTGATTCCAAAAACATCTCCTTGTCCAAAATAACCTGTTAAACTGAGAAAACAAACACGAAAACCTGCATAACATCGGCGGGATAAAATCTATATATAAGGATATAATGCTTGTGGACTGATAATTTTGCAGATTCCTGGAGATTATAAGTTGGAGATTTAACAAAAACTTTTATGAAAACAAAACTTTCAAAAATTTCTGGAAATTAAATCTGACGCCGTCAGGTTATAACCCCTGACGCCGTCAGAAATGACCTGACAAAAATTTTCATTTTAAGTTTCCGGAAAATTTCTGGAAAAACCTTTACCTTACTTCCTGGAAATCCTGCAAAACATCATTATGACTCGATACAAGCATTTGACTCAAACAAATACGAATATGTATGCTAATTTATTATTATTACGATTCATGTTAATTTGTGTTCTAATAAACCGATTTAGATTTCCCTTACACTTATCTTTTGCAAAATACCTTTATATGTAGTTAAGACGAAGTTAAAAACAACATAAAGCATTTTCACAAATTAGTTTTTAACATGAACCAATAATAATAAAAATTAAACACACATACGGAAACAAATAAAAACAAACAAACAAATAAATAAACACACAAAGCAAATAAAGCAAATAACGCTTGGGTTGCCTCCCAAGAAGCGCTTGTTTTTGTTCGAGTCATGAGCCTGACTCTACCCTTATTTAATGGATAAAGGAGAGGTTTTCCCTACACTTAGGATTAAGTGCGGGTGATAGTAGCGATACACACCAGCTCGGTAGGAGTATGCCACGTGAGGAAAGAGTGGTGGATGAATTATATACTCAAAGGGGTGTGCTCCTTTCATCATAACCTTTCCTAGTTCACTTTGGTCAATGGGTGATTTTGAGTTTCCTCCTAAAAAGGGATCATCTTCTATCAACTTCGAGAGACTCCTAGTTGAGAATCCACTTTGACCTACTAAACCCGGTTTAAACCCATAATGTTTCTTGTGATCAATCATAAATGGGTGATGTAAGTATGTAAGGTCATGGTTCACTCCTATGTTAGCTTCCTCTCTACAAGGCCTAGAGTCTACTACCTTAATCTTAACATTACCCGGACTACATGGTTTGATGGGTGGATCGGGACCTAATTCAATTCCTAAGTTCACATCTAAGGATGGAAGATTAGGTAACGGTTTTGGTTTAGGCTCCGGTTCATCAAAACTAGGAACTTCCATAGAACTAAGAGAAAGGTTATGACTACAAGTATTCAAACCTATTTCTTCTAGTTTTGTTTGATCCAAGGGCTCTACCTCTATTGGGGTTCCTATAGTCTCTTCTACTTCTTTCGGGTAAGTCATGGGTGGTGTGTGTGCCTCAAATGATGGTAGGACTTGTGGGGTACTTGGTGGGCTTATGTTACTTACCTCATCATTCTTTATGTCAAGATCGCCTATATCCTCATCATGTGTTTTAGTAGGATCTAACCCTAACATTTTCCCAAGTATCTCAAGTGCTTCTCTAGGCATCTCAACTTCTATGTCCGAATCATAAGGATCATCCTCAATATTCTGACTGCTATATTCAAATTGCCTAAAAGATTCATCATGTGTTTCTTGAGATTCGACGTCATCAATCACAAAACCTAGGTCTTTTTGATCAATGTGATCATGTTCGGCTAAATCCTCCGTCACATCAAGGTCACCTATGTGTTTGTTTTGTACTATGGCATTACATGACAACCACTTAGGTATCTCAACACTAATGTATTCATCCCCAAACAAACTTGTTTCATGATCCAGGAAATTTATATTCAATTGACTTGTACTAACGTTTGTTGGGTTGTCTACCCTATAATAATATTGGGCACAATCTTCTATGGCATCCCATGCTTCTTCAGCACTTAATTCCCTAAAGTCCCCATTGGCAAAATCCTCAATGCGCATTTGGTCATATTGGCCAACACGATAGTAAAAGGTTCGGGTTAGGGATGCTAAAGCGAAACTATGATGAGGGAATTTTCGGAGTAAATTTCTAAAACGAGTCCATGCATCATATATGGGTTCATCTCGATATTGTTTGAAATTCGAGATGTCAATAGGGTAGAATGGCCTTTGTGGTTGGTGGTATGGTGGATTCGCGTACTCCATAATGGTGAACGGAAGAGTCAATGGAAATTACGAACAAACACACAAAGAAAAAGATAGACTAAAGAAAACCTAGAAAAATAAAATAAAAATCTCACTAGAAAGGAATCTAGTGAGTAGACCTAATAGAAATAAAAATTCAACCTAAACAATAACTATTCCCCGGCAGCGGCGCCAAAAACTTGATTGCGTGGTTTTGTAACCTTACAACAGGTTTTACCTCTCGAGGGATCTCAAGAGGCTTACAACCCCACCAGGCAGTGTACCTGACCGATGTAGTATAGTGTAGTGGTAAGTACGGGGGATTGATCGTTCTCCACAGGGAATAGTGTTCGTTAGGTGTGAAAGGCTACTCTAATTAGGTCTAAGGGTTGAGGAAGATTCTTTTTATGTTTTTATAATTTTATGAAAGCAAGTAAAATCTCGGGTTTGAAGGAGTGGGCGGAATTAGTTGCTAGTCAACTAACCCAAATGACTACGAATGCAAATAAAATAAAATAACAAAAATGAAAAGTGGTGAGAAACTTATGTGTAGAGAAATGTGTTTACTTAGATTTCCTTACTCCCTAACTATCTTTTACCGGTTAATTAGTGTGTATTAGTTGCGTGGATGACGGGTGTATTCCTTAATACCATTCGTGGGGTGGCGTACTTACTTCCCCAACTCTACAAGCTCCTACTTCACTCCTATGTCGAGCCGGCTAGGAAGCTCCTAACATGGGATCACTAGAATTCGCTTGTGCATTAAATACAACCATAAAAACCTTTAGTACGCGTTTGGTTCATGTTTCTTAAGACGTTCAAGCAAGTTACCGAATAGGAAGTTAGCCAGTTTTCTTAAGCCTAACATAGATAAACAATCATCCAATACAACTAACAACACACTAACAACCAATAATCAATAGCTAGGTTTCATTAGATCTAAGCAAACACAAGATAAAATTAGCCTAACATGTTAAACAAAAGACAAGCATAAGATAGAATCAAACAACACATAGACATATTGAATGATTAATTGATAACTTATCTTTCAATGAAACATGGAAGATCTCAAGGCAAAAAGCCCTGAAAAAGTAGCTAAAATCGTCTTAGGGTTTTATCCCAAAATTCCACACACTAAGCTCTCACTAATGACAAAAGATTAGAAAACTATATATAGATTTTTGGATCTGACGGCGTCACCTTATGCATTGTGACGCCGTCACCTCGCCGCTTTTAGGGTTCCCGGGTGACCTTCTTGACGCCGTCCCTCTTTAGCTCTTCAAAAATCCATTCTGGCCTATCAAGGCTTAACGCCGTCGGATCATGAACGTGACGCCGTCCCCTTATGATTTAAGCCGTGACGCCCTTGATTTAGTTAAAGCGTGACGCCGTCAGAATTCTCATGCTAACTCACTGGCCCGTCATGAGTAAATTTCACATCCCACTTTTCTTGCCAAGGCATGACGCCGTCCCATGTTAATTGTGACGCCGTCAAGAGTAACTTTCAGCCGATTCTTGAGACTTTGCCGTTTTCTTCACTTTAATGCTCCAAAAACGTCCAAAATGCCTCCTTTTCCAGATTTCTCCTCAAAAGTACCTAAAATGACAAAAGGAACGATTTAGGGCAATATTTGATCAAATAAATACGATTTCGGGCTTAAATGACCCCTTAAAAGCGGTACACTTTTCGCCTCATCAACAAGAATATAGACTTACCTTTGAAAAAAAAAAAAAAAAGGAATATAGACTTACCGTGGGGTACTGCCATCCTCAGATTGATCAACTTCCTTTTGGTGCTTTCTTTTCTTGTTACTCTGTGTTTGCTCCAGTAAACTACTAGCACATCGCTTGAGCCACCCAAAAGGAGCAGAGAGAGGAGGAGACCCATTACTCAAATCTTTTCCTCCGTTAACTTCAGCTTTGTTTCTAACTCCGCTTCAAATTGAGAGTTGCGTTCTTTCAACGCGGCTTCATGATCAGCCAGCGCCTGTTTGATTCGATCCTGCAACAGAATTATATAGTAGAAGCTAACTATAAGCAGCTCTACTAGTTCAAAAGCATAAAAGTTACGATATATCCCTTTAAGTAATGCCACTTACAGATTCCTTGCTTGCAATTTTCTCTTGCTCAATTTGCAACTTTTGATATTTCTTTTTCAACTCATTTTCCTTCCGGGTGATGCCCTGTAAGCAATCATAAACACACTCATACATCACTTACCATCCAATATGAATGTTCATTAGTACGATTAGTGTAACCTATTAAGAAAATATATATTTAAACGAACCTCATCTCTTGCATCCAAGGAAGCTTTTTAACAAGAACTGGTTTCAATTGAGTAGACTCATTTCTGAGAACCCGATTCAACTGGCTCAACTACTTCTGCTTCGAGAGTTGGTTGGGGTTCAGCTACTATCTCAGCTTCTTGTGGTTGTGAGTTGTGCATATCGAAGGATGGTTGTTGAGGCACCCATTTGTTTGACAAAGCCATGTTCATCATCTCATAAATCTTCCCCCGAAATGTGATGGACTTTCAGGCTGCATCATATCAAACAACAGACAACCATTATAATCGCCATAATGGGCAAAAGACATAAGTACTTAATAAGGTTATAAGGGTGTTGCAGGCATAAAAGCTAAACAAGGAGTATGTGCATATTATTTGTTAACTACAATGTTTTCCTACAAAATCACCATCTAAACAATTCATACACAGAATATCCATAACAGAATGAAATTAAGAACTAATTTCGTCATTATAAGTCTATTTATAAATATTGAGTTTCAAAAAATAAAAAGCGATTAGCCCCATCTCCTTAACAACTTCACACAAAAACAAAAGTCAAAATCAACTATCACAACAAATTAATAAGAATTTTATCACTTCACTCAACTCTTATATACTTAGATAAAGACTTTATGTAAACTCGAATATCCATATCTCCTAAACAATTTCACACAATCAACTATCGCAATACAGTCAATATACCTCATAACAAATTCAAAACACAGTACTAATTACGTCCCCAAAGTATAGTTATGAACAAGTGATTCTTCAAACACAACAATAATCAAACAATTAAACTTTTATAAAAATAAATAAATTGATAGTACCTGAATCAAAGCAGTAGATACAGCAAACACAACGTACAGATCTATAATCTGATACAACAAATAAACAAAAAATTTGATAAATAAATTGACAGGGCTTAATAAACAACCAAAAATTAACAACCATATAAGATGGAACCTATTGAGGATACTTTAATACAGTCCAATCGAAAACATAGTCAAATCTATAAATCAAAATAGGATATAATATAAATCGATCCACATCTTTGTATAATAAAATAATGAGTAAGAATAAAATAGATCCATTACTGATCTATAACCCAAGAAACAAAAATGAACAAACAAAACCTACCCGAGATCTCCTTATACAGATCGTTTTGACGGCACGTGTGGTGGAGATAGTTGAAGAGGAGGTCGCGGTGAGTATTTTGGTGGTGGTGGTGTGGCGTTGTGAGTGGCAGTGATGTGGTGGCGGCTAGGGTTTAGTGAGAGGCGGGAGTATATTATGGGGAAGAGATGAAATGATAAGAATAAGATTGGGTTAGAATGTTGAAGGACTTAGGTTTTTTTAATAGCGGGAAACAAAAATAATAAGACGACACTCAGGGATGACTCTAATAATTGCGAGTCATAACTCCTTTAAATTGTACAAGTTATGACAGTTTTTTTATGACACACGCTTTTGCTTGTCAATAAAATGCGTGTGTCATAATTTCGGTGTCATTAAAGGCCTTTTTTCTAGTAGTGTCCGGCGTTTTTTAAACCAATCGCTATACTCTTCGTTTGACGCTTATAACTCCGTCGGTTTACGAAATTTCAATCCGATTATTATTCTAACACCCGATTCCTGCAAGGAACATGATTTTACAATTTTTACAACTTCGTCGTATCTCATTTCACCTCGTCACGTGTTATTTTTAGTTAACTCGATACCCGATAACACTCAATGTATAAACTAAACTAGCCAAATTCTAATTAAATGGAGACAAGTATCTTAATTAGCTATCATATCTCTTCCAATTACCCCATGTGTGCCGCCCCCTACCCCCCCCCCCCCCCCATTTAGGCTTAATACATCCAAGACTCATTAATGAATTTCTTAGATTTAATTCCAAGCTCCACTAACTTAAACACATACACATAACATTTAGTTAACAAAAAAAGATCAAAACCCTCTCCATCCTATCCTCCCCAATCGGCCACAACCAAGAACACACCTAAAATCCATAGATTTTTCAAGAACAAAGCATAATCATACCCCATTTGCCTTCCTAGTTATGGATTTGTGATCAAACCTCAAGTTTATTACTCATTTCTTATCAAAACTCATCCAATCATCAAGTAAGTTTTCAAGAACATGTTTTGATCATTTTATACTTTCATTTGATATATATGTTCATGTATTTTCAAGTTATATTAGTCATCCATGCAAGATACTTATGTTTTACATACCACATTCGAACATAAACTCTTTAAATCACTAGATCTATAGGTTTCACTAATGATCTCAAGAAATCCACCAAGGTTGGTGATGTTTAGGACCTCATGACACCCTAAGAAGGTGTATGGTAGGATTTGCGAACTTGTGGAGTTGATTTGAGTTAGTATGATCAAGTTTAGAACCAAGAAAGTGAGTTTTTAACAATCTAAAGTAGGTTCTGTCCAAAAACGTGTAAACTGGAAAACTCAGTAATTTTTGGCACATTTTGGCCTTCATATTCAGAAAGTTCTTTCAAAAACGAAACCTTGGCCGCAAGAATCACTAAAAACCGACTTATAACGAAGGAGTTATGATTTTTCGAAGTTAGACGACGAAAACTAATTTTCTGAAAATTTAGTTGCTGATCGCCGAGATTCAAAGGACAAAACAAGGCATTAGATGTGATCCAGACGACCCGACCCATTGAGATTATGTTATTTCATGTTTATACGAAGCCGTGAACGTAAAGAACGTAGAAAACAAGCTTGTAACGGCCGAGTTATTCACGTTTAAAGCCGACGAACTCTAGTTTATTTTGACAGCCACTATTAGAAAGTGTTTTAAATGTTAAAACTAGTATTTTTGCGAAACATAACGTTGTTAGCCGATTTTCTAATTGATCGAGGCGTGTACAACCAGAAGTTAAAGGAAACGACATTTATACATGGTTACAAGATTTTCAAAAACGCCGAGTTTGATTAACTAACACGTAACGTGCAATATTTCACGACTAGTTTCACGAAGTCAATTTGGACATATTTTCACAAGTTAAGGAAAATATTAAATTGCGATGAAAACGTTGCACTTTGCCGATAGAACACCAAACAAGGATCTTGGAGTACCGTTTCAACGTGTTTACGCGAAAAGTAGTTTATAACTTAACGAGACGTCAAAAGTGTATTTTTCGTCGATAAAAGTTATTTTCAAAACTAACAAGTGGTATCGTTAACATACGTATTTGCATGTGTTGCATTGTATCATTGCTTACATTGGATCACATCATTCATAATAGGTCGTGGTTAGAGACCAAGCTTTATTTCATCATATCCATTGTGATCATTGTTGCTATACCATATCAGGTGAGTTTTCATAGCCCCGTTTTAAATTGTTTATTGATTTCTAAACTCTCGGGGGAGAATACATTGCACCATTTTCATATGCGGAACAAAGTATACAAACTCATTACATTGTTTAAGTTACATCATTGCCCAGATTAAAGTCCCCTTTATTATCATGAACCGTTAATTGTTAGCAAGAGAGAGTGAGTGGATAGATCTATTGAGGGTGACTCCTCCGTTCGGGTTGGTAGCACCAACTGGTCAAACGAACGCATTTCATTTCTGTCATATTTGAGTGATTGGCAAACACTCGGTTGGGGCATTTCATTCAGTCTAGCTTCGGGGTCATGAGTTTAGAGCTAATGTATCATTTTTATGTGGCATGGTTTTGTCATACACTTTATACTTGTGGTATCCGTACAATATTTCATTTACATAAACCTATGATCTCACCAACATTTTTGTTGACCATTTTTAGCAATGTATTTTCAGGTAATTAAGGTATCGCATGTTGGCTTGCATATGGACATCATGGAGTCGCGGAGTCGACGCGTCTCACTTTATATTTTATGCACTTATCCATCGTTTGAATTGTATGAACTTGTTTTCTGAAAACTTGTTTCACCTTTTGGGACCTAGCTTTATAACTCTGAATGTTTTTAAATAATCAAATGATGTATTTTCTAAACGACACTTTAGATCGTTCAATATAACTGCAACTTTGGAGCTATGACCAGTCGTGCCCCTGAATGACTTATTCCGCTGCAAGTCACGAAATTTGGGGGTGTGACATGTAATCATAGTCCAATCCATGTCATAGCCAAGCCCATAGAAAGCCCATGTGGCTCGTTCACTTTGTACTATATAAAGCACTCACCACCTCATTCTAAAGGTGGACGTGTGTGTGCTTGTTTGTTAGTGCCAATAAAACATTCAGTTTGGATAAACATACAGTTATAAGTAATTGTGATTTTTATAAAAGTTGTAGCATGTATCTCACCCCAAAGTAATTCAAAACGAATAAAAGTAGGGGCTATGAAACTCACCGTGAGATAAATCAAAGGTATAACGAATTTGATAGATAAGCCGAGAAAATCCTCTACGTGCAACCTAGAATAATTGTTGCGCCTTAGGTTCTGAAATAACGATGTGGAAATATAAACGAGTCTATATAAGTCATTATATTGATCATGATGTTGTACATGGTAGTTTATAGTGATCGTGTTTGTTTGTAGAAACGGTTTACTAGTTTATGAAACGTGTTTAGTTAAATATCGTACCACTGTTCAGGCTATCATAATTCAGAGGTCGTGTAGTGAACGTATGAGGAGTTAGGACACTTTAAATCGTAAATCCAACAACTTGTCGATATGTTCACCCAAAGAGGCCCCTCACATGAAATTCCGTACTAACATAGTACTTTAGTATTTACAACGTATAACTTTTACGTATATATAAGAAATAAGAGTTTAAAACGGGACATGTGATTTATGAAAACAGTTTAATATGTTATGTTTATTGTCTTAGGCAAGTTTGGTGTTTTACAGAAGTGCTAAAGGTTATAAGTCATGAAAATGGGTCAAAACGGTTGTAATATACGTCATTTGTGAAAAACACTATTTCGAGGGACAATTGAACGATGTTATTTAATGAAAATGATATTTATAAGTTATTGATGAAATCTGAAAAGTTTGGTGGGTTACCGAGTTCGGGAACTAGGTCAAACGAGAAAAATTTTTGGAACACAAGTTTCAAGAAAAAGTTTTGGAAAACAAGTTTGGTGCTTCACTTTCGGCGGCTGTGTGGTCTTTGTGGGGTGTAGCCTTGGCCACAGCCTGCAGCTATGGCAGACAGCCGTGGGCTGAACCTTTTAGTCGTGCGGCTGAAAAGGTTAGCTTGCGGCCATATGGCTTTGGTGGTGATTTTGTAAAGGCCGTAAGGCCTTTAGCTTGTGACTGTAGATCTTAGCCGTGCGGCTGAGGACATAGCCTGCGGCTAAACGCATTCTGTGGTACTTGTCAGTTTTTGGTAAATTTCAAATGGCCATAACTTTTGATTCACAAGTCCGTTTTAGTCGATTCAAGAGGCCATGGTTTTGCTTTGATCTCTTCTATAACTATATGAGTTAATTCAAGGTCATAGGTTCATGGATTTGAGGAAATAACTAAAATATGATTACTTGTTTCACTTAATTTGATTACATAAATTCATATATTAGTTTAATTTGTGTTTTAAAATTTTATACAAAATGAATCAATAACAAGCATACATAGCAAAAAATGAGTGTGAAAACAAAGGTATGATGATGAGCACAACTTTCTTACAATGTTTGGTTTTAGAAAAGGAAAACAAGGACAAGATCTACTAGGAATCAATAAACACCTAAACCCTTCAATACTTCTTGTAAAACCCTATCAACTTGTGCTATAAATCCTTGAACTTCAGCTCCTATCACCTTGTGTAGCTTGCAAATCACCAAGAGGGTCACCAAAGCAAAGCAAGGACTAGGTAGAGATCACTAGTGGCTTCAATATTGATGTTATACTTGAAAGGTGAAAATAAGAGATGATGGTGAGAAGTAGGCGGCAATGATGGAAGGGGAGGGGGTTTTGATAGGTCTTTGGGTCTTAGATGACTAGTTATAACAAAAGAAGACTTGCTGATGAAGGTTTTTGACTTATGAGTCATGAGACATATGTTCTCATCCTATGTGAAGCACATAACACCAAAACACATCTCTTGGTGATGAAATCAAAATCGAAGACCTTATATGATGAGGTGTTGGGTTGATATTTTGATGTCTTAATGGTTAAGTGTTGATGTTTAGTGTATAATTTGGTCCCGGTAATTGTTAACGTTTAGTAATTAAATCACAAAACCTAAAACCGGGTAAAGTAATTATCTAGATATTCTTAGGCTCGACATAATAGACTAGTGAGGAGGAGTGTTGGACTTTGGTAACTTGACAATATGGACTAGAATGGCTAAACTTAAATAGTTAGGTGTTGGAGATATTTTGTGGTATTTAATAAACAAAGGTTGATTTTATGGTCAAAGGGGGAGGGAAATGTGTTAACATTTCTAAAAATGTAAAAGTGCTTGTACGACTTAGAAAATGCGGTGCTGGTATAGGTTAAGTTTGCGTATAAGTAAAAATGCTTAAAACGCAAGTTTAGACTCGTAAAACACAAGGTCGATTTGGTAACATTGAATTTTGAATGAAAAAATCCATATAATGATTATAAGTGGACTATAAATTAATCCAATGTGATGAAAAATGTTCAGAGTCGGTTTTCGTTACGTGCGGGATAATCTAACGGTTATATTTAAAGTTCAAAATTTGTACGCGATTTTGGATAAGATGTTTATGTTTTGAATAAATATTAACGTGAAATTTTTGAGTTGTTACACGATCTAAACACGAAAGTACAAGTGTTTTCTTCAAGACTTCAAGCAAAAATGATTATGGTGTTTGTGTTGGTGGCGTTACAAGTGAAGAGAGGAGAGAGAAAAGAAAATTTTGTCTGTTTGTTAATTGTAAAGGAAGTAAATGTGTTTTAGAGTTTATGTTGCATATAAGAACAAGAATTGTGAGATCATCATGCACTATCAAAACGATACAAAGGATTAGTGTGTTTGTTTGGAGGGTGGGCGGCAAAAGAGAGGGGGAAAGACGGATTCAAAATTTTTTGAATTTATTTGATGTGCAGTGTGTGTAGTTTGCGTTTAAATGCAACAGTTACGGGTCAATTGGGTGTTTTTTAGCACACGTTTCTAAAATAAAATTTTGTAAGCATTTTTATGAAAATAATATAAAAATGAATTTAATGGCACTGTAATGTATTTATTTAATGCGAATTATAGCTAGTTTGATGTCGATGCGCGTTCGGGCTCGTTTTTCACAGTAAGCGAGATAACTTCTCATTTTTGAGTTAAATGAGTTCGTAAATGTTTGAAAAGTAATAATTCAAAATAATAGTCTAAACATTGCTGGTATTTGCTTACTGTAATTGTATCACCCTATTGTATAACACTGCATGACACATAATTGTATCATGTTGCATATACTTTTTACTATCTCCACTTCAAAATAATTGTCTACTGAAGAACACAAACAATTTAAAAAAAAAAAAAAAACATAATCGTTACTACTTTTACTTTTTGAAGAATGACAATTTTACTTTTTAAATTCGTAATAATAACTTCTTGTGATGGTAATATAGTAAACTCGATCAAACTTGGCCTTTAGAAGTAAGTAATTAACTTAAGACAACCTAAAAAAATATGAATAATTATATTAAGACTGAGGGAGTATTAATTAAGATGCTACGAATATACCTATTTCATTCTCTATATTTATTTATACTATATATAACGGAGGGATAACATTCCCTCTAATGAATGCACTAAGACATTTCATAAATAAAATATAAAGCCGTACAACTAAACTATTAAAGCTTAAGATACAATTCAATTAAACACAACAAGCAAAACATTTAAGTCAATCTAGACATGTAATAATAATATTAAACTTGAATACATATAGTCAGAGCTTGTACTTTTATAACTATTTTGTTAACTACATGTATATTAAACACAGCTTGGTTCGGGTAACCGCAAATATTTGAAAATAAAAACCGAAATCGAACCGTGATAAGAGGGTTTTTCTAGTTTCAGGTTTTTCGGGTTTCAGTTTAGGTTTTTTTTAGTTTCGGTTTCGGTTTCTTGGTTATGGTTTTGTGCGGTTTCGGATTGAGCGAGTCAGCTCGGTTTTTCGGTTTCATTGATTTTTTGAACACCCATATCCATAAAACTCAACTTTATATAAATCAAATAGTTATTTTGAATAACGGAAAAACATCGCTCACTAAAATATTGTTTATCACAATTGAAATATGCCCAACAAAAAACATTGTCGTTGGTTATCACAATTGAAATATGCAACATAAAATTGTTGACATCCGTTAATCTATTGTCACTAGAAAATGTAATAGATTAAAAGACATAGTTCACCGGACATTTTATTTCAGGAAACTCGCCGCAGCATCGCGTGTGTTCCTTGCTAGTAAAGATTAGCCAACATCAACTACCATAAAACATGAGTTCAACGAGGTTTAAAGCCCGCGCGTTGTCGCGGGTTGTTTTTATAGCACTAATTCTCATACACATGTAAAGATCCAAATATATTTTACCATCACCATATAACATCTTTGGATAAAAATTGATTATTAATTACATTCGTAGTGGGTCGTTTGTATACAATGATAATAATTGTTTGTTTCACTGTAATAAACCATCGGTGAAAAAAAGCAACGTTTATTACAATACTGAAATATATGTAATTTATTACTGTTGTTTAGCACCTGACATTAAGTTGTTGGAACAGAACCACCAATGACGTTAGGTTTAAACTGCTGCTTTTGGATTTCTCCATCTCAAACCTACGCTCCTTAATTTGGAATTTTACCCAATCAGATGTCCCGCAATTGTATTTGATCGATGAATTAGGCAATACCCTCAAATTCAATTTGGAAAATCTTAGAAGCCAACTTAAGAAGTTCTCACAAATTAGTTTAGGTGTTTATGAATTCCTTATATGGCTAAAACATTTTGTAAACGCATATTTATTTCATCATCAATAATAACAAAAACTATGATGAAAATGGTACCTTGTCATGGTAAGTGTTGGCACCATTAGATTAGCAGAAACAATAAGCAATCCTAAACCAACCCAGTCACATTAATATCATATTTCTTTGCATGTAGCGAGTATGCCTGCACACAAATAACCATCCATACAATGTATATATTAAAAATGACACAAACCTATAATGGATCTCAAAGTAGTGCCATGAACCAATATCAGAAAAAAGACCTTAACTGGATTTTTTAACATGAATGATAGTTAACTAATGGGGTGTTTGGGTTACCTTATAGTATAGCTGTATGGGTCCATTTGAAATTAGAAAAGGTAATAACCTCTATTATTATTAAAGCTTATTAGCTTAAGCTAATATTTATTAGCTTTTCTAGTTTCGGATAAGCCCATAAGCTAAAAAAATGAGGTATTCCAAATACATATAAGTGTATACCCTAGAAAAAATCTCTATTGGATGTGCGAGGTGGATAATGGGTCAAAACAGGTTACTGTCAAATGAGTGGTTGCTTTTACTTTTTCCATGTCGGGTTGGTCATCCAAGGAAAGTTTTGTGCCCATTTAGAAATTAGATGTGAACTCATTACAAAGTTATATACATTTGAAACATTTTGGCCAACTTTTGACCTGATTGATCTGTTCAATCCATTGACTTTAAGCAATAAATTTTAAAATATTACCCATTAGAAATAGTATACCTGTTGGGTCTCTGTAACGGATGTAGGTTAATGTTAAAATTTTGAAAGAGACTGGAGACACCCATTTACCCAGTTCGTATCGTCTTCGATGCTTCCATCATATCTCCTGGGTGCTCACGATAACCTTATAAAAACAAACAAAAATTCTGATTAAAATGAGGAGCTAATATTCAATTTCGAAATGTAACTTTATCAGCGAATGCAGATGATGGCTGGGCGGTTAAGATTTATCAGGTGTGCAATAAAAGTAAGTGTTCCAATAGCATGTTTAGTTCAATTTAGTACTGCAGCAGTTTGGTAGATTGTCGCTATTTTTTGTTTTTGTAGTGTCATTGTGCAATTTCAGGATTATGTGCCCATGTCGTTAGTAGGATAGTAGAAGTATACGATGTGTTTGCGATTCAGTTGTTTCATACATAGCTTATGCTAATTATCATTAGAAACTATCCACGCACTAATAATTTGTTAACGACAGTTAGCAAAACATTAAATGTGGAGCTTAAATCGCAAGATGCATGAAAATATTGTGAACCCGCCAAATTAAGCTACATATGATAATAAAAAGCAAGTAAATTCAGATCATACCTTTCTCTCGTCATCAACAGGATGAAATACAAGTTTGGTTGATCGTGTTGCTCACGTAACCAAATCCCGCTCCAAGGCTAAAGAATCTAAAGCAGCCCACCTACAACGCATGACCCAGTTTAGAAAACCAATCTAACAAATAAGTGAGAGCGAATTTTGTAGCAAAAACACAAACCTGCATTCTTTTTTAATCTATAGCAGGTGCAGTTCAAGAACGTTTAGTATAACTGAAAGCACCGTCAACTGTATCATGCCTGTAGCAATCGAACAACGTAACAATTATCTCAAAAATCAAACGAAAGAAATAAATAATTCATGATAAGACTGATTCATTAACCTGTCAACTAAACCTAGAATTTGCAGCTGCCACTGCAGGCCCGTTTTGTGCAGTTTTTTTTGGAAACCTTGTTGCGTCTGGTGGGGTACAGCTGCAAAAATGAAATTCAAAAGTTAGACCAACAATGGATATGACCGAATAATGTACCCAAAAGCACAATCCTATAGCCACACACCTCGATTATGTTTATGTGTATGTCGATTACACCCACGCGACAGGGCTGACACACTGCAGCCAGGTACAATGGAACCTGCACAGCTAACAGAGGACTGTCAATGTAAAGAAACATAAGGCCCGTTATTCATTTGTCCTGATATATTCGTGAATAAGTTAAGCAACCACATGTAGAACTTCATCTATCAATCAATTAGTCAGAAATTAGTACATAACATACAACATCTTCGATATCCAGGATAGTGAAAGGTAAACCCACACACTCCGCTAAACTAAAGTAACAAAATTAGTTTATTTTTTAATTCAAAACGAAGTAAGTTTATTTATGGACAATATATATGTCAAATCTAGGCTAAAGATTATATAACTGATGCTTGGTAACTGTAAATAGCATATGTTACGGTAAAAATTGGTGTTAAAATACTGGTGTTGTAGGTGTGTAATGACTTCAGTTAATCGGTAGTACTACTATGGAGAAAGTGTCTATGTAATAATCATCATAATTACTTCCGTCATCATCAAACATTTTAAGAAAATGATTATCTACAACTTAAAAGACAATAATCGCATAATAACGTTTAAAACACAATGCCAAAGATCCACTTGCTAATAGTAGGAATACCTGCTCGCATGCTCATTTAAGCTCAACTTCAAGATGCCGAAGCTTAATTCTACTACTTTCGAGCTGCTCAACGTATTCCTGAAATCAATAACAAAATCAAGTTAAGCAGAACCATAGAACACATACACGTATACTGCAAAACAAACTCATATTACAAGGAAGATTTATACTTTCTTCCTCAACTGGATTTTTTGCTGAAAAAGCTTACCAAATTTAGCCTATGTACTTATTCAAGTACAAAAGCTCAATCTAATAACTTCTTAAACCAAAAAAATGAGGTCATAAGCTTTGCCAAATACAAATCAGCTTGTAAGCCGGTAAAATAAGCTCATCCAAACACCCCCTTAATCAGATCATAAACAAAAATCAAATAATGCATACTATTATGAGTTATAAAAAAAATACTACTACCAAGAAACATGGGTAGATCACATACCTCTTTTTCCGACTTTTGCTACTCAATACAAAGAACCGGGCCACTATATGGCGGGCTGAACACTAAGAAAAATTTATCATCATCCCGGAAATCATAAGGTTAATGAGACGACCTCATAAAACATCTAAAAAACCAAGATTGGTACGCCCCTCTTTCCGCCACATATAAACCCGTATAAAACATCTAAAAAAACCTTCAATAAACTTATTTTACTCGGCAATGGCCACTAATTATTTCTCAAAAATACATAGGCTCAGATATACCAATTCACCACCGGTACAAAACTCACGACATGGCTGCAACCACATTTCTAGTGTGGCTGCCATGCCAAGATACGGAGGTAAGTAAAATGTGATCATCATCATTGCCTTAGAGTGTTCAGGCCATCTACCACATCTGTTTGCCAAAGGCTCAGGAAAGTCCCAGATATAAAGGGTCACATATGATTCGATCCCTACAACAGCGACAAATAGGGCTCAGGTCTGCGCATACTGAAACGGTACCAAACAGTTGCAATGGCTGCGACCACAACCTGAATGTGGTCGCCTCGCCTAGATATTGTGATCGGTAAGTCGCGTACAGTAAGGAAACAGCTATCATCATCGCCTGCAAAAAGATAAAGGGAACGAATGTAACCCGTTCTGGCCTTATGAAGCAAGAAGCTCTGAACAACTTAGCCGATACAACCACCGTACACGCAAAGCCAGGAAAATCGCCATGGCTGCATTTGTATAAATGCCCCGCCAAGATACGACCATCCTCACACTTCGAAAAACGCATCATCATTCTGAACACATGTCCTCTGTAAAAACACAAACCAATTATAAAAATATGAATCCATATACTTGAAACTGAACATATTATTAATAATGACGATTAAACTTTCATTAGTTCCTCATGATATTGATCGCAACATGATCTACAAATTCTTGTTTTCAACAGGCTCATGGGCTTATTTTGATTTTGAGAAAGTCAATAAGGCCACTCTTTTATTCGAGTGGGTGAATAAGCTGAAGTTGATGAGGTGATAAGCTCGAAAGAGTCAGCCCCCTAAATTAATATGACACCCAAATCCCAAACACCACTGATTTCACAAAAACCCCAGCAATATATATAAATGAAAAAACGTTGCAAACTTAAAGAACAACACCATAAAATCCAAAAAACGAAGTAAAATTAACATAAAAACTTACTTGGAAAAAATTTTAAAAATCCAAACTGATAAACCATCCAAGCAACTCCACTAATAAAAAAAACCTACAAAAAATACACACAACTAGGGCTGTAAACGAACCGGACGGACACGGACGGAGGTATGTTCGTGTTCGTTCATTTAATTTTAGCCGGACAAATAAACGAACACGAACGTGTAATCGGACCAAAATTCTTGTTCATATTCGTTTATTTAGATTTGAACTTGTTCATGTTCGTTTATGTTCGTTTATTAATAAGTTAAACGAACGTAAACTAACATAAATGCACATAAACAGACATAATTACATAAATGATCATATATAAACGTAAACGGACATAAACGAACGTAGAAGTAAAGCTGGTACTTTAAACGATCCATATGAATATATGATCATGCTATATTACATATAATATATAGTTACATCATTATCCCAAAATATGGTCTTAATAACATCATTATGATCATATTATTATACTAGCATCATCAGCCTAGTTGATGTTTACATAAAGACATCTAAACAACATCATTATCTATTTATCTTAGTTAATATATACACGATAACTTCTATAGAATTCTTTTTGAACGTCATCAAAGAATAGGCATTAGAAGTCACCCAAAAGTTGTATGAAAAAGATGTTCAAAAGCTGTGTCTAAAAGAAGAGGTTTAGAAGTCATCCAAAAGTCGTGATCAAGTTATCATTACTCAAGGAAGCTCGATATTTACGAAATCCACTTGTTCCTACATGAAACAAAAAGAGATATTGGATTATTCCACCATTGTAAGAAAAAATTATTATAATTTGAATGATAAAAAGGTACCTTGGTTTTCTTTTTTTGCAGCCCATAATAATGACGATACTAATCAGCTCCACAAATAAGCATGTCTACAATGTTAGTTCCTAAAGAAGAACGATGTGGATCAATAACCCTCCCACCGGCACTAAAAGCAGATTCCGAAGCAACGGTGGTGAGTGGTATTGCCAATATCTCAGCAGCCATTTTGGATAGAATTTTAAACTTAGAACTTTTCTCCTTCCACCAGCCTAATGCATCAAAGTATACACCTGGCTCACCAATGTACACTTCTTCTTCCAAATAAGTATCAATCTCTGACTTCTCACTTATAGTCGTGCCCTCACTTCTGATATGTTGATCATACTTGGCTGTGCCAGTTTTGATACGTTTACCCGACTTAGATGTTGAGCTTAGACTACTCTTAGCCACACCACTTTGACTCCTAAGATTTACATTTGTAACAACATTGACTGCTTTATGAGCCTCAACATACTCATTATACAAATCATCTAAAGTGTCTCGAACAATTTTCTTATGAATAATAACCTCATCCACGGAATATATGGCCTTAAAAGAGAAATCAATCAACTCCATCTTGTATCTAGGATCTAAAATAGCTCCAATTGAAATTAACAAATTAGAGCTACCCCAATACTTGTCAAATTTCTTTTTCATCTCAGTAGCCATGTCTTTCATGCAATCACTGGCATCCAAAAATACTCCATCCAATTCTTCTTTAATCCCATACAACTCACTAAGAAATAAATTGGACGTAGGATACTCGGACCCTATATGATAATAGGATGAATTAGTTAGTCGTTCTTGAAAAAAAAGACTTGTAATAAAAAAGATACTTAAAAGAGATACCTGAAATTATCTTTGTAGCCTCGTTGAAAAGTTCCAAGAATGAGCAAACCTCTTCAACTTTTTCCCAGTCATCCTCACTTGGCAAAGTGGTGTATGTAGGTTCTCGGTCAGCATAATTCACAAAAACTTCTTTGAACTCCAATGCCGTAGACAACATAGCATATGTAGCATTCCAGCGAGTGCTAACATCTAAAATCAGGTGTTTGTTTGAGACTAATAGTTTCTTGGAAAGTTCACTAAATACATGCAAACGACCAGGAGACGCACCCACATGTTTCACACTCGCACGAACATTATGAATTATATCTTCAATTTCTGAGAGGCCGTCTTGAACTAACAAGTTGAGAATATGAGCACAACACCGCACATGAAACAACTTTCCACCAATAGCTAGTTTTCCTTGTAGATTTAAATTTTCTCTTAACTTCTTAGCTACTACATCATTGGTTTTTGCATTGTCGACTGTCAAAGTAGCCACCTTCGTCTCGATATTCCACTCTTTTAGACACTTGAAGAGACAATCATAGATGCCAATTCCAGAATATGGAGGAGGAACATCAACAAAACTAAGTATGCACTTGTTTAACTTAAAATCAGAGTCTACAAAGTGGCAAGTGACTACCATGTAATGGATATTTTGATTCGATGTCCACATATCAGTTGTAATGCTCACACGGTTGACAGAATTTAACAATTTCTTAATTCTTTTCCTTCCAATTTTATAACTGGAAATGTAATCTTGTCTAATTGCTGCACGTGAGATCTTGTTAAATGTCGGGTTAGCTTCCTTCATAAGAATAGTAAACAAGTCATATTCAACAAAATTGAAAGGCAATTCATGAACCATGATCATATGGGAAACAATCTCTCTTATCCTAGCATTGTCAAACTTTTAGTTTTGCACCATTGATGAAGAACCTGATTTTCCAGGCACAGCATTTAAGTTTAGTTGACCTTTCTTGAAAACTTTTAGATTCGGACAAATTTCAATGTGCCTGCGTAACGGAGTGGTGGAGCTATCTTTAGTCTTCTTTATTTTTTCACGGCAATGTTTGCACTCATTCATCTCGGTTCCATTACTCAACTTGATTTCATTAAAATGTGACCAAACTTCTGAAGTCTTTCTCCTTTTTCTTTTCCTGAATGGTGTATGTTCTTCGGTATCAGCTACATTTGCTTGTTGTGCAGCGGCTGATGCTGCAACACCTTCTTCTGAATTACTAGCTTCTAGATTAATAATTTTAGGAACTCTTTCCATTATTGGAGTGCCTTCACTTGATTCAGATCCAGCCATCTACAATGAACAATGGCCACATCTTAGCATCTATAACTATAAATTTCGTATACGTTGTCGTCTAATACTTAGCTATAAATATAATTTGTCAATAAACGATCCCTAACATATTCAATATAGAAACAAAGTGTAAATACAATGTTAAGCGCAAATATGACAACAATTCAGGTGGTGTTTGTAGTAGTTTTGTTTATTCAGTTTGTAGTAGTTTTGTTTGTTGAGAAATTTCATCAAACAGTTAGCGTGCATAAAAAATCAGTCAATATAGATTATCAAGGTCACGCAAATATCTCAACATGGAATAACATATACACAAAAACTGAAAGTATACAATACACACATAAGAAACTGATGGGAGACAAATGTATTTTATCAAATAGTTAGTTGGTTAAAAACAAATTTACAAAAGTAAAGTTTAAACAATGGTGAGTGAGCCTTAAGCTGCAATAAAACACAAAATATATAAGAATACCTGAATACCTGTTAAAGTTTAAACAATGGTGGAACATGAATCACCACTAGCTGTAGATTTTTAGTTATCAATATGTTAGTAAATCTCTTAACCAATGTTAGATTATATAAAAAGGTGGAATTTTGTGGTAAATAGATGAGAGTTCTAACTTCTAAGTGAAAAAATAAAAGATCAAATGAGATAAAAGTGAATTTTAAAGAAAATATCTTATTAAAAAATACTATTTACTTGTACAAGGACTAATAGGCGCCAAAATTCCCGCTCACTCGCTCAGTGTTATGGTGTACTTTTCAATTTTTATCAAACTTAAATGTATTATTTAAAATAAATTAATAAGTATTTTATTTTTAAGTATATTATTGTTAGGGAGCTTTGAACGTAATCGGACGAACATAATCGAACGTAATCGGACGAACATAATCGAACGTAATCGGACGAATATAATCGAACGTTCACGAACGCAAATAAACGAACAAAGCGTTTTTTCACGTTCGTTTATTTAAGTAAACGGACCAAAAATCTTGTTCGTGTTCGTTCATTTATTAAATAAACGAACATAAACGAGTTTCCCGCCGAACGATAGGTGAACGGTTCGCTGAACGTTCAGTTCGTTTACAGCCCTACACACAACCTCTTATAATCAACTTCATCGTCATTCTTATAAACAAAACAAAAAAAAAGACCTTACACACAACCTTCTTCCAAGATTAAACACAAACCCACAAACTTAAACTACATACATGCAATTAACATCTCTTACTACAGTAACAAAGAATATAGAATTTCAAAACCCACAAAAGCAAATACGATTAAACCCAAATCCATTTATTTTTGGTCGCAAGAAGTTTAAAGAAGATCTGTTTTTTTTTTTTTTTTACCTAATCTAAACGCATATAAAGAAAAAGGGGGAAAAACCTGTGGGTATGAGAAAGGGTTGCACTATAGACAATAACATTTACCTCTTATAATCAACTTCGTCACCATTCTTATAAACAAAAAAAAAGGCCTTACATAAAATTTAACTGGAATTAAAAAAATTATGGGTCACCAGAATTTACCTTGTATGTGTGCTTTTGAAGAATCCAGAAGAGGCTTCATCTATCTAAACGGATGGATGTGGCTAAAAAAACCCACACACTGTAGATGATTGTACCAAACGCATTATAACTTAAGTACAAAAAGCAAAGACTGTTCACCAAAGACTTTGTAGGTATCCATAGCCCGAACCCGAGAAAAATAAACCCAACTTCACTCGGATCTCCCACATTCTCTCACGTCCCTCTCCCGGTCCGGCACCCACAAAACCGTCCGGCCAAAACATACCCGATCCGAAACCGAAGGATCTATAGTGTTTTTGTGAGAGGGATCTACAAGAACCGATGGATCTATAGTGTTTTTGTGAGATGGGTCTACAGTCTTATGGTGCACAAAAGTTTGTATAAGTTGTAGCTAACTACATTGCTTCCTTATGGTGCGCAAAAGTCTTATGGCACACAAACCGACGTTGAACGACAACAATGCAACAGAAAATAGAACGCCAAGCCTAAACCTGTTATCGGTGTAGGTGTTTCCCCAAAATGTGGTGCAATAAAAGATTAGGCTCAGATTTGTATATGTTGGTCAGGTCATAGAAGTATCCGAACTCCGCCATGGCTGCAAAGAAGTACGGTTGCATAGCAGGTAATAAATATGCTATGCCATTCGGTCATTGCCTCGCCAAATTAGGGTCGGAACATCTCGCCGAAATTACAACAATCATCACAGCCATAAAAACTTTCTTAAAAACCAATTTTACTAATATAACCCATCAATAACCGATTGTACAAAGCTGGAACAACCGCCATGGCTGCATTAGTGTAAACACCCTGCCAAGATGCGGCCGCTCTCAGACCTCGAACAATTCCAGTAGCATAACCTACAACCAAATGAACCCGGCAAGGCTGCGTTAGTGTAAACACCCCGCCAAGAAACAACTGTTCTCACAAACCTATTTCCTTACTTATATAATACAGCAACAATTCCGAAACTAACCCAAGAAAACTACCATCACTTTATTCTGATATTTTGAATAAACAGGCCACCAAGAACAATTTAACCCTAAAAATCATCAACTCAAGAAAATAATTTCTTTATCGAAACTCATGACAAACGACATTAAGAAATCCACACCAATCATTTCAAAAATATACCCTGGAACACCATTTTTGTACTTAAAACCTTTTAAAACCAAATAAATATAAACAATATATACCGAAACGCAAAAAAATCAAAATACCCAATTCATTAAAACACAAACACAATTAAAACCTAATCTCAGTTTACAATAAAAATAAGAACTTTAACCATCTAATCTAAATTAACTAAATAATTAGAATAACAAAACCCATTATGAAAGACCAAAAAAAATCATAACAATATCTAAAAAAACTCCATTACCTGTTGAAAGCCTAAGGCCGCGGAACCCTATTCACCCAACAAAACACATGAACGATCGTAATCACACATTCGAGCCTGCAATTAAACATAAAACAATGAATAAAAAATACCAATTTTTATAAAAAAAATTAACTCCAATTTAAAAATAAAGAACCCTAAATTTTGCTCAGCGAAAAAAATTTGTACGTGTGGGTATGAAGAATCCAGAACCAGCAACATGTGGCTCTAAAAAAGGATATTCCTGTATAACTTCACAAATGGCAATGATACAACCACAAATCTCATTAAAATAATCGGTTACTGTAGACCCATCTCACAAAAACACTATAGATCCATCGGTTCCTGTAGATCCCTCTCATAAAAACACTATAGATCCTTCGGTTTCGGATCGGGTATGTTTTTGTAAAACCCGAAAATCTGAAACGTATTAAAAGACTAAAATGCCCTCATAATTTAAAAAAATTTAATTAAAACTCATATAATTTATAAATAAATCACAAAACGTATGAAAACGAAACAAATACGACATGAAATGAGTACGAGGCACCATAAGATAATTATACGAGCTACCAATAATATTTATAACACTTTACCTATGTTACTCGAACCGAAAATCATTAATACTTACGAAATTGTATTCTAAGAGTTACAATAT
Source organism: Artemisia tridentata subsp. tridentata (assembly GCA_021014915.2). Lineage (NCBI taxonomy): Eukaryota > Viridiplantae > Streptophyta > Magnoliopsida > Asterales > Asteraceae > Artemisia > Artemisia tridentata. Next base: position 423,671,999 of record CP139507.1, on the reverse strand, counting down.
AAAGTTTTATGCAACTAAAAGTTAATAAATGGTCCAACAAGATCATGGGTTGATTGTCAAGGCCTTGGGCCGATCCAAGCCCTTTTTCCCCTTCCAAACCCACGGCCAAACACTCCCATAAATCAGCCCACACCTCTTTTGTTCCTTCACATAATACCGAAACTCCAAAATCACTCAAGAAACCCTAGAAAACAAAAATTGTCTGCTGCCTTTGTTTCTTGCTGCTGTCGAGCCAAAGAGGGACCAAAAAGAGACTTAATCTTGTTCCATTCTTGTGTCATTCATCATAAGGTAACATGTTATTCATGCCTCAAGCCCCTACGAATTGTTTCTTAGCAAAAACCCTAACCTTTCCCTTGTTTTGTTCATGTCGTGCGACCAAAAGGGAGAAGGAGAGGAAAAAGGTTGCGTGTGGTGTTTGATCTAGTGCTACTCGTGTTCCTTTGTGGTATACGAGGGTATTGCATTCTTTTTCTTGAATCCTTGTTCATTTGTTGATGTTATATTCGAATCATAGATGAAACTTGGTCACATAAAATCATAAAATTAAAGAAAACCCTAAAACCTAATACATGGATCGACCAAACTGTTTTGGGGTGATGATTAATTCGACCTAAATGTGTAATAAACTGATATGATCTGACCTAAATGTGTTTTGGACTCACCCAAAGTCGTTTGGTATAAAGAACCAATGATTGGATAAAGAAAACCCTAAGTAATTACATGTTATATTGAAAACTGCTTCTGAGATGAATCTTTAACTGACTTTAACCGGCTGTAACTTAATCATATGAACGTATATTTTTATGTTTCTGGAGTCTAAATTGTATTTTAATGAAGTGGCTACCTGGAGAAATTTAGTTTGTAATTTTTAGAGGCCTAGAAGGCTACTTTTTGATTTTTGGGAAATCACATGTCTGATCGGATTTGTGAAGTCTGGGAAAACAGTCCGGGTTTTTCATTTATCATTTTAAAACCATAACGAATTAGGACATTTCCTTTGAACTGAGTAATATAGCACATGTTAGCTAATTACTGGAATTTTTGTAGAATTTTATAAATTTTCTAGACTGGGTAAGCAGATAGATAATGGTCGGGTGTTTTTAATTGATCCGGTTCTGGAACAGGTTGGGGAAAAGGATTTTTAGTTCGTACCTAGACAACTTAATAAAATCTGGAAAAATTACATAAAATACTTAAGACCCTGGGGAACGTCTGTGAATTTTTATAGATTTTATTTCGAAGGTTTAATATGGTTTATAAATTATGTAAAACGGGTCCAGTTGATACTTAAAAAAACTGTCAAGTCATGTAAAAGGTTGTAAATTGTTATTTTCCAAAACTAAAGGTTATAAATGGTAAAACATGAAACTTGAGGATGATTCGGGTAATAAATCATATTAAAAGGGGTTTTGTGTCATCTTGATAATTAAATGACCTAATATGTAATAAAAGATGGAAACATAAGTAAAGGAACCAAATATGTAAAAGTATTATTTTGGAGGACTTATCTTGTAAATTATACATGATGGAAGGGTTTGTAATTCTTGTCTACCCCTCTAGGTGTGAAGAAAGAGAGGTCCTGATCCACTCTGTGTCATCCGTTTCTGAGTTTGTGTTTGCTTTGGAATAAGGTACAGATATTCTGACCTTTCTTTTAAGGTTTCTCATGATCTCTTTCATTTTCTGATCCGTTAGTTTCTGAACCGATGCCATTGCTATGATTCCCTTTGCTTGAACCTTCTCTGTTGATCCCATTTGATATGACCTCTGTTATGAACCTATGTTATGAAAACCTTTTTAATTATACCATGGAAATGTTTTGAGAAAAACCATTTTAAAAAGATGTTTATAAATGATGCGAAACTACTTTTATATAAAATGTTACTAACTCTTATGAAAACCATATTTTGAAGACTATCTTTATAAAAACCGTTTTGAAAGATTATTTTTATGAAAACCACTTTAAAGGATCGTTTTATGAACATCATGAATAAAGGATTGGTTAAAATGAACTTTTGATAGAAACTTTTGAAATGAACTTTTGATCTGAACTTGACTTGATTATTTAATATGAACCTTGATCTGATAAACTCTGATTTGGACTTTTGGTACTACCTCTGGGGATATTTGATATAAACCATCTGTTATGAAACTATTGTTATGAGCCATCTGTTTGACACTCTGATTTGATATGAATCTGACTCTTAGTTTGATACCCGAGCCAAAATTGTTTCCTAGCCATGAAGTAACATGGCCGTGTCATTGATGCACCAATGGCATGACTCTAGGCGGTAGAGTGATGTTCCGCCACTCCCCATTCTGATTATGATATGCGCATTACTTTGATTATGGATTTATAATGTTCTGGGGGGCGTATGGATGCATCCTAGATCTGTTCTGTTTAGTGGATTTAACTATATATGATATGATTTCTGTTCTGGTGACTGGTACTGTGTGCAATACATGCCTTTCACATATATCTGGGAGCTAGCTACTCCATTTGAAGAATGAGGACACCCCTCATATTATCTGATTATCTGAGAGGTCTCCCCTCTATATGATTATGAAGATTTATGGTTACGATATGATATGATCTGTTTCTGGGCTCGTGGTGGATTACTATCCCTTTCTCTTTTCCTTATACTTATTCATTGACTTACCCCTTGAACCATATTACATCTGTTTGACCTTTGTTTCTGTTATTCTGTTCTATTCTCTATTACTGTTTGTTATCGTTATATCTGTTCACTGGGCTTTTTAAGCTCAGCCGCACGTTTTCTTTTCGTGTGCGGCAGGTTTTTAGATGGAAGCTGGGTTATGAGTGGAGAGAACCTCGGACTTAGAAGACTTTGATAGTATTATGGATTAGCAGGGATTAGAAGACATTATATTTAGACTTAGTAGTTATTGAAATTTCCCTTTGTAACCTTGTGTATTCAGTATTTCATTTGTAACCTTGTATTACTGTAAATGTATGATTTGTTTTGATCTGATATGAAACCATTAGTGTGACATCTTTACCCTTGTCGGGTTGGGTGTTACAGTTTTGGCCGGACGGTTTTGTGGGTGCCGGACCGGGAGAGGGACGTGAGAGAATGTGGGATATCCGAGTGAAGTTTGGTTTATTTTTCTCGGGTTCGGGCTATGGATACCTACAAAGTCTATGGTGAACAGTCTTTGTTTTTTATAATTTAGTTATAATTGTGGCAACATTTGGAAAAAAGAAAGTTACTAATTTGACCGTGGTGGGACTGAAGGAATCCAAACTAGTAGCCTTTGATAGACAAAAACGAAGTTTCAAAAGCACCCCTTAATATTACAAATTAGACGAAAGAGATCCTCGGCAAGTTTACAAGATAGACCCCTGAAGTTATTAGTACGAATAATAATCTTTTATCAAGGATGACTTGCCTTTCTTTTAGAACTGAATTATTAAAATCACCATTATCTAGTCTTGGTCCATTCACATTTTCATTTATCTCGGCATGATCTTCGTTATTAGTGTTTAACTCAGGGACGTTACCCCCTGCCTCTTTCTTCAGCTGAGCAACAAGAACCCACATGTTTGCTAAATCGTTTTCCAAAGATGCTTCCTTTTTCTTTGACTCATCAAACTTTTTCTTATATTCATTTTCTATAACTTCTTTCTCAGCTAAGGCAGCCTCAAGACATGCTTCACGTTGTTTCCTTGCCTGCAACTCCCTTCTTAAATCTTCTAGGTCAAGACTTCGCGAACCAAAGTCATTGTAGGAATCATTTACTCGGCCAGATATTCGTCCATTTCGGCCAGATTTTGTGGCATCACCATACTTGCGGTTACCGCCAGTTCCAGGTCTGGTGTTCACCAACTCCCGAGCAGCCAGTAACTCTTTTTCTAGTTTTGTGTTATGCTGTGAAAGTTTGGTGACTTCCCCAGCCAAATTCTTTAGTTCAACAGCAGCAGTAGATGCCAATTCCTTTGCATAAGATGCTTCTTCAGACAGTTTTTGATTCTGTACCAACAATCCACTATTCTCTTCTAGAATCTGAACATGCTCCAGCTTCATTTTCTCGTTCTTTACTTCCTGCTCAATAGTAAAAGCACAAAACTATTGTATTAGAACACCATATTATTTCTAGTGGTTTGCAACTAGAAACCGAAACTAAAATTACAAAAACTTTGTTGTCCAAAGAAAACATTCACCTGAATCTGAATTTTCTTCTTTAACTCGTCAATGTATTCTTCAGATCCATGCTGTTCAGATGATGATAGAGTTGTCTGACTCTGGGCAGCAGCCAGCTGCTGTTCAAGAAGTGTTATTCTCTCTTGTAACTCCTTATTTTCAGAACACTGTAATGTTAAGATATAAGAAAGATGTGTCAACATTGTAGCTTTGAGATATAAGAAAGGAAAGGTGCATATTTCCTCAACTTAAAGTGTTCATAATTTGATGATGTGTCACATAAGAGCCAATTTAAGCAAATGCAATAAAAATAAGGCAAATAAAATGAGTTGGATATTCAATAACTATTCATATGTACCTTGTTCTGCAACTGTTCCTGCAGTATGCGATTATCTGCTGTCTTGATCTGCAGATAAAGATTTTTTTATTTTTTTTTAATAAAGACATATGTTTATTATTGTGTGATTCGATACCGCAATGATATGAGTGGCTTAAAATGCTATAATCCCACTGGCAAAATAAGAACTTATATGTAAATACAGAGAATCATAAGGAAGCTATAAGAATACATTATTGTTATCAGTTACCAGTCATTAATCAGCTTAAAGCCCCAATTAGCCCAGAATATACATAATGATTTCGGTTGAAATAATGAAGTTGAACACTTAACAGCACACAAAAACAAAATCATGGAAAGCATACGTACCTCTAGCTCAAAACCCTTTTCATCACATTGAGTCATCAATCTCATCATTGTCTATAAAAAATGACACCCAGAAAGACGTGTTCATTGGGTTGCAAATGTAATAGGTAAATGTTCCAAGATTCTAAACACAAAAGACGACAGGAGTGAGAATTCATATTTAAAAACTGAAAGAAAAAAGACTACCTGTTGCATGTCAGCTAATGATGTATTAGAAATTGAAGCTTCGTTACTTTCAATTATCTGTTTCTCCAAGACCCTCATTTGCCTTCTCTTTTCTTCGATTTCACGTTCCAAGTTTTCTATCTGTAGAAAAATGTGTATTTCTATTCAGCATATGGCTTTTAGATTAAGATAAAAGTTTGTAAGGTCTTTGCAGCTTTTATACTATATCGGTACATCCAATCGTCAGGCAAAATCTTAACATTTCATTTTTAAAACTGATATGTAAAGCTTGTAAAGTTAGACGTAAAAACAAGCAATACCTGATTTTTTGAGATCTCCGGATCATTTGCAGACTGCTCTATTAAACGTTTCATTGTACTTGAACTGAAAGCAATCTCTCCTGCAAGCATTTTAACTTGCTCCACTAGAAGGTCCATCTGATCTATCGAGATTACGCCCTACAATTAAACAAAAGATCATGAATAATAAAGTTAATATTAAGTTGTTTACAAACAAACTTATGCAATTCGCAGCAAGTCTATTAAAAACTATTAGTCCAAGACGAAAAATAAATGAATTGTCTAACCATGCATACAGTTCCAGTTAAGAACAGTGCAACAGCACTTTCTTTCTTACAGCTACTTAATGCTGGTTTTACTCAAATGGAAGTGTTGATGCATGATGTTTATGTACTGATATTTTAGAGGATATAACTCTATGCAAGTGTACACGAATGTCAATCTATGCTGATGTGCAAACTACAAAAAGAAACTAATGATTTTCCAAACAGCTTAGAGTTCAAAAGCAAATAAAAAAATGGCATGCAACAAGAAGCTGGGTATTAAGTCCCCCATGAATGTAAGGAGAGTCCTGAGACATACTGTTTTTGCACCACCAGCAGAACCATTGATAAGGTCGCCTGCTTGAGTTAATTCTGTGATGGTACTACCTGCTGCTGATAAATTGCTGGAGTTTCTTCTGTGTTTTCTTTCATAAGATATCTCTGACGGAGAGTCGTTCAGATTCTCGCTTTGCAAGAGCAGAGAACCATCCTGAAACATATGCATGGACAAAAAAAAACTAGTCATTAAACTCAAGCCTAATAGATCAAACTGCATTCAAGCAACAAATTCAATCATAGTAGAAACATATATTGATAAAAATATGAGCAAAGTCGTGTTTCGTATCAAAAGGCCAGTCACCCTTCTCACAACCTAGAGAAGTTGAAAATGTTTTGCTAAATATGCATTCTACGCACCATAATCTACGGAGTAAGAAGTAAAATAGCAGAATAGTGAATTCATGGTAACCTACATCATCCTCGTTGGCAGACAAACTCCGTTGATGAGATGATACATCTGTTAGTCCAGGAATTGTTATTTTTTGAGGAAACAAGTATTAGCTTTGTGAGCCTTTGAATTCTACTCATAAGAGCTGCCTTGGCTTCTTCCTCTTCCTCCAAGCGTGACTGCATCTTTACTTGTCCTTCTTCTAACTATAAAACATATAGCTGTCAATAAACCTATCGAAATATATACACAGGGTCTCTACACAAATACTGATAACACTAAACATAAAAATTTACCTTTTGTTTTAAGGTCATTATCTCCTCAGGGTTAACACCTACAAGCATCCCCCTCCTTAGCTGATCAAGCTCTTGTTTGAGAACAGATATTTCTCTTTGGTACTTTTTAATTAATGACTTCTCATCAATAATCTGAAAGATGAATGTGTCAATAGCATAAAAACGGTCAGATTAGTTTTTTTGTTTGAAAATTTCTGCAGAACTTATACTAGTTCCATAGCAGACCTTGTTGCGAGAAGCATAGATTTCAACACGCTTTGCTCTGCTTGCAAATTTTAATGTATTGTGAGTCTCCTCCATATTGCTAGAAGCTGGAGTTATGGTGCAGATGAGCTGGTAGAAAAAATAAAGTTTAGATGGAGTTGAAGGAGGTAAGATTAGAAAGAAAAAAAAAAACAAGTATTCAACTACTCAGTTCTACCACTTCAATTTAGACTTACTGAAACATGTCCATGGCCACTCAATGAAGACTGTAGTAGGCGCGTAAGCTTGGAATCTCTAAATGGAACATGAGATGCCTTCCCCTCACTTAGCTTTCCGATTACCTGCATGTCCAGTTAAAAAAAATCACGAATGAAGAATAAATCACATTTCTGGATACAGTTGTGAATAACAGAGTATTGGACAAATATATGATAATATGATGTGATTGCCCAGCTTGATGACAAAGATAACACGAGGTGTAACAGATAAACGAAAAGCTCCTAACGATGCTCCTTTGCAATTAGATATGCATGAAATACCACATCTGTGTAAAAGATAATGCTAATAAAGTTTCGAGGAACATCAGTACAAGATCTATAGTGACTTACAGTTCCAAGGGTTAGAAGACTTTTGTTTATGTAGGATCCTTCTTTCCTCCTTAGTCCAGTTGTTTCAGTTTTTGAGCTCTCTGATCCAGCTAGATCAATAAGATTCTAGAGCAATTAAGAGAAAACAATATAAGTGATACAGCAGCAAATTAATCATGTAAAGAACACTACGAATCAATTATACATACAAGTTGAGAAAAGATCACTCCATCATACTCATCACCATGAGCACTGCTTTCAATCATCTGTCAATTCAGACAGCCAAGTTAGATATAGCTTTGTGTATGGTAGTGAAAACGACTTTCAACAGAATTACAGCAATTGGTTACTGGTTTAGTGGAGAACAATAAAGAAAGGGGAAGATATTACACAGTCAGAATCAACCACATACAATTTTTTATGGATTTGTTTGAGATAACTAACTGCCACTACAGGAACTAAAGAAAGAACTGTGAGGGTACTATAATGAACATAAAAGCAGACATTGGACATCTACGTACACAAAAAACAGACGCAGAATATAAACAGCTTAACGAAGAACTAAGATTAAAGTTACAATAAGCTGTATATTAAGTACATACCAACGTAAAAATCGTGTGACTTCGGCTACTAAGCAAATTAAAATTATTAGAACCAACATGGCGGTGCTCTGCAACAGAGAGTAGACAACAGAAGCTGGAGATTACATACATGCATATATATATGAACAAAAATCAATGCACAGACACACAGTTAGATTCAGCAGTACCTTCACCAGCAGAAATAAAAGAAAGGGCATGCCCAGGAGATAAGACAACTTCTTCCTTTATGCCCTCAACATATGTACCCTACGAAAGATAAGCACGTGCTTTAGCAAATAACGGTAACTTTCAAATCTCAAACACCCATTTGATGCTGAGCAGTTTTATAAAAAGTGAGAGCCAGAGCTAGACAAACAAGTGACATTTTAGCACTCCATCACCTTTTACAAAACATAAAAGGTTAACAGAAAAATATAAATACAGTTGCTTTTAGGTTATCGAGCATACAAGAAATAACTTTGTGACAAAGGTCCTTTTGAGTTATTACTCCATTGTTTTACCAACACCAAATCAAAATAAATGATTGGAATGACTTCCTCCAAGTTGAGTACAATCGGTTGATTAATTAACGCTTAAGTTTTTTGTAACACCGAATCAACAATTAGTTGCTAAAGGGGAGATTAAGCAGCTCTAACTCATCAAAGCTAAGTAGATGTTTAATGCCTTGTGAGAAACATGACTTCGAGAACCATAAAAATGACAAAAACACGCTATAAAAGAAAGTGGATGTATAGTTACTGACAAAACCTGTGCATCTTCTCGAACCCGTAGATTTTGTCCAGTTGGATCGAGCAAATCATTGATCACCTGCAATAGTAGCAAAGGATACCTAAGTCCAAATAAGTACGCCTCACTAGTCACAAGTGACAAACAGTATGAGACAAAAAAAGCAAATTATATTACTAGCAGTAAGAAATGAATGATGAACTGTACTTTCTTTTCTATTAGTTTACAAGCAGACGTCTCAGTGGTGTTACTAACCTCATTATAGATCTCAAGATATGACACACGCAGTAAGAATTCCCTTCCTGGAGTCTGCAATGTGAACATAACAAGTTTATTACTCACAAACTGTGCTCCTTAAGTCAACAATAAACCAAGTGTGGCACTACTTCATACAGATATAAAAGATATAAAGCATGAGTGTGACAGGAATTTATACTTAATACTGAACCAAAAGGTATACTATACGGAAGTATGCAATTACAATGCATTTCTAATATTAATTATGAGGTTCTGAGAAACGCTTACATCTTGAATAATGCTAAAAACATCCTTTATAGCCAATGGTATAATTCCAGGAGAAAGGTGATCGCCCTGAGAACATTATTGAGAAAGAGTTGTAAACAAAATACACGCACACTTAACTGAAGAATGGACTAAAAGCATGAATCATAAGTAACTCTTAACATCCCAAATCATATCAGTGTTTCCCTTGGTTAACTTGCCACAGAGCTACTAATATATAGCCCAACGAAATCATCCAAACAACAAGGAATCAGTCTTATCAGGAAAATGTAAAGAGACTACTACTACTTCTAAGTCATCTCATGTTGTGCAAAATGTATAGAGAAGCAATTTTGGTCAATGGTCAAAGCATAAGACACTGCAACCCAATGTAACAGTGATAAGTCAATGTAACAGTGATAAGTCAAGGTAACACTGTAATAATGTATAGTCAATGCACTCTCCTAAATGGCGGAGCTTACAAATTGCTACTGTACTTGAGATATGTAACAGTCAACACTAAGCTTCATTAGTTGCTACGAAAACCATAAGTTATACCAGATTAGTTTACCGATACTTAATTATTGATATGAGCAACAACAATATTCCATGAACATCATACAGAGTTAATTACCAAATCCTATTCAGTATACAAATCCATGAACATCTTAACTAAAATTAATAACATCAAGCAAGTTAAAACGTCTCTTACATGCATCGTATGCGTCTTCCCACTGCTTGTAACTCCATAAGCAAACACAGTGCCTGCGTTAATTCAAACAACTTGTCTTGTTACATTCAATCCGTCATTAATAAAATAATTACTGTACAAAATTTTACCGCACCGTTAACTCCTTCCATAGCACTTTTCACAACAGGCCTCGCAGCTACTTCATAAACTTCCTGAGTAACCGCAGACGGTCCAAATACTCTATCTGCCACGTCATCACATACATATATTCAATCTATATCTAATATAACAAATCGTAACAAATAAAATCCAAATTTTATACCAAACGCATAAGACGTCACAGGATTATACTCGTTCCGCACGATCTTATCGCCGTCCGCGTACCACGATATCTCGTCACCTCTCTGATACTCTCTCTCACTACAATTGACAACAAATAATCCACATTATCTCAAAACCCTAACATAACACAATATTCATTCAATTTTAACTAATTAAACTACCTTAACGGCCTAAACCGAATGGTAACGGAAATACTATCACCTCCTCCAACGACCGGCTCCTCCGGTGACGGAAAACCTACCGGAGAGCTGTTTTTCGAATACATTGAATCTGGCCTAGATCTCGAACCACCGTTAAACGACGTCGTTGAAGAGGATTTAGGAAGTAACTGTTTAAATGAAGATGACGTGGATGATGACGTGGAAGATGAAAACGGACTTGAAGGTTTACGGTTATGATGATGAGAGGCTCTATTAGATGATGAAGCCATTTATGTAAAGTGTGTGAGAGAGAAAGTGTGATTAGTGTGTGAGAAAATTGGCAGGGAATGTCACATGGTGGTGTAAAGTGAAACTGAAGGAGACTGTTTTTTTATTAATTTCAGTAAATGTGTGTGTGTGTGTTTTTAGTGTGTGAGAGAGAAAATGTGAATTGCTTGGTGGTTAAGGCAGTTGCAGAGAGTGTGTGAGTGAGAGAGAGATGCCTAAAAATGAATGAGAGGCAGGTCACAGGTGGGTTGGGTGGGTGTGAAGTAGAGATGATGGGAGGAGTTTTTTTTTTTATATTTTATTTTGAATCTTTAGATTTTGAATTTGTCACATTCAAATATTGAGATATATGCGAAAGTTAAAATAAAAAAATAAATTTTTGTACATTACGTAAAAAGATTTTTATTTTCAAAAAAATTCACGAAAAAATTCATAAAAATTTCACAATATCGGGAATGTTGGTGCATAAAATTTTTGTGAAAGAAGTTTTTCTAATTTTGAGTTTGAGCATTGATAATTAGGCCTACTAAATAGACCTACAAATAGGCCTAATCCATTCACATTTTGACAAGTATTAAAAACACTATTTCTCTCTCCTCATATCCACCAATCAAATTTGAATTACACCAATCATATTTGTAGGTCTATTCTTAGGTTCATTACTTAGGCTTACTAATCATTTTTCTTTGAGTTTTTATACGTTTTTTTTTTTAATGCACAAAAAACGAATTTTGATGCGCAAAAAAATTTTGATGCACAAAATTTTCAACTTGTTTTAGTTAGATGTGCAATGATATTTTGATGAAAAATTCAAAAGAAGTTGGGTGCAAAAAAGAATTTTTGATGCACAAAAAAACGATTTAATGCACAAACGTATTTTCTCAAAAAAAAAAATTCGAAAAAAGTATCCACTTTTAGAAAAACTTCCTTCACCACTTTTTCATGCAATTACATTCCCGATCTTGTGGAATTTTTCTGATTTTTTCGCGAACTTTAAAAAAAATCTTTTTACGTAGTGTACGGATATTTGTCTTTTTATTTGATCTTTATCCTTGAGATATATTAGGGCTGAGCTTTTCCGACCGAATACCGACACCCGACCGCCACCCGACACCGACCGAAACTAACCAATCTACACTCGGGTCGGGAGGCGGTTTGATTTTTCCGGCTAATCGGGATTGGTATAAGTCGGGATCGGGACGGGCCGGGTCGGGATCGTCCCGATGCTCAGCCCTAAGATATATACATAAAAAGATAATTGAAACTTATATATAGTAATAGTAAAGAACAAAAGATTGGTGGTGGTTGTTGGCAGTGGTAATTATTTATTACAGCTATAAAGGGGTTATTTATGAAGTAAAAGTAAATAATATACTTAATTATAAAATGCAACTCGTCAATGAAGATATATTTGTGCAACTTTTTAGTTAAAAAAAATGTTACGAAATATATATTAAAATCATCAAAAATAGCAATTATGTCCCATAAATTATGTGAAACTTATTAATACACAATGTTTAATGTTTATACTATAGACATGATTACGTAAGTTCATCTATAAAACCGTCCATGAGATAATAAGTTGCAAATTTTCTAATCGTTTTGGTTTAAGATTATTGTATTGATATTTATATAAATATTTAGCTACAAAACTGATTTTTAAAAATTGAATGATTATTATACACATGTGTACTTAATACCTCAATAACCATTACTATAGACTTGCGGAGTTACGAATTCAGTGCTTTAATTTTGCATGCATGCATGATAGATAAACGTTGTTTTGGGTTTAAGGGTTAAAAGAGGATTTTAAAAATTAAACACTAAATTGATTTTAAAAGAGTTTAAATATATTCAATTGTTTGTAACAAAATTCTTCATAAGTAATATGCATTCATTGAGACACGCTTTTTATTATATAAGTTACGTATGAAATTTTAGTCTTGTTATCCAATTGTGATAAAGAGATCCCCTCCCATATTTGTTGATTCATCCAATTGAACCCAAACTCAAAGGAGGACCACAAGCTCAGGCCTCGACGAAAGAGAAAGTCTCACCAACCCGCGAGGGGTTGTGAGACTGGACCAGAGGTACGAAGAATGAATGTATATTTGTGCACAGAGTTAGATGATTGTCTAGACTATTTCTTTTAAAGGAGGCCTGTAAATTGCACGGGTCCAAGCTTGATTAATTGATTCTTTTATATCTATGAGGGTTCACCCACCCCGTTACAACAATGCAAGTAGGGAGAACCCGTTCTTTATAATGTGGCAAACGGTGGTCTTATCCTCTTCTTGCAATCCTGACATCCCAAGTGACAGTTTGGGTGATTGATTACGTGAACTAAGAGTTGGGACTAACCGCATGTCATCTTTCTCAGAGTCTGAGCCTGACACATCAAAAGTGAGAAGTTTCTTGTTGGTTTTTCTTCCTCACTCTCGAATAGGTGAACTTGGTTCGTTCAATTCTTAGGGAGAAGAAGGATGGGAATGAATGGGAAGAAAGTGATTATGTTCCCTTTTTTTAAGGATTCTGAGGATGGGCCGACCCATCCTAACATCATTTATGCGGAAGTGCGATGTGTCTGAAAACTCAGGATCGTAAATGGATTCGAGTACCATTCTGATTGCCTCTTTCATGGTGGCATGGTCAAATGTAGCTCAAATTTAGGACATGAATGGAATGTTGAAAATGGTCAGACCTAGCTCAACGCTTCATCGACTTCTGATTGGAGGACTATATTGTGCAGATGGTCATACCAGAGCTTGGGGCAAAGATAGGTCAACATACCATGAATATTTATATTTTAGGTCCTATAAAGATATAAGAATTTTATTGTTGATACAATTGGTAATCAATACCTACCAATTAATCTACCACTATCATCATGATCAATCGTACGATGAATAGGTTAATGTGGATCTCAGACTTTAAATTGTTAAGTTTAGTAAACTTTGGTAATTAATTTATTACACCCTTCATGAATCACGAGTGGTCATTGAAAAATTTTGATGGTTTTGTTATCCGAACACCAAATAAAAATTTTGTTTTTTTGTGTAAGTGCGTTGTGAATATATTTATATACTCCATTCATCTCAAAATTGTTGTGCTCAAATAAAAAAAGGCACATAGTTTAAGACATATGAGATCATTCTACTTTTCAACCAATCAAATATAATCATCATCCACTAAACTTTCTTTTGATTAGTTGACACAAAAAAGAACTATTATTTCAAAACATCTCAAAATAGAAATTGAGAATATAATTTTGAGATGAAAGAAGTATTGTTTTTGATGGTTTTGATATTAACTACTACTGACGTTTAATAATTGATTTTATTGTAGAGTGAGATACTGATATCGCGTTGAAGTGAGATACACGCTCCTAGAGCCACACCGCTTATTACATCCGTTGTTAGCCATTTGCTATGTGTAGTGAGATTATATTTTTTATTTTTTTATCTTTTGGATTTATTTCTTGAAATATTTGAAGGAAATCTAGGTAACATGGAAATTAAGAAGATGAGGTGTCACGTGGGGGGTATATGACTTTTTAAAAGTGAAAGTGACGCGGGTAAATAGTGTTAATATTTTAAGATAACGTAAAATGAGCGGGAATAACAGTGAGTGAGTGAGTGAGTGGGTTTGTTTACCAATCATAAATATCCCTTTATTCGGACAACGTTGGTATTACGCTCTCTTGAGTGCATCGAACTGTAACCAATCATCCTCACGGTTAAATTTGTTTCTTTTTATTTGTTGGCAATGGGCTTTTTATGTTATATTTTATAACACTAGGTATTAGAAGAATGTCACAATAATTATGTTATGGGATTTTGCTAACAAGTGTCAGTCAGGCAAAGGTTAAAGTGTAGTTAATTAATACAAAATTTCTTAATTAATCAAAAATGCATTAAATACACATTAAATGAACTTTTAAATTACTATATTTAAACATGATTTTCACTTGAATGAACTAAAAATTCATTTTATAAATTGATTAATCCGTGCCCACTGGGCAGAGATTAGCAAAACCCATATGTTATAGATGCTATAGATCATAAATATATGTGTGTTATAGCATTTCTCTTTATGCCCTTCAAATAACATATTTGTCTAAATTTGAAAAATGGAGCATAAAATAGTGAAATACCATATCCAATCATGCTTTATATTTTTGTTCACAAAAATCAAAAAAAAAAAATAAAAAAAAAAAAAAAAAAAAATCTTGCTTTATATTTGATTTTTTTTAAGCATTAGGTTCAAATCAAACGGCACCTTAGGTACTTATTTGAAGGATTAATATTCTTGCTAAAAAAAATAATTAATACTACTTGTTTATGTTTATGGATTCCTTATTAGATTATTAGTTGAGATATTTCAATTTATTGATGTAAAAGTGTTTGAATATAAGATATGGAGTATCTCGTTGGAGAAAATTTTATTTTTTAGGATAATTTAGTTAGAATTTGCTTTTTTATCATTGTTGGGACAACATTAGTTAGATATCCTTATATTATAATAATGACAAATAGACCTTCGAAACACATAAAATCACAAACGTTAGCCAAAATCTTTCCGACCCAATAACTGGGCCTGGCGCGCTGCCGGCGCTCCGACGCGCCAGCCCAATGTATTGGTCGGTACGAATTTTGAAAGTCGGCTTTCCCCTTACCCGATAAATGTGGATCTTTCAATACAGGTATGAATATGTTATGTGCTTCATTGGGAACACTCGAAACGAGTTTTAGAATTAGAGGGATCTAAATTTATAACCTCCCGTTTTTGTCAAAACGCCAACTCAAGTATTTTGATAAATGCCTCTAGCTAAGGCTTTTCTAAACCTATGGAGCTTATATATTTCACATGACATCAAGTGAAAGTATTCATATGGCCATAATCCGTGTTTACGTCTTCTCTAATTACGTAACGGGTTTACTCCCTTATTGGTCAAACTAAGTCAAAGGTCCCTTTGCGTAAATGCATCATTTCCCGTTATGGGATATGCTTTACAATGATGCAAAGCACTTAGCTTGTTTGCATCAAGGTGATTATTGATTACGTCGAGTCGTGGAAATTCACGTATTATGAGATTATGAATTCTCGACGTTGAGTTACTTTGGATTATAAGTAACCTTTGATTTTCTCAACCCATAATCATCTTTGTCAACTTTTTTCTTTCTTAATGACATTATTATTAAGCCATAATCAATCCTTTGATTATTCTCTACACCAAACTAATCCTCCAACCATTTCAAAATCCTCTCAAATCTTATCCCCAACATTCTCTTAATATTCCCTTACACCCTTAATACTTCCATGTACTTCTTGTCTCCTACATACCCACACCATATCTTCCAAACATTTCCTTCTCAACATTCCAATCCAACCACTAAGATTTTACCACCTCATCATCTTCTTCATCCAACCCTTCATTTCAAACACAAATAAACCTTCACCACAAACCACCTTCATTCTCATCTCCTACATTCAAAATTCAAATTTTGAATACAAGCCAAAGGCTCCCCATCTTATCACCATCACATCCTTATCCAACTCACTCTTACACACATACAACTCACTCCCTCACATACAACCTCCCTCACTCTCTCAATTCAAAATTTGAATCCTCTCTTAGGCTCCCCATCACATCCTTCTTACACATGCCAACTCAACCTTATCTCTTCACTCTCTCACACTCCAATAATTAGAATTCAAATTAAAATCCAACCTTAGGCTCCCCATCAAATCAAGCCAACTCACCTAAACTCATCTCAACCCTCCATCTCACCCTCCTCTCCAAGTTTGGAATATTCCCTTGTATATCCTCTTAACCTAACCACACTCTCTCATCTTACTCAACCATGGTTCACTTTAACCTAACCTCACTCTTCCCTCTCACACAATTGAATTTCAAATTCAAATCTTCCCTCTCTAACATCCACACTTCCTTTCCAAGTAAAGGAATATTCTCATGGCATATTCTTTCTCTCTTTTCTATGTCATGTGAGAAATACCCAAACTACCCCTATCCAATTATCCCTTCTACTCTTCTCTCTTTGATAATTGGTTTGGCTTAAACACTTCACAAAACATTTTTACAAATTGGCTATTTGAGTTGGTAGACCTTAAGGATGAATAATGTAAAGGTCTAAATGTGTGAAGTACAATTAGGAGTTTAGCAAGGTTGGGTATTTAAAAAAATAAAACCCAAAAGAGAAAACACCAGACATTCTGGCGCGTCGCTGGCGCTCCAACACGCCAGCAGCGCGTCAGACTCTGAAGTTGTTTTCTCATTTTGGGTCTTGGCCTATAAATACCCACCCTTGCCTCTTGTATTCCTCACCCCTTGCCATTATTCTTTATCTCTTATTTCTCTTCTCTCAATCCTCTAATTCTATCTTGTATTCTTAATCTTTCACATAACATCTTTGAAAGAACACATCTCCTTGCAAGGGAAGAATCACAAGAACCTAATCCACTCTTGTGATTATGTCGAGGGTCTTCTTCTCTATACCATTTCTATTACAATCGAGTCTCTAGGTTAGGTAAGGGCTTGATTAAACAATCAAACTTTTATTTATTCAATTTGATTGTATGGAAAGTCTTGTGTTGAGGTGACCAAGCCTAGATCTTTAGGGATCTAGTTAGGGTTTGATACTTCCGGTGGGAAGCCTTTGTGGTCTTAGTGGTCTTTGTGGTTAAGTCGAATCACGAGTCCTTGAGGGTGGTTTCCGAGGGCGGAATACCGTTGGGAGTAGCTCTTCTTTGTGAGCGCCGGTCTTAGTGCATATCAGTGGAGTGAAGTTGTAACGGTTTGTAGTCCATCGAAAGGATTATACTTAGTGAATAGTATAGTGTCGTGGATTCGCAACTGGACGTACGGATGGTATAAACCCATCATCCCGAAACAGTATATATCGTGGTGTCTCTTTACTCGCTTTATATACTTGTGTTGTGTTTGTGATTGTGGTTGTTGTTGTATAAACCACATATTGTTCTTTGAGGCTTGAAAGTTTTTAAACATCTAAAAAGCCGAAGAGACCGTATTCACCCAACTCGAGAGTTACTTCACTAATCAACAAGCTCCTTTCTTGGCGGAGAAAACCATACAACGTCGCTTACAATATTTTCTGACACTATTGGAAAATGTGTTTGATGAATCGGCCAATCTATTTGCTAATATGGGGGCAAGTT
Source organism: Artemisia tridentata subsp. tridentata (assembly GCA_021014915.2). NCBI lineage: Eukaryota > Viridiplantae > Streptophyta > Magnoliopsida > Asterales > Asteraceae > Artemisia > Artemisia tridentata. The sequence goes on along the minus strand of CP139507.1, from coordinate 423,654,102 downwards.
CATCTCGCACGTTTTCTGCTGGCTAGCTGTTTTTTCGTTTTATCTCTAGATGCATTTTTGTTTCTAGTTTTGTAAGTGCTTTTGGCATGTCTTAAGCACTAGAGTTAGGTGGTTATCAAGCATTTTAGCTTGAGGTTAATATGGTACTTCAGCCATATTCCATTTGTACTTAAACGTTTTTGGTTAATCTACTTACCAGGGTGCAGGATTACTCCCCTTTACCCAAAAATATTTTCTGGCACTAAGTTAGATGTCGAGTTCTTCTTCGGGTACAACCAAACCCGTTATGTTTTATAGCCCAACATAACAAACCTTGTGTTTTGAGGCCTAAACACATAAACCGCGTCGCTTACATTATTTTTCGACATTAAGCTAAATGTCGAGTACTAATCTAGCTAGTACCAATCTCACTCATGATCTACCCGATCTTCACAAATCACACAAGCTACAAGATCCACATGATCTACACTCGATCTACCCGATCTACTCACGATCTACCCGATCTACTTTATCTTCACACGATCTACCCGATCTACTCACTATCAACACAAGTTACACAAGATCTCTCCGATCTCTACATGATCACAATGATCCACACGAGCTAACTAAACAAGATGAGAGACAACTTGATGTATATCAAGATACAAAAAGTACGTAACGAATGTTACGAGTGCACTACACTAACACTATAACACTTTGTATCTTTCTGATACGATGTGTTCTTCTCTTGCACTAATAGAGGAATGAAGGTGATCACTTGAATGGATGATCGGATCACTTTAAAACAAACTAAAACTCACTAAATGATCAAAGAAAGTGATCTAAATAAGAGAGGATTGGACCAGAGAAAACTAAGTAAAAAAATCAAGTTGAAAGTGTAAAATGGTCCATTTATAGGCAAAGAAAAAACTAGCCGTTACATACGGACGGTACCACTAAATACCCGACGGTACCACTAAATTTAGTGGTACCGTGGTACCTTCCCAGACAGGGACGCCCCAAATTTTGTTTTTAGTGGTGAAAGTTTATTTGAGGAAGTTTGGAGCTGATTTGGGGGGGAGGGGGGGATAGCTGTTGGTGATTTTAAACTTATTTTTCAAATTAAAACATTTCTTTTTAATTCAAAAATAATTTGTAAAATGTATTTTTGAAAAAATGTTTTGTCACATTAAAAATGTTATGTTTAGAGAAAAATATAATCATTTGATCATTAGTCAAGTTGTAGATTTGTTTGTTTATACCTTGAGTGATTTACGTCGGGATGGAAATCTACGACTTTGTTGAAGCATACTTGAGACGTCGAGAGGTGTTGATGTAAGTATGCATTGATGATTTATGTTTACAAGTAACTTGCGCATTTTACGTTATGCATTACAAGTTACATGTTTGTCATTATTAAAACCGAAGAAACCATTTAGTTTAAATATCGTAATATTTGCACTAACACCCTAGGACCTCCTTTTATAGACTAAGGAGTCCTAGTCGGCTTAAAATTGTTTGCTATAATCTTAAAAGAATCTTTTCTATATTTATCTAACCGACTATACATATTTATCTCATAAGCAGTACTAACTATACACTCTAGCAGTTGTATCTCTAACTCTAGCAACATAAACTCTTCAGCAGTAGTAAGTTTGTACTAGCAGTACTAACTTTTCTTCAAGCAGCACTAAACATTTAGAGTATTTTTCTTCAAGTTCATCAGCAGTTGTAACTCTGAACTAGCAGTTGTAACTTGTTGTCTAGCAGTAGTAACCACTTGGTGTATTTTCTTGAACATCTTCAACAACACTAGTAGTAGTAAAATACACAAGCAGTTGTAACCTTTTTAACCAGCAGCAGCAATGTCTTAGAGCATTTCCCATCAGCAGTCTTAACTAAACAAGCAGCAGCAACTCTAAAACCCAACATCACTCTTAAACACATACAACTCATTCCCTCACATACAACCTCCCTCACTCTCTCAATTCAAATTTGAATCCTCTCTTAGGCTCCCCATCACATCCTTTTTACACATGCCAACTCAACCTTATCTCTCACACTCCAACAACTAGAATTCAAATTTGAATCCAACCTTAGGCTCTCCATCACATCAAGCCAACTCAACCAAACTCATTTCTACCCTCCATCTCACCCTCCTCTCCAAGTTTGGAATATTCCTTGGGATATCCTATTAACCTAACCACACTCTCTCATCTTACTCAACCATGGTTCACCTTAACCCAACCTCACTCTTCCCTCTCACACATTTGAATTTCAAATTCAAATCTTCCATCTCTAACATCCACACTTCCTTTCAAAGCAAAGGAATATTCTAATGACATATTCTTTCTCTCTTTTTTATGCCATGTGAGGAATACCCAAACTACCTCTATCTAATTATCCCTTCTACCCTTCTCTCTTTGATAATTGGTTAGGCTTAAACACTTCACAAAACATTTTTACAAATTGGCTATTTGAGTTGGTAGACCTTGAGGATGAATAATGTAAAAGTCTAAATGTGTGAAGTACAATTGGGGGTTTAACAAGGTTGGGTATTTAAAAATCCAAAACCCAAAAGAGAAAATACCAGACATTCTGGCGCGTCGCTGGCCTCCGACACACCAACAGCGCGCCAGACTCTGAAGTTGTTTTCTCATTTTGGGTCTTGGCCTATAAATACCCACCATTGCCTCTTGTATTCCTCACTCATTTCCATTATTCTTTCTCTCTTATTTCTCTTCTCTCAATCCTCTAATTCTATCTTGTGTTCTTAATCTTTCATATAACATCTTTGAAAGAACACATTTCCTTGCAAGGGAAGAATCACAAGAACCTAATCCACTCTTGTGATTGTGTCGAGGGTCTTCTTCTCTATACCCTTTCTATTACAATCGAGTCTCTAGGTTAGGTTAGGGCTTTATTAAACAATCAAACTTTTATTTATTCAATTTGATTGTAAGGAAAGTCTTATGTCGAGGTGAGCAAGCCTAGATCATTGGGGATCTAGTTGGGGTTTGATACTTCCGGTGGGAAGTCTTTGTGGTCTTAGTGGTCTTTGTGGTTAAGTCGGATCACGAGTCCTTGAGGGTGGTTTTCGAGGGCGGAATACCGTTGGGAGTAGCTCTTCTTTGTAAGCGCCGATCTTAGTGCATATCGGTGGAGTGAAGTTGTAACAGTTTGTAGTCCACTGAAATGATTATACTTAGTAAATAGTATAGTGTCGTGGATTCGCAACTGGACGTACGGATGATATAAACCCCCCATCCCGAACCAGTATATATCGTGGTGTCTCTTTACTCACTTTATATACTTGTGTTGTGATTGTGATTGTGGTTGTTGTTGTATAAACCACATATTGTTCTTTGAGGCTTGAAAGTTTTTAAACATCTAAAAAGCCGAATAGACCGTATTCACCCCCCTCTACGGTTCTACAATCATATAAATTTAAAGATTTTTAAAGGATGTGGCTGAAGATTGCCTCGGAAATGTAATAAGTTTTAATAAAGAAACTAGTAAAATTATCAAGTGTATGGTAACATGATGCAAGCGTAAACTTATTCATCGAGCATATTGCATGAGTTCAGCTCGCAACTAAATTTTAAATGATTGAGCACAATCTGTTTGTTGGATAAGTATGAACAAGTCAAATCTTTTGCTCGAGCCTCACATCATTATGCTAAGCTTGATTTCACAAAGATGTTGGTAACTGAATTTATATTTTAACTTAAAGCAAATTCTTTTTAGAACGACAACTATCTCACAATATAAAACTACAAACTATCTCGCATGTTCTAAGCAGAACTTGAACCCAACAACTTTTTTTTTAGAATGAACTAACTATCTCACAATATACAACCACAAACTATCTTACATGTTCTAAGCAGAACTTGAACCCACAACCATTTGTAAGCAACTTAAAAGGCAACAATAAAAAGAATGCATAAAACTCCGGGTTTTTAGCAAACACATGATTAAAGAATTCGGAGTCGTTTCTTTTGGGCCGGTAATCAAGAAGAAAAGAAGATTACATGGATTGCTTGGAACTTGGTTTTATCCGAGAAAAGAACGTGAGGGCTTGGAATTGGCAGCTTACTTGTTTTTAACCTTAGCATTGTTGCTAAGTGGTAGTGGCGTGTTTTAACGAAACCCTATTTGAGTCTGTGTGGTGGTGGGTTCAAACCTCGTGGATTAGTCAGCCAAAAGGTCGAAAACCATAGTTACAAAAAAAAAGCTTTATGGGGTCGTGTTATTCGTGCAATTCATGGCGTAAATGGTGTTACCGACAAAACAAATATCAAAGGCTCATCAACAAGATTCTGTTTTGACACACAATGTGGGCCACAAAAACTTTATGGTGGCCTTTCTATGCTTGTTTGCTCTTGAATCTCACAAAGATGTGTTGGTTAAAGGCATTATTTCGATGTCTGGTGTGGTATCATGACTTTGGAGAATACAACTACAAGGAGGTTGAGAGTTCGAGGAGCTAGATCACATCTTGAATTCACGTAAGGGGTTCAGTTACAAGATGGTCTTGATAAGGGAGATGGTCGATGGACCTTTTAAGTTTGTTCTCTGTAGCAACATTGAGAAAACAAATTGATTTAGCCACGCTTCCCACTCACCCAATAGTTACTTCATATAAAAACTTGTGCCTCGGAAGGTAAATATTCTTTTCTGGAGGCTTCAAAGAGATTGTTTACCTTCGAAATGTAATTTGGATTTGAGAGGTATCGACCTTTACGCGGTCCTATGTTCTATATGCAACGAGGTTCCGGAAACTGTGGTCCACACTTTCTGTTTCTGTGAAGATACTTGTAAGTTATGGGATGGCATTCGGGTTTGGTGGAATCTTAACTCAATTGCACCACAATCAACCTTCGATATTTCCAACCTCGCCATTGAAACATCTTTAGGCTGTAATATCAAGGAGCTATTTGACGGTGTTGTGAGATCCGCTTGTTGGGTTCTTTGGTTAAATCGAACGCAAGAACTTTGTCCAATTCTACTCGCCCTATTGATTTGTTACATCACGTGAAGTTATACCTTCGTATGGATCTTTGCTCGTAAAAAATGGTGTTGTATTATCTTGGGAAGATTGGGTCAATGAGCCATATAAAATCCGAACTTAAGAGGAGTACAATTTTATGTTTTATCTTTTTGGTGTACTTTTCTCTAGAGGCTTTTATGAGTTGTGGTCTAAGTGAATTTCCCGTTCTTTGCTTGTATTTCCTAGCTCCTCACTAGTTGGTTTCTAATAAAATTTTTGCCGTTCAAAAGAAAGAAAATAAAATAAACATGAACTTTTATCAGTGCCGTGTCATTTCTTCGTCGAGCAACTAAAGTATAGTGGCGGAATACAACTTCATACTGAAAATAAATTTAATAAATGATCTTCGGTAAACATAATTCTATGATAACAAAGGAGGTGATATGCATATCATAAGTAATGTGCAAACCACAAAATCACATTTGTAATGCAAATGGTACAACACCACAAATGAATGTTTGTAATGTGGACATTACTTTATTGTGGTGTGCATATCACCTTTCTATGACAATAGTAAGTATTTTTTATTTTTTAAAAAGTCAACTAACTATCTCACAATAAATCAATATTACATGTCCTAAACAGAACTTGAACCCACAACCATTTGGTTGAAGAGCATTCTCACTTGAACCCAAAACCGTATGCTTATATAGGAGATTTTTTTAAAACAAGTTATTAGTTTATGCAATTTTTATGTTAATTGAATACTAATCATCTATTACTGTTGCACATTATACTAATTGCATTTTTGCTCTCTGTGGTTTGGCCAAATTACAAGTTTGGTCCCTAAAACTTTAAAAGTGCAGTGGACGTCCCTATTTTGTAGTTTGGGCTGCATGTTTGGTCCTTGGGCCAAAGTTAAATGACTAAACTACGCCATTCTTTCCATAGGGACCAAAAATGCAATTTATTCATTTATATTTTCTTTTCAGTTTTTTACAAGCTACATCCTTGTGATTTGCACACAAAGTCACATTCAGTCCTTTTTTCAAATGTCTCTCACGAATCATCCCAATTGTTGTCAAATTTTGTCGTTTTTGTCCTTTTTTCCAACGATCGTTAGTATTTAACGTTTCATCCGTTTTAATACGTTTTTGCCAATTTTCTCACATTTTTGTCCGTTTTTATACGTTTTCGTTAGTTTTTATACGTTTTCGCCCGTTTTCTAACGTCTTCATACGTTTTTGTCCATTTTTAAACGATTTCATCCGATTTTATACGTTTTCATCTGTTTTTATCCGTATTTAAACGTTTTCATCCGTTTTTGTCCGTTTTTATACGTTTTCGCCCGTTTTCTTAAGTTTTCGTCAGTTTTTATATGTTTTCTTCCGTTTTTATACGTTTTCGCCCGTTTCCTTACGTTTTCATATGTTTTTGTCCGGTTTTATACGTTTTCGTCCATTATTATTCGTTTTCGTCCGTTTTTATACGCTTTCTTACGTTTTCATACGTTTTCGCCTGCTTTCTTACGTTCTTATACGTTTTCGCCCGTTTCCTTACGGTTTTGTCCAGTTTTATACATATTCGTCCGTTTTTATACGTTTTTGTCCATTTTATACGTTGTCGTCTGTTTTTATACGTTTTCGTCCGTTTTTGTATGTTTTCGCCCTTTTTCTTAAATTTTCATATGTTTTCATCCGTTTTTATACACTGTCTTACGTTTTCAAATGTTTGCGCCCGTTTTCTTACGTTTTCATACATTTTTGTCCGTTTTTATACGTTTTCGTCTGCTTTTGTCCGTTTTTATACGTCTTCGTTTGTTTTTATACGTTTTCATTCATTTTATACGTATAATTACGTATAAAAACATAAGAAAAATGAATGAAAACGTATAAAAATAGACGAAAACATATAAAACAGACTAAATGAATACTTTTTCGCCCTGTTTTATATGTTTTCGTATGTTTTCATTCATTTTTCTTATGCTTTTATATGTAATAGTACGTATAAAAACAGACAAAAACATATAAAACGGACGAAAATGTATAAAAACGAACGAAAATGTATGAAAACGGGCGAAAACGTACAAAAACGGACATAAACGTATAAAAACGGTAAAAAACGTATAAAAAGACGAAAACGCAAGAAAGCAAGCGAAAACGTATGAAAATGTAAGAAAGCGTATAAAAACGGACGAAAACATATAAAAATGGAATAAAACGTATAAAGCCGGACAAAAACGTATGATAACTAAGGAAACGGATAAAAACGGACAAAACATAAGAAAAGGGCGAAAGCATATAAAAACGGATGAAAACTTTTGAATACAGATAAAAACAGAAGAAAACGTATAAAAACGGATGAAATCATATTAAAACGGACAAAAACGTATGAAGACGTTAGAAAACGGGTGAAAACGGATAAAAATGGACAAAATCGTAAGAAAACGGGCAAAAATGTATAAAACGGACGAAACGTTAAATGCTAATGATCATTGACAAAAAGGACGAAAACGGAAAATTTTGAAAACAATTGGGATGATTCGTGAGAGAAATTTTTAAAAAATGACTGAATGTGACTTTGTGTGCAAATCACAAGGATGCAGCTTGTAAAAACTGAAAAAGAAGATATAAATGAGTAAATTGCTTTTTTGGTTCCTATGAAAAGAAGTGGTAGTTTAGTCATTTAACTTTGGCCCAAGGACCAAACATGCAGCCCAAAATACAAAATAGGGACGTCCATTGCACTTTTAAAGTTTGAGGGACCAAACATGTAATTTAGCCAAACCACAAGGACCAAAAATGCAATTAAATCCTATGCACTCAGTATGTAACAACTACCTAACAGTATAGACATACTCCATCCGTCCCAAAATAATTGTCCTCTTTTGACTTTTTGAAGTTTTAATTTTTCAACTTTGATCTTAAATATTTTTGTTTGTGTTATAAATAATTGATGCAAAATATATGAATGGATTAGTTTTTAAATGTTTTTTCATTTTTATAATTTTCATCAAGTATTATATAACACATGCAAAAATATTATAGATTAAAGTTGAGAAATTAATATTTTAAAAAGTCAAATCAGGACAATTATTTTAGGACGGAGGTAATATATTTACATTTACATGACGTAACAGAAAACATACGATATAAAACATACGTAACTAGCTTAAAATATTAGATGCATGAATCGTTTTGTGGAAAACCAAAACGGGATATTCTTTTTATTTCTTAACCTGGATGCAGTCTTGGAAACGGGTAAAGACATTGACCTTGACTTGGTCATCAAAGTGAGATATTATTTTGGATGCACATTTGGACAATTGTGCCAAAGAGTCGTGCTAAGTTTTTTTATAAGAATTTTTGTTGTTCGATTCAAGTGTTTGTGTTTCAACCGTTGGGTTTTACGTGTAAATTTAACGGTTATAATATTCAGATATCAAAATATATCGGGTTTTGATACCGTCTTGAAAAGTATAAGGGCCCGTTTGGTTAACTACTTTGGGATTGGTTATTACTTGACATGACATTAAAGTATTGTTTGGTTGGCAATTTGGATTAGAAATTAGGCATGAACCCCACTTACATCTACTATTTGAAAAGTCTATAAGATGGGTGACTTTGTATTATTAGTGGACCTATCTTTTTACTTCTCTCTATCATACATTTTTTTAATATATAAAAGTTAATAATTTTATTTAAAATATATATTTAAATATTAATTTTCTCTCTATTATTTTCTCTTATACAAATAATAAATCTAAATCCAAACCTAAAACCAAATCCAAATCCAAATCCAAATTCAAATCCTAAACCCACCTATGAACCAAACGTGCCCTAAATAATGCTTGAAAACTTTCTTTAAATCTATATGCACGTTCACTAACAAAAAACAATTGAAAACTTGAATACGAGTCGTAAAGATGTACTGAGATCTAGTTTTATTTTATTACAAGTACTAAATATTCAAGCCATTAACTAATCGACTTTTGCTAAGATATTCATGGGATTAAATATTTGGTCACTTTTTTAAGGACGAAGGTATCAATCCATGGTCACATGTCCACTACCAACCAAAAAGTGCCTTATTTATTGGAGCATCTTTTTTATCAAGTGTATTTCCTTTCAACTCCTTAAATTGAGTGCTATGCATGTAATTCACAATCTAATAATAGAAAGAGTTTATTCTCTATATGCCCCGGTCGTTCAAAATCTATACTTTTTTAGAAAAAAAAAAATGACTTTTCAAAATGCTACAGCAAACTTGAGCGACTTGGGCTACTTATCCTAACCTTTTTAAATGTTGACAAGTGTCTCGTGCAAGTACACAGGTCGCCCAAGTCGCCTAAGTCTCTTGGGGCATTTTGAGAAGCCATTTTTTTTGTCAACAAAAGGTATAAACTTTGGGCGACCGGGGCACATAAAGAATTACCTCTAATACAAATGCATACAACTTATTTATACACCACTTTTATTTATACACAGTGGCGGTGATTAGCGTGTGCAAGTGGGGCAGTGGCACAAAGCTATCATTTATGAAGAGTCTCCGATTTAGTATATGTCAATTAGTATTTATACATTTCTAAGTATATTTATACATTCTAACTTGAATTTTTATAGCTCTTTTTAAATATTATGTGGGGACCTTCGATTTAGTATATATTCATTAGTATTTAAACATGTCTAAGTATATTATGTGTTGTATTTTTCATAATAGTTAAGTTTTTAGTGATTTAAGAGGCCTCATTCGTAATTACGCACCACGCCACCTAAATCAATTGGATTTAGCCATTAGGGCATGTATAAACAGGGCGTCCCATAAGGCTAATACGAGTAATAAAGAGATATTGGGCTAATGGGCTTACATCAGATTGTATTAGTATAGGCTTAGCAAGTAAGTATGTCATGAATTTAAGTAGCAAAACATGGCGATATTCATTGTCTACCAATTTAAACCACATATATAGTGCAAGTGTGTAACACCTTTTCAGATAGTTAGGAGTGTTGCATTATTTTTGTACTAGACACAGTACATGACTCGAATTATACCACATGAAGAGGTCACCAAACTCGGATAATGTATTGTACCTACTTTGGAGGGTCATGTTAGAAGTTTATCTATCCACTAAGAAGAATGGACACAACTAAATGAATTTCTGCAAGTGAACTAATTCGACACAGTAATGCCTAAATTTTAACGATCATAGCAAAGTATTGAAATTATCTTTGCGTTTTGAGTGACAAAAAATAAGTTGATGCAACATGAGGCCGGGGATGTGGTTACTAGAGTTCAGTCAGTTTTACGGTTTATGATAAATATCATAATCGATACATAATTTAGTTTTCATTTACCAGTTTTTCGTAGTTAGGTAAAGGCTTTAGTTGTTCGTATATCTCTTTAGTTCAGGTTGATCATGTTTTAAAATAGTCTTATTGATGATGGTTCTCGGTCAGGGGTGTGTTTTAATCAACCGTCGGCTCTTCTTAGTTGATGATACTTTTGTTTTTTAAACTCTCTAATCCAATAAAAGCTAACATCATGGTGACAAGTATACATGAGATGGACAACGAACCATAACATATAAAGTAACACTATTATATATTGTCGTATTACGCGATTCACCTCTCCAATGTTGACCGTGAGACCAGTCAGTTGGGCCGTCAGAGGGTCAGTAACCCTTTTTTAACTAAGCATTGTGATATTTTGTCTTCTTAAGTTCTTTTATCTGAGTCGAAAAAAAATAATTTTAGTTATATGGTATATCAAATAAGACATTGCTAATATGGTCCACTTGCTAAAAAATATTCCAAACAACATGTTTATAAAAGAGTATCTTAACAATCGGATGGTTATTATTATTATTATTATTATTATTATGGTAAAGGGTTTCCCCGGTAAAATATATTACTATAAAAAACAGTTAAGTATAATGAATGAGGGTGAATCACACATCTCAGCCCAAAAGGGCATAACCAAAGCACCTACAATACTTAAGACCTACAATCTAATGTAAGAATGACATGCCATATAATTTAGTTTTGGTTATGGTTACATGTGGTTAATAGTTTTCTTTTGAATGGCAAATTTATATTTAACCATGATAAGTATATTCATATATAGTGTTTGTCTTTTGTTGTCAAGTTAGATGATTAATTGCTAGCCAATTTAAACAAAAGGGAATCTGATGATTGTAACTGGAGTTAGAATCAAGGAAGGTGTTGAAGAGCTTTTGATGTGGTGGGGGTGGGGTATATATATGTGCAAACCTTTAGCCCTCAACAAGCTTTTATGTACTCATGTAGTCTTTTATCCAACTTATTTTTTTAATGTTACAAACTTATTAATTTTTCAGTAGTGTTTCGTGTTTATAAGTTGGAGTTTTTCATTCAGAAAAACTTGATTCAAACCATGGCAAGTTATACAAAGTACACCTGAAAGACAATTGCTATTGCACGCTATTAATCCTCTAAATTGATGACTCGTGTTTTTGTTCAAGTTTGTAATCATTTTAGTGGCGATATTATTATTTTGAAAAGCACAACTGAACTACTTCTGATAGGAGATAGTTGAGCTTCAAACCATGCACCCGTTCATGTTTTAAACCAAAAACTTATATTATATATACATACTTCTTAGTTGTAAAATAATTAGTATCAGTTATGCGCTTGTATGGCCCAGTATTTGTTTTCAGGGTACTAGAGCAATATATGGAACATTTTTTCACTCAATACGGTATAGGCTCATTTTAGTGTCAATGACTGTAATCAAGTAACATTGGCCCATTGGGTATCTTATAAACCGCAGAAGCCCATTTACTAACTTTGAGTACCATGGGCCGAGGTCTACAGCCTATTTCGAAAATTTAAAGACCTAAGCTTACTTATGACCAAGGTTGCAAAAATCGCGAATCGGTAGTCGGACGGTCGACCACCTTGTAGCTTGTAATCGGTGTAGGCGGGATTAATCGGATTGGCATTAGTGACAAATTTTAGTTATTTTCCGGCAAGTTTTGTGTATTTCCTGTGAGTTTTATGTATTTTCGGTGAGGTATTTTTTAAAAAACAACTTGTAATAGACTTAAAGAGTTACTATAAGTGATCAAAATAAGTTTACAGTGAGTTTTGGGTACTTCCGGCAAGATTTATAGGTTTCCGGCAAATTTGACTGCCGTTGACCACAATTGACCTATTTGTTTGACCCAGTTACATAAATCGGCAAGGTCGGTGGCCTTGTAGCACCTAATCGGCCTTGTAGACCTTTTTTTGCAACACTGCTTATGACTTACGAGAATGGCGGCGACCGGCCGCAACGTTTTTTTGGTTTGTATTCGGTCTAATAAAATGTGTATTTTGATCGTCGGTGATAATTTAACAGGGATTTTCATGAAACTAAATTTTTAATAGGTAATGTCATATTGTTTTTGTCGGCTAACGTAGTTTTTTTTTTTTTTTTTTTTTTTTTTTTTTTTTTTTTTTTTTTTTTTTTTTTTTTTTTAATTTTTATTTTAAATGGTATTATGTGTAGTTGTGTGTCGGAGATATAACTGGACACTAAGATGGTCTTTGCCGACAGATAGGAGCATTTGGTGGAACGGGTGAACTACACTTGCTTTTGGATAGATGTGTTCTCTGTGTTATTAGTATATTTAATGTTTTTTTCAAGTGTTTTTAATAGAAAAGGTAAAATTGGGCTTAATTTTATTCTAAATGGGCTTAAGGTTTTTTATTGTTTTGGGATAAAGGGGATAGAAAAGTTAGGGTACCACCTGCACTCTCTCCCATAGCAGCTGATCCATCTATATCAAGTCGAAAAACGTATTGTGATTTAAACGACATGGCTCCTAAGTTTGCAAAGTGTTTGAAGATCGCGCATCAAATTGGTGAACGCCGAATTCATAGTGTTCTTCTTGCTATTTTTTTGCGAGAGGAGAAGGCGTACAGGGATGATGAAAAGAATTATAATGAAAGGATTGAAGAAATACAGGCTAGGGTTGAGCACAGGCATGAGATTATTCTTGAATTGAAGAAGTTTATGAGTGACACTGTTCTGGATGAGTGTTTGGTTGGTTTGAAGGATTCGGAGCAAGAGGATTTTGCTGAAATGGGCCGGTTCATTCAGATGAGTCACGGTGCTGCTTTACGTGCTGGTGAGAAATCCAGGATTATCAAGAAATTTAAGAAAGTGAAATAATTAAGGAAGTTTAAATAACTTTATTAATTCTTGGGGTTTTTGTAAGCTTTTGTTTCATGATCGTTCAGAGGATTTTGTGGTAGTTTGTAGGGCAGAAGGGTTATGGTCAGTTTAAATGGTATTAAGGTAGTGTTAGTGTATGTGCTGGTGAAAAATCAAGAATTATGAAGAATGTTGGAAGCATGTTCGGTCCTTATTTGTAATTGGTTTATAGTTTTTTGAAATTTTTTAGTGTCATTTTGGGAGGAGGGAAAGTTAAATGGTATAAGGTATGAGTTATGTGAAAACAGATATAAAATGTTAGTTCCGTAGTGTTTAAAGTATTGAGTTTATGAATTAATGTTGGTTAACTGTTAGATGTAGCGATAAGTAGTATGGGTCGAATGTATATGTTGTCTGTACCAGTATTAATGAAAAATGTTAGTTGTTTGTCTTATTGGGTTGAATAGTATGTTTGTTCATAACTTTTCTTCATTTTTAGATTAGAATAGTCTATGTAGAAAATAGTAAGGCCAATATCCATTGAATGGGAAAGTTTTATTTACATGAGTGATGTCACATGTTGTACAAAATAGAAATGCAAACATCCGTTCGACAGAAAAGGTTTCTCTACAAGAGTACCAGTAGTAGTGCTAAGTTTGACTTAAGTGATTGTTTTAAGGCTGCATTTTAGTAGTTTGCAGCTAATTACATTATTACACATACATGGCTTTGTAAGCCATTGTCAAAAGGTAAGTAGTTTTTTTCCGATATGCTTTTGCATTTATACCTTGCTATTTGGCGTAACTATTCTTCTTTTTTTGGACTTTTTTGATTGCCTTCTGCATTGTCATTCTTGCCTTCTGGGAAAAGAGGTTTGCGAAGTGTTTTTTTGCGAGGTTCATATTTAGGCTTTGTTGGTTCTGGTAAGCTGGTCTGTTGTTCTGGTGGTGGGGGTGCATACCTCTTTCGTTTCTATTGGTACAACTGGTTGGATTGGTGTAATCACATTTGCTGAAGAAGTTGGTACATTTTTAGTGTCTGTGTTAGCTGGCGGACTGGTAGTCTTTCTTGGTGCCTCAATTGCCTGTCCTTTAACGACATCTTATGAAGTAAGAGGACATGATTCGAAGAGCTGGAAAGATTCTCATAAATTTTCAGCAACGGCGCTTGTTCCTGCTGTGAATAACGGCATGTCCTTCCAAGCTATGTCTAGAATAAAAAGCTGTTTTTCTTTTGTGCTTTCTTTTGCAAAGTGTAGCTGAAATATCCTTGTCTCTCCCTGTAAAGCAAGTAGTTCTGGTGGATAGATGTACGGGTCTTTGTTTTCCAGCTTTTGAAGGATGTCGTTGCAATCCTTCACTAAACAGTTTGCCTCGTCGCTAAAACACATTAAGTGTATCTTACCAGTGTTGTCAGAGAGTGTTACTCTAAAGCAGTAACTGCGAAAGAAATATGCATACAATGTTTGTTAGGATAGATAGTATATGTGCATAATTATGGCATTGTGTCGATGTTTTGTTTACCTGTAGTTGGGGTTTGTTTAAGTGGTTGATTGGTTGCAATGTGGATGCGAAAAGCGTTCAGATACTTTGGACTTACAGGTACGACATTCGTTAAAAAAACCATGGTCTTTGGGTCTCGATGTTATCAACGGTAGCAATGAAAGTAAACCGTACATTCTGCATAGTTAAAACTATAGTTAGATCTGAAATGTTTATGCTATGGTAGTTATGTTGCAGTTGTTAAATACCTGTTGGTTTTCTGGATTCTTTTTCAAAAGATCGTTAAGAGTGACACGGTTCCTCTTTTTTTCTTGTTCTACATCTGTGCAGCGCTGGTGCTGCACACCTAGAATTACTGGTGGTTCTATGAATTGGTCGTACCTGTAATGTCATTGTATATTATTTTAGATACCTGCTTGCTTTTCTATGTTCTAATATAGTAGTTCATTGTTTGCTTACACATTGAGAATTTCAGCTGTTTCGGGTGTGTCTGGATTCAAATAGCAGTGTGTTGCAGCTATACTTGAAAGCTGAAGGCCTGTGACATTTGTCGCGAAGGTTAGTACATGAATTTAAAAAGCTTTTATCATAAGTATGAGGGTAAAAATTTACCACCGTAGTTTTTCACCAAACATGAACTGACTGCTATGACTACTGGTTTCTGAATATTTTCATATGCTGTCATATCGAAAGTCTGTGCCTTGTCATTCCACAAAGTAAAGCGTACAGTGTGTCCGCTGTTGGAAAGAATGCTTTGTTACATTGGCATAGTATAGATAGTTAAGTTTTATCAAAAAAGTATGTCACATACTCTAGATTTTGGATGCCAGTATCTCTCCAAACGATAATTTCTTTTGTTACTTTTACTGACTGGTGCAGAACGGTGACATATTGAACACAACCAATATAATATGTAAATAGGAATAGCAAAATTATACAAATTTTCTTTTGGGTTGTGTTATATACACGTGTGCGATGTACCTGTTAGCAGGCCCTCTTTTACATCTATTCTTGAATAGAGATCTCTATACTGGCTGAAGTTGAAATAATGGCTTGGGAATCCTGTATCTAGTGCTTGCTGAACATCTGTATAAGGTCCAAAAACTAATGATAGCGAGTGTGGTAATATCTGCATCCATGTTTTAGCATCTTGAAAACCGAAACCAGTTATTTTGTAAGTTTTGTTGATCTGGAGGCTGGAATCAAATTTGTTTTTTTTCACGGAGATTGATATTTGCTTGTATAGCTCCGCCCTGCGGGGAGGGGGAGGGGGGAAAGATTATATATATAGAAACGGAGATCTAGTAAAATTTTTAACCGTTTTAATGAACTATGGGTGTATGCATTTAATTTACCTGATGATCGATTAACATGCAGCAAAAGACAACTGGCTTTGCATTTTTTTTGTAACTCTCCATTTGCGGTAGACTTTTACATATACAGCTTTGTCTGTGTCTGATGCCTTTAAGTTGGCAAGGCTGATATCTTCCGGTTGTGCTAGGATTTCTTTGCCTGTAGAATTTGTTAGTGGCACAATGCTAGAGCTCTGTTTCATTTGGCTGTATAAAAACAATTACATGTATATTTTAGGTAAGCAGATAAGTAGTGTAATATTGATATGTGTCTAAATACACATATATTTTACTTTATTTAAACCCACAAAAACAGCCAAAAACACTTTGAAAAGTCAAATAATACAGAAAATATCATAAAATGTGTTTTTATGTGATTCAGATACAAAAAGATTAAAATCAAGTGAAAATGAGCAAAGTTTGCATAAATGGCAAGTCTAGTCCCTGAACTTTCAAAGATTGTCAGAAATGGTCCCTGGATAAATTATTTTGAAGAAAAGTCAACAACAGTCCCCAGGAATCAAAGAATGACAATTTGTACCCTTGGAAATAGTTTTGGATTTTGGCACGAATGGTCCTTGGATTTTCAGCATTTACAACCTTGGTCCCTAAACTTAACACAAATCCATTTCCAATCCAAAACTAAATAAAACCCATTCTATCCAAACTAAAACCCATTTACCTAATCCAACCCAACCCAAATTAAATACCCAGCCCAATCCACAATAAGAACCCGACCCAACCTCTTTTTATCCCTCAGATAAACACCCTACGGTCAAACGCTAGTCAAACACTCAACCTTTCTTCTTTCCCTGATACCGCCAAAACCAAACCAGTACACCAAAACCATGTCCTCACCTCCTCCACAGCTGGCTACTCTATCCCTTCCACCTCCACAACATTCCAATTCCCATTAATTTCCCTTAAAATCCGCACAAGTAATCCTAAGCTGTCAAATGATACTTTTCCCGCCAAAACTCCAAGTGTACGATTATGATTGTTTTGACCGAATCAATGGTCAAATATTGGTGGGATTGTCACATGAGGTGGAGAGAAGTTCAAAAGATCTCTACAAATACAGAAAGAAGCAGAGGAGAAGAGTATGTAGGAGTAGTGTAGCTTAGTTATGTCGAATGTAGTGTAGAATAATTTCCAGTTGTAATTTTTAGTCTAAAACAGTTGTAATCTTTATTTTCAGTGCAATTTCATCTTTATTAAATCTCAATTTCAAGTTTTATATAGTTAATTCAGTTTTAGCAATTTTAAAGTGAAATTGACATCTTTGCTTGCTAACTATTGTTGTTTAATGTTTATCTAAGCCCTCTTCAGTATTTATATAAGCTCATATAAGCTTTGCATAGCTTCTTGTGAGCTTATGTTAAAGTTATTCAGTTAATTTCAAAATATAGTCAAAAGTCAACGTTGGTCAAACCTAGCTTATAGCTTTTCCCAGTATCTTATTTCAGCTTATAATCACTTGTGAGTGCTTGCTAGTGTTAGTTTAACATCTCTGGTCCTTAAACTCAGTTTAAATTAAGTTTTTCTAGTTCAAATTTAAAAAAGTTTATGATAAAAGGTGTGTTTGGTTCGTGGGTCAAACTGGGTAAAACTGGGTTACCACTATTCATTTGCACCTTCTTCAATTTTGATTAAGCTAATCTTAACCTGTTTCAGCTGTTTTCAGCTTTACTTTGCTTGTTTTGAGTCCTATAGCAGGTTTGAGAGAGGTGGTGTAGAAACAAGGCAGTGAAGCTGCCTTATCAAGCTCCAATAAGCTCTGGCTTATTTTGGAGCTCAATTTGCACTCTCAGGTTCCTATACAATCTATTTTAAGTCTGCAATATGATACCTTTAGCCTAGTTCTCAGATTTTCCCTAGTGCAGTCAATTCTTAGCTTAGCAGTCCTATAAATATTGTTTTTTTCAGGTTTTTGTAGAATTTTAAGATTTTCTATAGCTCATAGTTTAAGCTCTTATTAGCTGAATTTCTGGATTATTGAAGTTCCCTAGCTCATATCATTCTAGTAATTTTTGCAAGATTTTAGGATTAGCTTTTGATAGCTTTTCAAGAGCTTGAAACTGCCCATATTTGCCCTGTGCACTAGCAGCCTGCATAGCTCATAAGCTGCTGATCTAGGGCCAAATTGGACCTTAATTGAGATGTTTGTGATGGGGCTTTTCATGTTTTTATGTAGCTTATAGTATAGGCAAGCTTTTGCCCCCATAATATTCTGCTTTTCAGCTTAATTAACTGCTTATTTTTGCTCTGCAAGTAGGGTACTTTATCTGATTTTTCTGCACAACTAGTAGCAACTGTCCAAGTACTTATCAGCTTATCCTGATTGCTTATTTGTGCTTTTGCTGTTGTTTCATGCTTCTATTAGTTGTTTAATCTAGTTCCTAGCTTCTGGTAATTTTTCTAGCCTTTTTAGCTTATTTTTGGCTTATTTTGCAAACTGCTCATTAGCCCAAATCAGCTTATTGGATTTAGTGAACTTTTGATTTTAATTTTTTTTTATCTTTTAAATAATATTTTAGACTTATCCTGAATTTTTCATAATTTTCCTAAGTCATTTAATATTTTTAATTTTTTTATTAGTTTCTATTAGTAATAAAATCATAATAAATAGAAAAATAATCAGAAAAATATAAATCCAATTTTCATAATTTTCTTTTATCATTTTTAATCTAGGAAAAATATAATCTTATTTTTAGACCTTAAGAAAAACCAAAAATAGAAAAATAGTGATAGCTTCTATTTAATAGAATTTATTTTTTTAAATTTTAATTAAGTAATTTTCATTTTTATAATTTTCTTAGCTTCTTTTCATCTTATAATATTTTTAGAAAAATTTTTAGAATTTTCCTTGTTCATTTGGTATTTTTTATAATTTAAAATAGTTTAATAAGTAATTAAATAATAAATAATTAATAATAATTAAATAAAAAGTGTAAAAAATATAATTTAAGTTTTTAAATAAGTTTTAAGTCATTTTACATTTTTAGGTTTTAAATTTCATAAATTTCAGTTTTAGTCCCATTTTCGTTTTCCCGTTACGCGTTTTAGTTTATTTTTATTCGCGTTTAATTTTCTTGTGCATATCTGTTTTTAATTTGTTATTTAGAATTGTTAAATAAAGCAAAATCAAAAATATCTGGTTCATCAGTCACTCTAATCCTAGCTTTTCACAGTTGCCCATTCACACCTCGTTGGGAAACGACCCAGGTGATCACTTGCCTGGTTTCACACTACACACGAGTATTCGTTCTGATACTGTTTATATTTATATATACGTTTTCAGACGGATCAAATTTTGGCGCCGCTGCCGGGGAGGTTGTGCTGCGACTATTGTGTAGAGTTTTAGCGATTAGTGATTCGAGATCCTTCTTCCAAGAAGTTCCTATTTCCCAAAAACAATATAAAATACCAAAAATATTTTTATTTTCTTTTCTATATATTATTATTATTATTATTATTATCATATAAAAAATTAAAAACCCAAAAACATTTTCCGTTTTCTTTTAATAATAAACAACAATAAAAAATTACCATCGAAAATCAAGACAGAGTACTACCTAACTGGGGGTACGACCATAATAAGTTCCCAAACCAAAGATTAAAACTTGCCTTTGTGTCGCTTGCGAATTCGGCTCACCTTTGATTGATAAACAAACTATAACGGAGGTTTAAGGATAGTTTGACATTAAATTGTCGAACTGAAAGAAGCGGGTTTTTAAGGAGCATTAATTGCCCACCTTTGCTTCTCCGCCACTCTGTGCGTTTTTCAGTCAGAGAGCTACCGTACGCTGGTTGATTTAAGGTTTAAGCTCCTTGTGTTTTGCTTTGTGTTGATTGGAAAAACCAAAAATATTCATCTTTACCCTCTTACTTTTTTTTGATTCTTTATCCCTTTACCCTCTATCCATTTGATTCTAAACTTCTTATACCTTTCTTCTATGGCGTCTCTCGGGTACAAATGTTTGAATTGTGAAAGCCCGTTGATTGACAGCCTTCGTTGTTCTAAGTGTGCGTGTGAGCTGTGTGGAGAGCATGTACCAAAGGATTGTGGATCTTGTTATTGGTGTAAAGAAGCCCTCAAAAGAGTGCTTAATTCCATCAATGATTCTCAAAATTCTTCCGACTGCCCTTCACAACCCAAGATACATGCTATTAATGGCAAACAGTCAAGAATTAATCCAGACCTTTCACAATTTACGGTTAAAAGTTTGTCAAGAGAACATACCGAGCTTAGAACGGTGACTAAAAAGGACGACTTGCCTAATCTTCACGTTTATCAAGAACAAGAACCAGAGGCCATAACGGAAGTGGTGGAAATTCCTAGCTCTCAGAGCACACCACTTGTCCCACCTCCGGATTTTATTCCTTGTGTCGGTTGTGGTGAGCCGCTTTTCGGTTTGCCATGTCATTGGTGTACATGCGAACAATGTGGTAATGATATTCGAGACGGAAGTTGTTTGTTTTGCGGTTCAAGGAATTCAATTACTTATGATCCAAATTCTTTCAATGAACAGCCAAATTTCTCCGACTACTCTCCGCAGCCCCAAATGTCTTCATCGTACAACTATGGTTGTGACCAGTGTGGGGGACCTCCTAATGGTGGAAATTGCCATGGTTGTAGCATTGTGAATCCGGGAAACGGGTTTGTCTATGACCAATATCCTTATGATTCGCCGAATCAGTCACAGCAAATGTATTGTTGTGAGTACTGTGGTGGTCCACATTATAAATCCGATTGTCAAACAAGGACCCCGCTTGTCTATGAACATGGCCCTTGTGACAATTATGATCATTCTTATCACGACCAGCCTCCACAGCATCAAACGATTCAAACTCAGCCTCAGCTACCTATTGAAGGATCTTTCGAAGATGTATTCCAAAAACTTAAAATTTTTGCGGATACACTTAATGATTCAGCTGTTAGGCATACCCAAAATGATCGTCATGGTGAATCTATGGAAGAGATACTTGCCATAGAAAGAGCTGCACACAATCGTTTATTATTTAAACAGGCGTGCATGCTTGATGACGAAGATGATGACGACGAGGAGAGTACTATTCCTGTTAGTGATATCATTTCTCAACTCCCTCAGTCTATTGCAATCACATCATTCTTTCCAACTTTGGACCCCAAGGACTCTCGTATTATGGGGGATGAGCCTCTTAGCACTGTTCCTGAAAAGGAATCGGACGAATTCATAAAGTCTAGTGCTGAGAACCTTATCCCAATCCCAATCCCAAGTGAGTCTGAGGATATGTCCGACAGTAAAAGTGATTGTTCTTCTAGTAGTGATTAGCCTCTTAACACTACTGATGATTTTTTCGGGACGTTTTCTAACCCTCTTTTCAATGATTCTTTCGGGATTTTCTCTAATCCCCTTTTCAAATCAAATGATGATTTTTCCTCTAGTAATGATGAATCACTTTCTGATGAGGATGTTCAAAATGAAAGTCTCAAAGTCCATTCAAATTCTATTTTTGAATTTGATGATGAGTGCTTTTCTATCAAAATAAATCCTCTCTTTGATGAAGAATTAGAAAACGATGAGGTCGAGGACTCTATTATCCATAAAATTAATGATGTGACCTCAACTCTTAATCCCGATCTTTCTCCGACATATGTGACAATTCCTTCTGAGGATTGCCATTATATTGACTTCACATATGTCGTTCGAGTTTTTCTACCTTTCTGTCCTTATAAGGTAGCTTGTCCTTTCCCTCACTCGTTTGGGAATGAGAACAAAGTCTTTGACCCCGGCATTTTCATTTATCATTTGTAAGCCGGGTATCTGTGTATATCTCATCGGAGTGGAACTTTCAAGTACTTAAGTGTTTATCTAAACAATTTTAATGAAAGTCCGATGGAGATGGTTTCTTCCACTTGCTTCCCCATGAACAAATGAATGCGGGGTCGAGTCAAGCTAAGTGACTCGGTGAACAAAAATATTAGCAAAACATGGGTTTTCACCCGTGTCTCTGTTTTCTTCCTCTTTTCTACCACCTAGTGTGGGGGAGATGCCCCACATGTTGTATATATGTATATTTCAAAAAAAAAAAAAAAAAAAAAAAAAAAAAAAATTGTGTATGTATAAAAATAATGGCTATTAGTATTTCCCTTTCACGTTCTAAGTGTTGGTTTAACAACCGGTTCTTTGAATATTGAGGGCAATATTCAGTTCTAAGTGTGGGGGGGAATTCTAGCGAATTTGATCAAATGTACCATCTAGTACCCCCATTTTTGGCCAAAATTTTAAAATTTTTTCTCACTTAGAACGCAATAAATGATTATCAGTCCGCCATGTCTAACCCACATAAGGATTGGCTAATCCAGGAGCAAACGGCTCTTGGTAAAGATATATCAAATCCGTTTATGGCTTGCAATTTGCCCAAAATTGTATGGTTTTCGACTCACCATATCTTTATAAGTAAAGAGTTGGCTAGCCCGCAAGTTTATGGCTTGTGGTAAAGGCAGTTGGAAAACCATAATTGGTAATCAGCTCACCAAAGATAATAGTTATAATTTATCTAAGAGTTGGCTAGTCCAGAAGCAAACGGCTTCTGGTAAAGACAAATCAAAACCGTTGACAGCTGATGATTTGCTCAAAATCATTTGGTTATCATTGTACCAAGGTTCTTACTTGAACTAAAACAATTGGCTACTCCAGAAGTAATGGCTTTTGGTAAAGAGATAAAATCCATTAAATTTTCAAAAATATTGCTAGGGACTAGCAATAGTTTAGTGTGGGGGATTTGATATGTGTCTAAATACACATATATTTTACATTATTTAAACCCACAAAAACAGCCAAAAACACTTTGAAAAGTCAAATAATACAGAAAATATCATAAAATGTGTTTTTATGTGATTCAGATACAAAAAGATTAAAATCAAGTGAAAATGAGCAAAGTTTGCATAAATGGCAAGTCTAGTCCCTGAACTTTCAAAGATTGTCAGAAATGGTCCCTGGATAAATTATTTTGAAGAAAAGTCAACAACAGTCCCCAGGAATCAAAGAATGACAATTTGTACCCTTGGAAATAGTTTTGGATTTTGGCACGAATGGTCCTTGGATTTTCAGCATTTACAACCTTGGTCCCTAAACTTAACACAAATCCATTTCCAATCCAAAACTAAATAAAACCCATTCTATCCAAACTAAAACCCATTTACCTAATCCACCCCAACCCAAATTAAATACCCAGCCCAATCCACAATAAGAACCCGACCCAACCTCTTTTTATCCCTCAGATAAACACCCTACGGTCAAACGCTAGTCAAACACTCAACCTTTCTTCTTTCCCTGATACTGCCAAAACCAAACCAGTACACCAAAACCATGTCCTCACCTCCTCCACAGCTGGCTACTCTATCCCTTCCATCTCCACAACATTCCAATTCCCATTAATTTCCCTTAAAATCCGCACAAGTAATCCTAAGCTGTCAAATGATACTTTTCCCGCCAAAACTCCAAGTGTACGATTATGATTGTTTTGACCGAATCAATGGTCAAATATTGGTGGGATTGTCACATGAGGTGGAGAGAAGTTCAAAAGATCTCTACAAATACAGAAAGAAGCAGAGGAGAAGAGTATGTAGGAGTAGTGTAGCTTAGTTATGTCGAATGTAGTGTAGAATAATTTCCAGTTGTAATTTTTAGTCTAAAACAGTTGTAATCTTTATTTTCAGTGCAATTTCATCTTTATTAAATCTCAATTTCAAGTTTTATATAGTTAATTCAGTTTTAGCAATTTTAAAGTGAAATTGACATCTTTGCTTGCTAACTATTGTTGTTTAATGTTTATCTAAGCCCTCTTCAGTATTTATATAAGCTCATATAAGCTTTGCATAGCTTCTTGTGAGCTTATGTTAAAGTTATTCAGTTAATTTCAAAATATAGTCAAAAGTCAACGTTGGTCAAACCTAGCTTATAGCTTTTCCCAGTATCTTATTTCAGCTTATAATCACTTGTGAGTGCTTGCTAGTGTTAGTTTAACATCTCTGGTCCTTAAACTCAGTTTAAATTAAGTTTTTCTAGTTCAAATTTAAAAAAGTTTATGATAAAAGGTGTGTTTGGTTCGTGGGTCAAACTGGGTAAAACTGGGTTACCACTATTCATTTGCACCTTCTTCAATTTTGATTAAGCTAATCTTAACCTGTTTCAGCTGTTTTCAGCTTTACTTTGCTTGTTTTGAGTCCTATAGCAGGTTTGAGAGAGGTGGTGTAGAAACAAGGCAGTGAAGCTGCCTTATCAAGCTCCAATAAGCTCTGGCTTATTTTGGAGCTCAATTTGCACTCTCAGGTTCCTATACAATCTATTTTAAGTCTGCAATATGATACCTTTAGCCTAGTTCTCAGATTTGCCCTAGTGCAGTCAATTCTTAGCTTAGCAGTCCTATAAATATTGTTTTTTCAGGTTTTTGTAGAATTTTAAGATTTTCTATAGCTCATAGTTTAAGCTCTTATTAGCTGAATTTCTGGATTATTGAAGTTCCCTAGCTCATATCATTCTAGTAATTTTTGAAAGATTTTAGGATTAGCTTTTGATAGCTTTTCAAGAGCTTGAAACTGCCCATATTTGCCCTGTGCACTAGCAGCCTGCATAGCTCATAAGCTGCTGATCTAGGGCCAAATTGGACCTCAATTGAGATGTTTGTGATGGGGCTTTTCATGTTTTTATGTAGCTTATAGTATAGGCAAGCTTTTGCCCCCATAATATTCTGCTTTTCAGCTTAATTAACTGCTTATTTTTGCTCTGCAAGTAGGGTACTTTATCTGATTTTTCTGCACAACTAGTAGCAACTGTCCAAGTACTTATCAGCTTATCCTGAGTGCTTATTTGTGCTTTTTCTGTTGTTTCATGCTTCTATTAGTTGTTTAATCTAGTTCCTAGCTTCTGGTAATTTTTCTAGCCTTTTTAGCTTATTTTTGGCTTATTTTGCAAACTGCTCATTAGCCCAAATCAGCTTATTGGGTTTAGTGAACTTTTGATTTTAATTTTCCTATCTTTTAAATAATATTTTAGACTTATCCTGAATTTTTCATAATTTTCCTAAGTCATTTAATATTTTTAATTTTTTTATTAGTTTCTATTAGTAATAAAATCATAATAAATAGAAAAATAATCAGAAAAATATAAATCCAATTTTCATAATTTTCTTTTATCATTTTTAATCTAGGAAAAATATAATCTTATTTTTAGACCTTAAGAAAAACCAAAAATAGAAAAATAGTGATAGCTTCTATTTAATAGAATTTATTTTTTTAAATTTTAATTAAGTAATTTTCATTTTTATAATTTTCTTAGCTTCTTTTCATCTTATAATATTTTTAGAAAAATTTTTAGAATTTTCCTTGTTCATTTGGTATTTTTTATAATTTAAAATAGTTTAATAAGTAATTAAATAATAAATAATTAATAATAATTAAATAAAAAGTGTAAAAAATATAATTTAAGTTTTTAAATAAGTTTTAAGTCATTTTACATTTTTAGGTTTTAAATTTCATAAATTTCAGTTTTAGTCCCATTTTCGTTTTCCCGTTACGCGTTTTAGTTTATTTTTATTCGCGTTTAATTTTCTTGTGCATATCTGTTTTTAATTTGTTATTTAGAATTGTTAAATAAAGCAAAATCAAAAATATCTGATTCATCAGTCACTCTAATCCTAGCTTTTCACAGTTGCCCATTCACACCTCGTTGGGAAACGACCCAGGTGATCACTTGCCTGGTTTCACACTACACACGAGTATTCGTTCTGAGACTGTTTATATTTATATATACGTTTTCAGACGGATCAAATATACTAAATATTGCCAGAACAGCTAAGAATCTTACCTATGAGAAATAATTGAGAAAAAAAAAATGTATATCAAATATGTCAGAAATATAATGGAAGTTCAAATATGGTATGCATAGATGTTTACAATTTAGTTAAACTAACAGGAATTGTAACATAAGCAGAGCTGTTAATAGTAATTTTAAAACAGACATGTAATTGTAAAACATAAGAAATAATGCAGGTTGCAAGCAAGCGATGTCACTTATTTTCAGAAACGGCACGGATTTCTAATAGAGAAGCAACGATGTATGGCATTATAAATGACCTCTGTGTATGTAATTAGGCTCAAGAAATCTTTGTAGACAACAATTTTAGTTATATTTATATTTCCCTCTTCATGTCTTTTGATGAGGATTTTTAGCCCTTGCGGTGATGTTGCTCTAGACAATGCAACATAGAGCTGTCCATGGCCAAATACAGGTTCTAGTAAATAGATACCAATCTTGTTCAGCGACTGCCCCTGACTTTTGTTTATTGTCATTGCATAGCACAACTTAACTGGAAACTGCTTTCGCTTAAACACAAATGGCAATTTGTCATCTCTGTTGATTAGCAAAATCCGTGGGAGAAAAACTTTTTCAGACATTCTTGTACCAGTGATGATCTTTGCTTGAATAAGTTTGCTATATACTTGTGTGACAATCATCCGTGTACCGTTGCACAGGCCGCCGGCCAGGTTAAGATTCCTGAGTAATATTATCGGTGCACCTATTTTTATGGTAAGGGTATGTGGAGGCATTCAGGGAAATGAAAGTGTATTAAGGTACTCTGGCGGATACAATAATTCTGTCGCTCCTCCGTTGTTTGTCTTCGGTATTGCTTTGTCAAAACTTTGATAAGTATGATATCAGCAGTCTCGTTCCTTGGACATACTATAGCTTTTTCTTGTAATGCCTTTGCAGTTGGCCTTTGTAGTGTCTCTTTATCATATATGAAGTCAATGAGTTGTTGCATACCTGTGTCGGTGTCGGGAATGGAGTATCTATCTAGTATATGGATCCAGGCTGTATTTTCGGGGTCATTTTCATCTGGTTCGCCAATAGTACCATTACCAACTTGCAACAGCCATTCAGAAAATGTGCGAGTGTCTTCATATTCTTGGTTGGACATTGTCGTTCGCCTAAGCCGCATGTTCTGTTTTTGACACATGACTTTGAAATATGGCCATAGGTAAGACAGTGTTATAGAAGATGCAATAATTTGTTGTTTTGAAGCATTCTTCTTGACAGGAAGCGTTTGCTTGAAATCTCCGCCTAAGATAACTGGTTTTCTTCCAAATAGAGCCGTTGGAGCATCGAGTATGTCTCTGAATGTGCGGTCAAGTGCTTCGAAGCACCTACGATCGTTCATAGGAGCTTCATCCCATATGATAAGGTCGATTTCTTTCAGTAGTTCTGCCAGCTCAGTATTTTTTTTTATGTTGCAGACCGTTTCATCTGTTAGGTCGAGTGGCAGTTTGAATCTTGAATGAGCTGTCCGTTCTGATGGGAGTAATAACGAAGCAATACCAGAAGAAGCGACTGCCAATACTATCTTTCTATTTGATCTTAGTTTTGAAATTATAGCCTTCCAAACGAAAGTCTTCCCTGTTCCTCCGTGGCCGTAAACAAATAAGAGCTTTTGTTCATGGTTATTTACTGCGTGTATGACTTCATCGAAGATTCTCCGCTGTTCAGGGTTGAGCTGGCTGAACAATCTCATGCTTTCGTCTGCTAACAATTCATGATCGTAACTCCTTTCTTCCATTATGGCTCTGTTTGTCAACATTTTAAGTAAATGAGGTGGAGGCAACTCCAAGCCGAAATCCCTTACAGATTTGCCATAGAAATTGAGAGCTGCTTGTAGCTCGTACAGCAGACCGCCTTCTGAGTCATTTGCATCTAAATGAAGTTCTGGTATGTGTAGTGTGTCTGACAGTATTAAAGGAATATCCTCAAACATATCAGCAGCATGTGCTTCAAACAATCTTGCCGGATTAGACACGTCGTAAAAGATAAGAATCTGACAAAAGAGAGACCTCATTTCAAAGGCGGTTGCTGATAAAGACGCCTCTTGTAAGGCTATATCCCATTCTTGATCGTCTCCCAAGAGGCCCATCGCCTCACACGCGGCTCTATTTGTAGGGTAAACATGGTCGTCAATTGTACGAACATGTTGGAACGATGTCCTGCCTTTTTGGTGACAAAGTAACATTCGTAGGTAGAATACATCTCCAGAGCTAGGGTGCACGTATGCTAGCTGACCAATACATGAGTTAGTTTCGCGTTTTCTCCGTTGCCAATATTTTCCGTTTGGATACCATACAAATTCTTTGGGGAAGCTCAAGTAGGTTAGGTGTCGCCCATCTGTATTGTAGGTGTTATACCGGAACCATTCAGTCAATGTTGTTCTTTTGTTGTATTCATTATCAACAACTGATTGCAAAGATTCATTTGCTCTGAAAGATACACGCTGCATGTTTTGAAGGTGTACGACAAGTATTTGAACAGGTGGATCTCTGCTATGTATGTTGAAACCAAGAATTCTCCAGCATGCTTCATGTGGTCCAATATATGTAGCATCGTGGAAATTTTTTATTTCGTCAATTTGAGTTGCTGAATGACTGGTACTTGGCTATGCACTTCCAATTCTCCTTGTAATTTGAGTAACTATCCGGTCGGTACCTTTGGAAATGTACTTAAAAAGGTATTTTATTAGCATCTGATGCGTGGTTTTGCGACCTTACAACAGGTTTTACCTCTCAAGGGATCTCAAGAGGCTTGCAATCCCCACCAGGCAGTGTACCTGACCGATGTAGTATAGTGTAGTGGCAAGTACCGGGGGATTGATCGTTCTCTAGGGGAATAGTGTCGTTAGGATTGAAAAACTACTCTAATAGGTCTAAGGGTGAGGGAAGATTCTTTTTGTATTTTTTATATTTTATGGAAAGCAAGTAAAAATCTCGGGTTTTGGAAGGAAAGGCAGAATTAGTTGCTAATCAACTAACCCAAATAACTACAATTGCAAATAAAATAAATAACTGATAATAAAAAGGTTGTGGAACTTATATGGAGAGAAATGTGTTTACTTAGATTTCCTTACTCCCTAACTATCTTTTACCGGTTGATTAGTGTGTATTAATTGCGTGGATGATGGGTGTATTCCTTAATACCAATCGTGGGGTGGCGTACGTACTTCCCCAACTCTATAAGCTCCTACTTCACTCCTATGTCGAGCCGGCTAAGAAGCTCCTAACATGGGATCACTAGAATTCGCTCATGCATTAAATACAACCATAAAAACCTTAGTACGCATTGGTTCATGTTTCTTAAGACGTTCAAGCAAGTTACCGTATAGGAGGTTAGCCAGTTTTCTTAAGTCTAACATCGATAAACAATCATCCAATACAATTGATAACACACCAACAACCAATAATCAATAGTTATGTTTCATTAGATCTAAGCAAACACAAGATAAATCTAGCCTAACATGTTAATTAAAAGACAAGAACAAGATATAATCAAACAACACATAGACATATTGAATGATTAATTGATTACTTATCTTCAATTAAACATGGGAGATCCAAGGGTATAAAACCCTTAAAAATGGCAGAAAATTCGTCTTAGGGTTTCTCCTCACAAAGTTGCACACTAATGACTAAAAATTGCAAAACTATATATAGAATTTAGGGGCTGACGGCGTCACGTTGTAGGAGGTGACGCCGTCACCTCGCCGCGGCTAGGGTTCCCGGATGGTCTTCCTGACGCCGTCCCTCTTTAATCCTCCAAAATCCACTCTGGCGCGTCAAGAGTTGACGCCGTCATAATTGTGCTTGACGCCGTCTCTCTTTAACTTAAACCGTGACGGCCTTGATCACCTTAAAGGGTGACGCCGTCAGACTTCCTTTGTAAAACTTTCTGGCGCGTCATGTGTATTTGTCATATCCACCTCTTTTGCCAAGCCGTGACGCCGTCAGGAGCAATCCTTGACGCCGTCACGTGTACTTTTCCAGCAGCTTTGGAGACTTTGTTGTTTTCTTCACTTTTATGCTCCAAAAACGTCCAAAATGCTTCCTTTTCCAGATTTCTTCTCCAAAGTACCTAAAATGACAAAAGGAACGATTTAGGGCAATATTTGATCAAATAAATACGACTTAGGGCTTAAATGACCCCCTAAAAGCGGTACACTTTTCGCTTCATCAAATACCCTTACACTTGAGATTTGCTTGTCCTCAAGCAAATGCGCTTTTATTCTAATCAAAATACAAGTTAGGGGTCATTTAATGCTAATATAAAAGTAATTACAACAAATAGTCGTTCCACTTTAATCATAATAAGCACGGAGATTACACACTAGCACCTCACAAGTAGTGTTTAGATACTCACATCTCTCAGGTGTCATAAAAGTATATCTCATAAATGAAAACGGATAATATCTCTCACTACCTGTCATAGCAAATAGATTACCATAGGCTTGGGAAAGGATCAAAAACCTCCTCCACTAGGCGTAAGCACCTAAGATAAACTATCAAAGAGGGCTTTTAAACGGGTTATAACGTTAGGTGTAGGGATATGATAAACACGGTTTTGTTGGATAAAGGATATTTTACTGGTGGCGAGTTAAAGATCTTGAATAATTACATGTACAATATGGCGTTGCTAAGCCAAGACTAGACTCGACTTAAGCTAATGAAAAAAATAACAAAATAACAAAAAGATAAAATAAACATAAAATGAAACGGGATGGTAGTCCGTATGTTTTTTTTTTTACTTTTCTTTTTCTCATTTTTTTGTATTTTTCTTGATTTTTTCGATTTTTTTTTTTTTTTTTTTTTTTTTTTTTTTTTTTTTTTTTTTTTTTTTTTGCATACTCTCTTGCCCTACCATCCAAAATAATACATCGCAGGGGGGTTGCATTCCCCTTACACTTGAACTTTTACATAACTTTACAATTAACTATTCTAATTACTCGAATTAAGATAATCGAAACACTTGGAGTACTTTTAAAATATTTAGCACATATGGGGGTAATAATGTTGTTCTTCCCCATTACTCCATTACACTAGTACTTTACCCATGAGTCCCAATCGTCCCAAAACAATATGTACAAGGATATGACTCGACTTAGCAACCATGTAATCAATTAGATAATTAACTTGGGGTTTAAACAAATGTTGTCACAATAATGCACTAAAAATGAGTGCATTCAAGGTAGGCTAAGGCGATTTGGGTGTACATTTAAGTGGGGTGTAAACAAATTCTTACTTTAAGTAAAATGCTTAAAGTTAGAAACGAAAAGATAGGCTCTGAGGGGTGTACTAGGGGTATCGTGTACTAAAAATGAGTACAACCCAAAGGGTGTGGGAGAATTACTTGACCAATGCGGCCAATGTAATTATAACAAAAACACAGGTGTAAAACAATGGGTTAATCCCAATGCCTCTTTATCATGTAGTAAATCTAACTACACGAATGTAGTCTCACTTGTGGCCTCGGAATGGTCCTAACGCAAGTTCTAGAATCTAAGTGCTACCGGTACACACATCATAGCATAAATGCTTTTTCCTACCAATTCTAGGGGCGAACCTCACATATTTGGGGGTGGAAAATTTTTTAGTGGTACGGTTTTGTGCTAGTCATATAACTCCTATCCATGAGACGCTCATTAAGATCAAAGTTTCACTCCTATATGTTGTAAAAAATTTTAAATTTGGCACTAAAATTGACTTAACAGGTATTTCTCTCAGTTTTATTACACATCTACCATTAAACAAACGAAAAATCAAGCGTAATAGCATTCTCTAAGGTATCGTACTTTTACCCCCCTTACACTTAAGATGAACATTGTCCCCAATGTTCAAATAACAAGATGTAAAAGTAAATAAGGTAAAAGAATGAAATCAAATACTCCCCTGATTCGTTTGGTGGATAAAGAGGTAACATGGTTAGATCTTCTCCCAAGAGAATGTAGAAGCTTCAAGACTAAAGTATCGCCAAAATCTAGATTCCACATACATCTCCTTGTCCAAAATAACCAGTTAAACCTGAGAAAACAAACACGAAAACCTGCATAACATCGGCGGGATAAATCTATATAAGGATATAATGCTTGTGGAATGATTATTTTGCAGATTCCTGGAGTTTATAAGTTAGAGATTTAATAAAAACTTTTTATGATTCCGGTAGAAAAACAAAACTTTCAAAAATTTGAGAAAATTAAAACCTGACGCCGTCAGGTTGTAAGGCCTGACGCCGTCAGAAATGATCTGACAGAATTCTCATGTTAAGTTTCCGGAAAATTTCTGGAAAAACCTATACCTTACTTCCTGGAATTCCTGCAAAATATCATTATGACTCGATACAAGCATTTGAATCAAACAATTACTAATATGTATGTTAATTTAATATTTTTATGATTCATGTTCATTTGTTCTAATAAACCGATTTGGATCTCCCTTACACTTATCTTTTGCAAAATACCTTTATATGTAGTTAAGACGAAGTTAAAAACAAGATAAAGCATTTTCACAATTTAGTTTTGAACATGAATCAATAATAATAAAAATTAAACATACATACGGAAGCAAATAAAATCAAACAAACAAATAAATAAACACACAAAGCAAATAAAGCTTGGGTTGCCTCCCAAGAAGCGCTTTTCTTTATTAACGAGTCTTGTAGCTAGACTCAAAGTCACGGGTTCTACGTTTTTCCATACCACAACTTAAATGCGGTTTTAAAGTTTTTAATCACATTGTCATCCCATATGTATTCCGGACCTAAGGCCATGCATCCCGAATATTTAATCCTCTCTACATTGTGATTATTCTCACTCACATCGAATGTAGGGATATTGTCGACATCTAAGTCTTCAACACCCTTGAACTTTTCA
Organism: Artemisia tridentata subsp. tridentata; assembly: GCA_021014915.2. Taxonomy (NCBI): domain Eukaryota; kingdom Viridiplantae; phylum Streptophyta; class Magnoliopsida; order Asterales; family Asteraceae; genus Artemisia; species Artemisia tridentata. The sequence continues at coordinate 423,621,376 of CP139507.1, read as the reverse complement.
AACTTATAAGGCATCTTATATTTAACACACTCGGTTACCTTGGAGAAAGTGATGATGCCCTCGTCCCTATCATAGATCATTTTAGATGTGTTGACGAATGGTTCACCCAAAACTATCTCACCTAAATGTTGGTCTATGATTCCTCTTACATCTTCTAAGATCATGAAATCACATCGATAAGTGAAGTTTTTAATGAAGACGTGTATGCCTCTAACTCTTCCAACAAAGTTACATAGTCGCTTGGGGTTATAGGGATCTTGCCTAGGTTCTAACTTAACGCTCATAATCCAATTGTAGTAAAGCCTAGACATGATATTCATTGGGGCCCTCAAGTCAATATAAGTATGCTCTCTAAACATATGACCAATCATGCATGGGACTTTCACATTCATATGGTTTCCTTTCCTAATCCATGGGTTTTTCCGATACTTTGCGGGACAAGGATACTTCAAGAGGAACTTATGGTGACTTAACTCGGTTTTGGTTGGGAAAAAATTCTCAAAGAGTCTAAAGTCATTCCTAAGCTCGAAGTTATCTAGGCTTGTGCTGGTCCTAAACTCGATTTCACTCTTAATCAACTCATTGAGTTCTCTTAGCTCACTAATCTCATTAACAATCCTCTCACGCAAAAAAGTAATCGCTTTAGGTAGAAAGAATCTAGCTAGGAAACGGGTGGTAAGATCTTTCCAAGACAAGATGGAGTTCATGGGTAATTGCCACAACCATTGCCGAGCATGGTCGTGTAGAGAAAATTGAAAGAGACGCAGTCAGGTCGTCTCACGAGTGGCAACATCAAGGTCTATGGAATCAACGATTTTGAGAAAGTCCTTGAGATGTTGATTAGGATCTTCGGAACGAAGTCCATGGAATGCGCATCCGCTTTGCACCAACCGGATGGTGTCGGATCGCAAGGGAGTGACATTGGCTCCTTGAGTGAGCTCAATGGTGTTTCGATAGCCATGGTGGCTAGGACGAGAGTAGTCTCCTAAGGTACGGGCTCTAGGAGGTGGGTGTTGTTGTGGTGGTGGGTTGTTGGGATCGAGGATATTACCACCTTCCATGATGTCGGATGGTAATGGTTACGAACAAAGAAACGAAGAAAAAAGATAGATTAAAGAAAACCTAGAAAAATAAAATAAAAATCTCACTAGAAAGGAATCTAGTGAGTAGACCTAATAAAATAAAAATTCAACCTAAACAATAACTATTCCCCGGCAGCGGCGCCAAAAACTTGATGCGTGGTTTTGCGACCTTACAACAGGTTTTACCTCTCAAGGGATCTCAAGAGGCTTGCAATCCCCACCAGGCAGTGTACCTGACCGATGTAGTATAGTGTAGTGGCAAGTACCGGGGGATTGATCGTTCTCTAGGGGAATAGTGTCGTTAGGATTGAAAAACTACTCTAATAGGTCTAAGGGTGAGGGAAGATTCTTTTTGTATTTTTTATATTTTATGGAAAGCAAGTAAAAATCTCGGGTTTTGGAAGGAGAGGCGGAATTAGTTGCTAATCAACTAACCCAAATAACTACAATTGCAAATAAAATAAATAACTGAAAATAAAAAGGTTGTGGAACTTATATGGAGAGAAATGTGTTTACTTAGATTTCCTTACTCCCTAACTATCTTTTACCGGTTGATTAATGTGTATTAATTGCGTGGATGACGGGTGTATTCCTTAATACCAATCGTGGGGTGGCGTACGTACTTCCCCAACTCTATAAGCTCCTACTTCACTCCTATGTCGAGCTGGCTAAGAAGCTTCTAACATGGGATCACTAGAATTCGCTCATGCATTAAATACAACCATAAAAACCTTAGTACGCATTGGTTCATGTTTCTTAAGACGTTCAAGCAAGTTACCGTATAGGAGGTTAGCCAGTTTTCTTAAGCCTAACATCGATAAACAATCATCCAATACAATTAATAACACACCAACAACCAATAATCAATAGTTAGGTTTCATTAGATCTAAGCAAACACAAGATAAATCTAGCCTAGCATGTTAATTAAAAGACAAGAACAAGATATAATCAAACAACACATAGACATATTGAATGATTAATTGATTACTTATCTTCAATTAAACATGGGAGATCCAAGGGTATAAAACCCTTAAAAATGGCAGAAAATTCGTCTTAGGGTTTCTCCTCACAAAGTTGCACACTAATGACTAAAAATTGCAAAACTATATATAGAATTTAGGGGCTGACGGCGTCACGTTGTAGGAGGTGACGCCGTCCCTCTTTAATCCTCCAAAATCCACTCTGGCGCGTCAAGGGTTGACGCCGTCACAATTGTGCTTGACGCCGTCTCTCTTTAACTTAAACCGTGACGGCCTTGATCACCTTAAAGGGTGACGCCGTCAGACTTCCATTGTAAAACTTTCTGGCGCGTCACGTGTATTTGTCATATCCACCTCTTTTGCCAAGCCGTGACGCCGTCAGGAGCAATCCTTGACGCCGTCACGTGTACTTTTCCAGCAGCTTTGGAGACTTTGTCGTTTTCTTCACTTTTATGCTCCAAAAACGTCCAAAATGCTTCCTTTTCCAGATTTCTTCTCCAAAGTACCTAAAATGACAAAAGGAACGATTTAGGGCAATATTTGATCAAATAAATACGATTTAGGGCTTAAATGACCCCCTAAAAGTGGTACACTTTTCGCTTCATCAGCATCGTCTATTCACAGTACTCGACATTAATGTGTGCGTAGAAGCGCATACATAGTGACCGGTTATGTGGAACAACATAACCATTGTCGAGCTCGACATTCTGCTTCATTGTTACTATGCCTGTATCTCTTCGCCGATAGTGCACATACCCGTTCTTGTCAATAAACGTGGTAGGACAAAATGGCTTAGGGAATGACTTGCTGCACTCATTTCCGCGGCGCATACATGGTGCAGACTTATTTACTAATCCACATGGGCCATGCATCATGAATTCTGAAATGACTCGGTGGACTTCAGGATCATTTTTCGGGTCTGGTAACTCTGCAGATACGTATGCATCGATTTCTTCATTTGCTCTGACACGGCTGGTTTCTTTTATCCATAACAATAAATGGCAATGCGGCAAACCTCTTTTTTGGAACTCGACTATGTATAGCACTGTAATAACGGGATACTAAATTAGACAGCTAAACAACTCAGATTTCTAAAAAAGACATGTTGCTGTATAATGTAAAAAGTACCTGCTTCAACATAACCGAAAGGTCTCTTGTCTCTTAAGAATGTCACTAAATCATGTATTTTCCTTTCAAATACACGGTCAACTACATCAGGCCTATCTGCAACTGTTACGTCTAGAAACAGCGCCATGTATTCTTGTATTTCAGGCCAACTGACATTGCACGTGAACGTGATGAAGAACGACAGGTTACCGTGAACACGACATATAGCAAGTGCATCTAAATAGTGACTATACATATAGCGCGGCCCTCCAGTGAAAGACGAAGGAAGTATTATACGTGAACCAGCACCGCTTCTTTCACGTTCACCTCGTGATATGGCATCGTACAACCCTGCCATGTAATCATTTCTAATATCGTTCTGCTTTGCTCTGATGAAGTCGAGGCGTGACTGTTCGATGCTGCAGTATGCTGTCACAAAATATTGCTGAAATAAGCGGCCACTTCTCATTATTAAATGATACTGATTTGATCGATCATGAAGCTGATACGCATGGTACATTTTCATAGACATCTGCTTTGGCGTGTCAGAGTGTCTATTCCTTGCAGTTAACAACGTGAGACCCAAGTGGTATCCTTCTTCGCCGTATATAAAAAGCAATGGAAACTGTAACGACATGTAGCAAGGGTGCAGTTTATTAATTCATTTCGGAGTGTCGTTGCGTTTTTCAATAATGACATCGTAGTCACTTTCTACATCGGCCCCGCCTTCAAAGACTATTGCACCAATAGAATCTCCTGATGGCAAATCATACTGCCTTAAGCCTGCAATACCAAACAACTTAATTTTAAACTCTGGTATATCAGCTTCCACCATTTTATCTCTGGCTGTTCTGAATAGCCGAACTAATTCATTGTGTTCGTCCAAAAATCGTACTAAATCTTCTACAATTTCTGCCCTTAAACTGTGGCCATTTCCTTGAAAATGCTCCAAATGATTTGCGACCTCATTATCTGTGTCGTAGATATACAGCTGTAAAAACTTTGGCCGCTTTCTTGGTTCTAGACACATACTCCCTATCCAATGGTAAACCTGGCCCGAAATTTTAAAGACATAAGGACCACGTCCTCTCTTAACAGATTGATCGATCTCAGCGCCCAAAGATGTCATTGCAAACATCTGGTTGTAGGCTCTAATATTTTTCATAAAATGTCTGTCACTAAAGAGATGCTTTATATATTATGGGTATTCGGCGGCCATGTGTGGCTGGACTTCCCCTCCATTACAACACTTATGATATTCTGGACGACGACGTGGCCTGCATTTGATCCTTTCATCATACCAGAAAACGGCCTTGCAATGATGACATATCTGATCACAACGGCCCATATGTTTGTATGTATCTGGAGGCCTTGCAGTGAACGCATAAAATTGTGAACTGGTAAGAAAATCAGTACCCAAAATATGTAATATAGGAAAATAAGGACAACAGATAAAATATTTGGCAAACCTTGTCTAAGGCGGTGGCCTCTATTCGATGTTTGACCTGTATTCTGATCTGCACTTGATGATAAACGCACTGTAATTGTAGCATGAGTAAGCATAATGTCACTATGTTTGGTAATAATAATAAAAATAATATTGACACATGTGGTTTATTCGAACCATGAAAGCACATGATAGGGAAAAAAAAATTAACCTTGTGTGCCACGCGTTGGTCTGTTTGGCTGGTTGCATGTACTTTAATTACTTGTTGATGAAGAACATGTAGGAACTGGAAACAAAGAAAGAAATGTTAACATGGGCAACTAATAATAGATAAAATAATACTGATACAGATGGTTTGTTTAAAGTATAAAAACATATCATGGAAAACAAATATTAAACCTTGTCTGTTATGTCTGCGTCTGCTTTGACGGGTGTATGCAGGCTGATTGCTTATTGATGAAGAACATGTAGGGACTGGAAACACAGAAACAAATGTTATTTCGTAAGTCAACAATAAAGGGGGGGGGGGGAGAAGAAAAAGAAAAAAAGGAACAACAAAAAACTAGGAAGCAAACCTTGTAAATGAGCCATTCGTTGGTTCATTTGTGGTGTGACATTGGCCGTTGTTATTAATGTTGAGTATGCATTACCTGTAATATGCATATGTATATTTAGAAATATGGGTGGGAACTAAATTGTACGACCAATGATTATTGTGTAGGTGTAATTTATACACGTAATTAACAAAAAATTATAAGACCTTGTGTATCATGTGTTACCCTGTTTGCTTCGTAGCGCGTACCCTGGTTGGTTGGTGATGGATAAGTGATACTAACTATGAAAAATAACAGGGATTTCTTAGATAAATAAAGATGCTCATGATCAATAACAATAGAAACATTTTTTTTTTGTTGTAATAAAGCTGCAAACTGCTAGCCATAATAAGATATACCTCCGACAGATGAAGAAGGAGCATGATTTTCAAAAGGTGGATAGGTTAAATCAGCCGTCGAGTGTACATATCGTTCATTCATGTCAAATAAATCATTATTTTCCATTTCATATAATTGCTCTTCACCTGGGGAAAAAAACATACATTATTAAACGATTGTCTGCATATTTTTTAAAAAGACATTTACAATAGACACTAAAAATAGGCCATGTAACATACATAAGAGATCTCTTAGCACACCACCCGACATGTAAGATAACCCTGGCATTGTATCTTCTTGTTCCATATTACACTGATTTTGCTGATCAACCTCAAAGGCCTTACATTTTCCTTTATCTATTGTGTTTCTAATAGTGTCAGTATACAAAGTATCTGTTCCTGAGTATTGGGTGTCTCCTGTGTCATTATGGCCTGAAACAATAACAGTTCAAACGAAGATGCAATAGTTTAACATTGGAATAACACATTGAAGCTCATGTTATGAAAAAAGGAAAAAAAAAAAAAAAAAAAAAAAAAAAAAAGGTACGTACACATATTTTTGCTTGACTGTTCAGTCGGCATGTTAGCAACATCTCCCTGACCATGATGAGCATTCGTTGTCTGACTGCCTTCGCATATAACATTAGATATAGTTCGAGGGTGTTCGGTCGGCATGGTAGTAACATGTGGCTGATCATGATTGGCATTCATTGTCCGGCTGTCTTTCAATATAGCATTAGATACACTCTGATCAATATAAGTTAACCCATGAACCTGTGGCACCTCTCGTTTCCGTTTTTTCATAACCTCTGTACACTTTGGTGGATCTTCTGAGTTTTCATTGTCCAAACATTGTTGCAAAGTGTCGTTAACCATTCCATAGTTAAGACTTTCGCGATTAAACGTTTTTTTACCAACAGAAGTCTGACATACACTCTTCTGACCTACATCACTACATTCTAAAGGACTAACCTGAGCAATCCTAGGTATGGCCTTGGTTTTTTTCCGCATATTTAGGAAAACGCTTGTAAGCATACAAAAAGCATCACACAATAGGCAACACACATATGTATAACAGGTTTTGTAACATCATATACACTAATATTCCATGCAATTGTTAAAAAGAAAGTTGAAAACAGATCATCGACATCATAGGCATGGAAAATTAATATGGTTGCAACTGCAAACGTTGCACCCATGCAAATGAAAGTTAATAGCATAATGAACATGGAAAAATCAGAAAACATGAAAATGTAAACTTACATATACCTTCTAAAAGGTTTTAAGAAATTTAACAACAAATATACCTGCTTAAGTAGGGTTTGTAATCGGCTGAATGAATTTTTTTCCTTATTTTTTCCGTGCTTTTGGATTTCATATGAACTTTAAGATTTTAGAAGCTTCCTAACCTCTGACCCGCACGTGGAAATTGTACTATAAATCAAACTTCCACCACACTTTCAAGTGTTTAGGTGGGGAAAGTTTCTACAACCAATAGATCGTTTACAACATATGTACTTTCCGTCTTCCATTTGCGTATATCCCTAACACGAAAAATTAATTGGGCTAAAATGGGCTAAAGCATTGGACTATCATAAGCCCATTTTTTTGGCGGGAAAGATGGAGTCAAAATGACAACGTACTCCACGACAATTAAGATATAGTATAATGAGAGTTCCTACTTATAGTTAAATATAAACTAGAGTAAACTGCAAAAACTGTCTATGTGGTTTTCTGATTTTGCACATTTTGTCATTACTGTTTTATTTTTGCAAATTATGCCACTATTGTTTACTTTTTGCTGCAAATTATGTCCCTCGGCCTAACGATCGTTAGAAAATCTCGTTAGTTATTGTTCCAATTCGGGGTATTTTAGTCATTTAAATATTCCCGCTTTTGTTAAGTATTTAATTATTATTCCGCACTAGTCCCAAGAAACCCTTATTTTTCAATTACATAATTTGCAAGCTAAACTTTCCCTTCAAATAAGCTACCATCTGGTTTATTCTAACTCATTCACCCACCACTAACGATCAAAACTCACACAAACACCTAAGAACTACATGGTTATCTGTGCATGCGGTAAGGTTACACAAGTAAAAACCTCCTAGACTGACAGAAACCTAGGTAGGAGGTTCTGGTGCTGTCCGACTCCGACTCTGGTAAGACTCCTTATACATATTTCCACTGTGTTTTTTACACTAAATGTGACTCATTGTGTCTTGTCTGTATGATCTAGGGTAGCAACTGTCGCTTCGTCGTATGGGCAGATCCACCCATGTGCCACAGAGCTGTTGCCATCATTCCTGGCCTGTTGAGGGCTAGGGATGACCTTACTGAGGACTTGGAGGAGCAAATTTACCTCTTGCGGGAGCGAGCGCCTGGTGAAGAAGCTGAAAATTTTGTTGTTCATAGCTTGTGTTTTGATCTAGGTTGTCAACAAGTTTTTCTAGTATGGTTGGGATGTAGGTTTTGGTGGTTGGGATGTAGGTTTTGGTGGTTGTGAATATGGTAGTTTGTATGTTTAGGATTTAGGTCGTTTGTATTTTTGGCATTTTTACTTGGGATGTGGGTAATCCCTGTTTTGTAATGATCTTTTTAATGATAATGATATTATTAATGTTAATGTTTATATTAATTAAATGAAAATATGTATATAATGGGTTAAATTGAGAGTACTTGTTGGTATATAATGTATTTTGAGCTCAGTTGACTAAGATAGTCAAAGGAAAAACTTTGGCTATTATGTTTGACTAGTTGGTATATCATAGGAAGTAATAATTGCTATTTGAGCTCAGTAGACTATAAAGTCAAACATAAAACTTTGACTAGTGGTGGTGTATGTAACACCCCGAAATCAGATCAGCGGAAACATACGGGTCGGGGGGTGTTATGGAATAGTTATCACAATCACAAGGTACAAAGAACGATTTTACTTAAACAATTTTAGAAGAAATTTCATAATTGAAAATATTCAATTTACATTATTTAGAATAGTGCGGAAAATAAAGTTTAATAAAAGGATTTAAAGTGGTCCCAAATAGTTTCCCGAGTCTTCTATGACCATGCCATGCCCTTCGCCAAGCTCCTCCAAAGGTAAGATATGCAGAGGAAAAGATTTAACACCTGAGATAAAACATGCTAAAAATCAACACAAATGTTGAGTGAATTCATAGGTTTAAATAAAATAGTTGATCACAATATTTCAAGTTTCCAAGAAAGTAGGCTACGTTGTTATACGCCCAAAAGTTCAGATATTACCACTGCACTAAGCTCATGACACACAAAGCGTTAACCAACACCAGTAATCCTGGCGTAAGTCGACAGTAACCGCGGATTTCATAATATAATAGTTGCCCCCAAAGCTAGGTATCTTGCCAAATACCTAGGTAACTAAAATATAGCACACCCGTGTTGCCTACCTAGTCAACAGGGATGGGATGGTCAATTCTATAGGCCTATATACTATAATCGCGTTCACCCGCAGGTGATTAATGGTTCACGATCGAGGGACTTGCTTTTGGCAAGGAAGGTACTTAGTGCTTATCAGGTGGTTCGCAAAGTGGCTACTGCTTCACTCAAAGTACCAGAAAAGTATAAATGTTGTTTCAGCTCAAATAAAGTTTCAGAAGCAGAAAGCATAGTTTTCAGTTCAAAGTTCAGTTTTCAAACAATTGTGATCATAGTCAAAACAGTAGCATGTATCTCACCCCAAGTAGCTTATAAAACAATTTAAGCTAGTAAAAAGTGGGGCTATAAACTCACCTCAGTATGCAGCAATGCAAGACATTCACAAATATAACGACTGGCATCAAGTAGTAAAGGCACAACGATATCAAATGTAGAGCACAACGGCACTGGATCGGCACAACCTAGTATATGACTAATATATCTCAGTAATATCCTTAAAGGGATTTATAAAACAATACTCGTGTTTGAAATGAATAATGTTTTATTTCAATGGAGTTTGAATGAAATAACGTTTAAGATTCGTGTGGATCCGATATGTTAAATAATAAAAGTAGGCAAACACGAACGAATACGAAGAAAGGATAACGAAGAGAAAAGAGGAATTAAAATTAAGAAAAGAATAAGACAGGAAGAAAAACAGAAAACATCAATAGATTGTTTCGGTGTTTTACCCTTTTCCCTAAATAGTTGAAAAAATATCGAGATTTATATATATATCAAAAAGGTTTTTAAGTTAATTATGTAATCGTAAATGATTAAATTATAAAAGATTTTATCAAAATTTGGGCATGATGCGCCTGTTTATAAATCATTTCTAAGTCATTACGACTTTTGAATACAAGTTTTATTACTAAATTCTACAAGTTTAGTATATCTAATCGAACACTATTATTCGAGTATATATTAGTTATTAGGCTTATCGACTATTTTGATTAAGTTTTTATAAATTAGTTAACCGAAACAATATATCGCATAACGAATAATAAATAAATTATCAAAATCAAATAATAAAGGAAATATAAAGACTCAAGGGTATTGGGCTTCGGCCCAATACTCAATTTATACACATTGGGCTTACATTGAACCTTCGGGTCCAAGTTATTAATATTTAACCACTTTAGAACTCAATCCAACTAGTTGTGGCTCTTTTGGGTCACGGCTTAATCTTATATAAACAAATAAACCATTAGACAATTTTCGTGACTCATTGAGTCACGGCTCGAGTCTATTCGAGCCAAAGGCTTTTGGTTTTTGGCTATAAGCCAAACCATATTCAATTGTTAACACAACTCAAAACTAAACTATGCTGTTTTGAATCTAATTTTTAGTATATTACTCAACAAGACATGCCGTGACTCACTTGAGTCACGGCTCAAGTCTTTCCCGAGCCATAGGCTCTTGGCCATTATATAATACACAATTTCAATCTGAATCAAATCCAACACAACAAGAAAATAAGGGCTATGTCGTGACTCATTTGAGTCACGGCTCGTGCCAATACAAGCCAATAGGCTTCGGATGGTTAGCATTACAAACATAAACACAATCAAATTCCAAATCCAAACCAACACAATACTGCCAAATCAGTAACCCACAACCACAATTTAAACCAACAATTCAACAACTAAATCCAATTCTATCCAAGTCTAACACAACCCATCATCACTGCCAAATCAAACCCAATCATCCAACACAACATATCACTGCTGCCTCAGCACTGCCTATACTAATCCAATACAACACAACCATAATCAGCCAACCAAATTAAATCCAAATCCCAAACACAACCACAAATAAATAAATTACAATCAAATCGAAGGAATAATAAAAAAAAAATCAAAAATAACAATACGACCAAATCGAATAGGAAAAAAAAAAGAATAAATAAAAACTGAAAGAAAAACAACAACCAAATCCTAACCCTAAATCTGTTCCCAGTTCTGCCATGACTCAAAGAATCACGGTCAAAGCTTCATACGAGCTCGAAGCTCTTCGGCTTCAACCACCAGGACAACTCGGATATAACAACTCCAAATCCAAAGCTACAAATATAATTAATAAATTAGTTCGAACGAAATAAAATAAAATAAAAATATAACGACTCACCTTGAGTCAACACGAGTTGACTCGGTGGGTCACCCTGACTCGGACTGAGTCAAGGGTTACACGGCGTAACAAAAATAGATCCACACGTTTTTTGACTAGATCGAACGGTTTTATCATGTTTTATTAAATAAAAATTATATAAGAAACTAGGGTTTCGAATTAAATTAAAAAGAAGAAGTAATAAAGTGCGTGAGGTACCTTATAGAAGAGAGAAAGAGGTGGGGAAGCCTCAGTAAGAAGTGGCGGCTGACAGTGGTGGTGGTGGTGTTGGTTTTTGATGCTATGCTTCTCGGATGGAGCTTATACTTTCCAGATCGAACAATCCTGATCTATCGTTTGGTGTATGGGTTGGATTTGCCGAAAATTTTTCGGCGACGATGGTTGCCAGAACTGGTGGTAGCTGCCGGAGTTATGGCCGGAGGGCTTAAATGACCCCCTAAAAGCGGTACACTTTTCGCTTCATCAAATACCCTTACACTTGAGATTTGCTTGTCCTCAAGCAAATGAGCTTTTATTCTAATCAAAATACAAGTTAGGGGTCATTTAACGCTAATATAAAAGTAATTACAACAAATAGACGTTCCACTTTAATCATAATAAGCACGGAGATTACAGACTAGCACCTCACAAGTAGTGTTTAGATACTCACATCTCTCAGGTGTCATAAAAGTATATCTCATAAATGAAAATGAATAATATCTGTCACTACCTGTCATAGCAAATAGATTACCATAGGCTTGGGAACGGATCAAAAACCTCCTCCACTAGGCGTAAGCACCTAAGATAAACTATCAAAGAGGGCTTTTAAACGGGTTATAACGTTAGGTGTAGGGATATGATAAACACGGTTTTGTTGGATAAAGGATATTTTACTGGTGGCGAGTTAAAGATCTTGATTAATTACATGTACAATATGGCGTTGCTAAGCCAAGACTAGACTCGACTTAAGCTAATGAAAAAAAAAAAAAAAAAAAAAACAAAAAGATAAAATAAACATAAAATGAAACGGGATGGTAGTCCGTATGTTTTTTCTACTTTTTTTTTTTTTTTTTTTTTTTTTTTTTTTTTTTTTTTTTTTTTTTTTTTTGCATACACTCTTGCCCTACCATCCAAAATAATACATCGTAGGGGGGTTGTATCCCCCTTACACTTGAACTTTTACATAACTTTACAATTAACTATTCTAATTACTCGAATTAAGATAATCGAAACACTTGGAGTACTTTTAAAATATTTAGCACATATGGGGGTAATAATGTTGTTCTTCCCCATTACTCCATTACACTAGTACTTTACCCATGAGTCCCAATCGTCCCAAAACAATATGTACAAGGATATGACTCGACTTAGCAACCATGTAATCAATTAGATAATTAACTTGGGGTTTAAACAAATGTTGTCACAATAATGCACTAAAAATGAGTGCATACAAGGTAGGCTAAGGCGATTTGGGTGTACATTTAAGTGGGGTGTAAACAAATTCATACTTTAAGTAAAATGCTTAAAGTTAGAAACAAAAAGATAGGCTCTGAGGGGTGTACTAGGGGTATCGTGTACTAAAAATGAGTACAACGCAAAGGGTGTGGGAGAATTACTTGACCAACGTAGCCAATGTAATTATAACAAAAACACAGGTGTAAAACAACGGGTTAATCCTAATGCCTCTTATCATGTAGTAAATCTAACTACACGAATGTAGTCTCACTAGTGGCCTCGGAATGGTCCTAACGCAAGTTCTAGAATCTAAGTGCTACCGGTACACACATCATAGCATAAATGCTTTTCCTACCAATTCTAGGGGCGAACCTCACATATTTGGGGGTGGAAAATTTTTTAGTGGTACGGTTTTGTGCTAGTCATATAACTCCTATCCATGAGACGCTCATTAAGACCAAAGTTTCACTCCTATATGTTGTAAAAAATTTTAAATTTGGCACTAAAATTGCCTTAACAGGTATTTCTCTCAGTTTTATTACACATCTACCATTAAACAAACGAAAAATCAAGCGTAATAGCATTCTCTAAGGTATCGTACTTTACCCCCCCCTTACACTTAAGATGAACATTGTCCCCAATGTTCAAATAACAAGATGTAAAAGTAAATAAGGTAAAAGAATGAAATCAAATACTCCCCTGATTCGCTCGGTGGATAAAGGGGTAACATGGTTAGATCTTCTTCCAAGGTAATGTTGAAGCTTCAAGATTAAAGCATTGCCAAAAGCTTGATTCCACATACATTTCCTTGTCCAAAATAACCTGTTAAACCTGAGAAAACAAACACGAAAACCTGCATAACATCGGCGGGATAAATCTGTATAAGGATATAATGCTTGTGGAATGATTATTTTGCAGATTCCTGGAGTTTATAAGTTAGAGATTTAATAAAGCATTTTATGATTCCGGAAGAAAAACAAAACTTTCAAAAATTTCAGAAAATTAAAACCTGACGCCGTCAGGTTGTAAAGCCTGACGCCGTCAGAAATGATCTGACAGAATTCTCATGTTAAGTTTCCGGAAAATTTCTGGAAAAACCTATACCTTATTTCCTGGAATTCCTGCAAAATATCATTATGACTCGATACAAGCATTTGACTCAAACAATTACTAATATGTATGTTAATTTAATATTGTTACGATTCATGTTCATTTGTTCTAATAAACCGATTTGGATTTCCCTTACGCTTATCTTTTGCAAAATACCTTTATATGTAGTTAATACGAAGTTAAAAACAAGATAAAGCATTTTCACAATTTAGTTTCGAACATGAATCAATAATAATAAAAATTAAACATACATACGGAAGCAAATAAAATCAAACAAACAAATAAATAAACACACAAAGCAAATAAAGCTTGGGTTGCCTCCCAAAAAGCGCTTGTTTTTGTTCGAGTTACGAGCCTGACTCTACCCTTATTTAACGGAAATAGGGGAGGTTTTCCCTACACTTAGGATTAAGTGCGGGTGAAAGTAGCGATACACACCCTTAGGGTGGAAATATGCCACGTGAGGTGAAGGGGGTGAGTGAATGTCTTCCTTCATCCTAAAACTACCCGGATAATATTGGTTGATGGGTGGGTCGGTTCCTCTTTTGTCTCCTAGAAATATATCTAAGGATGGAAAGATGTGTAAAGATTGAGGTTCCGGATCATCAACACTAGAAAATTCCCTAGAACTAAGGGTAAGGTTATCATTACAAGTATTCAAACCTATATCCTCTAGTGGTGCTTGTTCCAAGGGTTCTACCTCCATCGGAATTCCTAAAGTCTCTTCTACTTCTTCCGGGTAAGTCACGGGCGGTGTGGGTGCCTCAAATGATGGTAGGACTTGTGGGGTACTTGGTGGACTTGGATTTTCTACTTTATCCTCCATCTTATCTTGATTACCTATGTGCTTATTATGTGATTTGTTGAAGTCTATCCCCAACATGCACCTAGGTATCTCAAATCCTTTTCTATTCATCTCAAATTCTTGGTCCGATTCATAAGAATCGTTCTCAATAAATTGATCACTATGTTCCATTTGCCTAAAGGATTCCTCATACTCATCATATGTCTTGGTGAAATCTAATCCAAGCATGCACCTAGGTAGTTCAACATTAACCATCTCACAATCTTGGTCGGGTTCATAAGAAACTATCCTAGGTGAAGGCTCATATGGTGCATAGGTTTCACTTAATGAGGTATTTTGAGGGTTTGATGGGGCTCCTAAGGTGATTTCCTCAAAAATTTTATGCACTTGGTCTCTTTTCTCAAGGTACTCACTAAAATCTATGTAAGATCCTGTTCTCATTACTTCATTCCACCATCTTGATTTATCCAAATTAGTAAAATTATATTTCTTCATGTAAAACTCTAGTCGCGGATTTGGTAGATTCACGTTCTCCATAATGGCGAACGGAAGAGTCATTGGAAAAACTTTACGAACAAAAGCACAAAGAAAAGATAGACTACGAGAAAGCTAATAAAAAGAAAATAAAAATCTCACTAGATAGGAATCTAATGAGTAGACCTAATAAAAAAAAAATTTCAACCTAAACAATAACTATTCCCCGGCAGCGGCGCCAAAAACTTGATGCGTGGTTTTGCGACCTTACAACGGGTTTTACCTCTCGAGGGATCTCAAGAGGCTTGCAATCCCTACCAGGCAGTGTACCTGACCGATGTAGTATAGTGTAGTGGCAAGTATCGGGGGATTGATCGTTCTCTAGGGAAATAGTGTCGTTAGGATTGAAAAACTACTCTAATAGGTCTAAGGGTGAGGGAAGATTCTTTTTGTATTTTTATATTTTTATAACAGCAAGTAAAATCTCGGGTTTGAAGGAGTGGGCGGAATTAGTTGCTAGTCAACTAACCCAAGTAACTACAATAGCAAATAAAATAAAATAACTGAAAATAAAAAGGTTGTGGAACTTATATGGAGAGAAATGTGTTTACTTAGATTTCCTTACTCACTAACTATCTTTTACCGGTTGATTAGTGTGTATTAATTGCGTGGATGACGGGTGTATTCCTTAATACCAATCGTGGGGTGGCGTACGTACTTCCCCAACTCTATAAGCTCCTACTTCACTCCTATGTCGAGCCGGCTAAGAAGCTCATAACATGGGATCATTAGAATTCGCTCATGCATTAAATACAACCATAAAAACCTTAGTACGCATTGGTTCATGTTTCTTAAGACGTTCAAGCAAGTTACCGTATAGGAGGTTAGCCAGTTTTCTTAAGCCTAACATCGATAAACAATCATCCAATACAATTAATAATACACCAACAACCAATAATCAATAGTTAGGTTTCATTAGATCTAAGCAAACACAAGATAAATCTAGCCTAGCATGTTAAATAAAAGACAAGAACAAGATATAATCAAACAACACATAGACATATTGAATGATTAATTGATTACTTATCTTCAATTGAATATAGGAGATCCAAGGGTATAAAACCCTTAAAAATGGCAGAAAAATCGTCTTAGGGTTTCTCCTCACAAAGTTGCACACTAATGACTAAAAATTATGAAAATATATATAGGAAAACAGATCTGACGGCGTCACGTTATAGAGCGTGACGCCGTCACCTCGCCGCGGTTAGGGTTTCTTGATGGCCTTCTTGACGCCGTCCCCTTTTAATCCTCCAAAATCCTCTCTGGCTTATCAAGGGTTGACGGCGTCACACTAGGGCTTGACGCCGTCACAGGTACTTTTCCAACCGATTTTGAGACTTTGTCGTTTTCTTCACTTTAATGCTCCAAAAACGTCCAAAATGCTTCCTTTTCCAATTTTCTCCTCCAAAGTACCTAAAATGAAAAAAGGAACGATTTAGGGAAATATTTGATCAAATAAATACGATTTAGGGCTTAAATGACCCCCTAAAAGCGGTACACTTTTCGCTTCATCTCTAAAGAAAATCAAAATAATTGTTTTGGCTCGTAAAATAAGTTTAAGAAATTTGTCGGTTGTTACATCACATACCCCTAAAAAGGAATCGCGTCCCCGTGATTTATTTCAAGTTATCCGTCGAAACGGTGTTGGTAGAAAGGTGGTGGTACTAGTAACATATTCGGGTCTCTCTGGACTGTTTTAAGGGTTTCTCCTTGCCTGGGGAAGAGTACTTAAGTGGTCTGCCATAAGTTGTCTCCTTCTAGCGTTTTGGTGGAGTACAATGATTTTTGGAGTAGGTTTAATAGAGGGAAACAGTTAAATCTTAACTACACGATGTTTCACATTTTTGTCAGCGTGGTCTCTTCTCAAATCCTCACGGTCTAATTCCAATGTAGGGTTTATACTCCAGTGACACAAAATTCTAGCCCGATATATATAAGGTTTTAAAATGGCGGGGGTGACTGTTCTCCAAGATTTGTTTCGAAATTGAGCCTTTTTCCCTCCTTAGAGGAATGGATGAAATTTTTGTTTGAAAATCTTATTTGGGTAAGTGTTTACACGGTTTTAACCAAAATAACTTTCCAAGCATTACGATTTTCTTTGTTGGGCATTTACAGTTGCGTAAGATGACACAGTTTCAAAAGATTTTATAAGCTTGCAAAATCGGGTTTTCAATCGTGGTATGGGTAAGAAATTTTCCTAAAAATTTACGTTTGACATTTCGCAACAAAAGTTTGATAAGAGTTGATCAGAAGAACTTAATCCTCAAAATATGTATTTTAGAAAAATGTAACTATGGTTTCCAAGGTTGACATAAGAGCATTTTAAGAAAGATCCTTAAAAGTAAGAACACCAAAGAGGAAGGATAGTTGAGCCTGTACGTCCACCTATGTTTCTAAATATCCATAGGAAAGATCTAGTTGCCAATGCTGAGCGGGGTTCAATGTTTTATATCAGGCGAAGCTCAAGGGTGCAAGTATTCAACTTGTTTAAACGGTACTAACCGGTATTTCGATCGAAATTTTTGTACTGACGGTCCAGAAGGGATAACTCAATGCTAAGAGGTACAATGACTTAAACGGTTGCATTGGTGACCTGAGAGGTCTGAATCAGCTTGATACTATGTTGGGAAAAGTCCTTCCTATTTACAAGGTGAGGTCGGGTATCAATGGTTGCTAGGTAGACTAAGATCTTTTGGCATCCCGGTGCAGAGGTCGTGTCACATAAAAGAAAGTGTTTTGAGTCTGTGTTGTCTAGAACTCCTAGAAAATAAAATGTCTTAAGAGTGATGGCATATTGATAACCTAGTTCAACGCATGCACTACTGGTAAGGAAATCTAATCGCATGGAACGAATGCGGTGACTTATTCAGTGATAAAGCAACATCAAAGCTTGGTAGGTTGTTATCTATAGTCTCTGGCGAAAGTGTGGGATCCACTTCTAAGGTTTGATCTATTTTCAAAAAGGAATATTGGCCATTCTGTTTATGAAGTAATAGTGCGAAAATATTTTTCATGGGAGTAAATGGTTCACATGGTGATTGTAGGATATTTTATAAAATAGTTTGTAGGATAGTTTATAGAGTGGTAGAGAACGATTTATTACTTATAAAATAATGACTGTCACACCCCCAAATTCTTGACTTGCAGCGGAATGGAACATCCGAGGGTGTGACTGATCATAGCACCACAGTTACAGTTATATTGAACGACCTAAAGTGTCGTTTTGAAAATACATCGTTTGATCATATAAAAGCATTCAGAGTTACAAGTTTAGGTCCCAAAAGGTGAATCATGTTTGCGGAAAACAAGTTTGTTACAAATCAAACGATAAATAAGTGCATAAAAGATAAGTGTGACGCGTCGTCACCGCGACTCCAAAACAAGTCCATATGCAGGCCATGATGCGCATACCTTAATTACCTGAAAATACATTGCTAAAATGGTCAACAATAATGTTGGTGAGTTCATAGGTTTATGTAAATGAAATGTTTCTACGGAAACCATAAGTATAAAGTGAATGACAAAACAATGCCACATAAATTTTATACATTAGCTCTTAAGCTCATGACCCCGAAGCTAGACTGAAATAAATGCCCCAAAAGGAGTGTTTTGCCCGACACTCTGAATGAATGAAATGAAATGCGTTCGTTTGACAAGTTGGCGCTACCAACCCGAACGGAGACGTCACCCTCAATAGATCTATCCACTCACCTTCGCTTGCTCACAATTAACGGTCCATGATAAATAAAAGGGGACTTTAAATTGGCAATGATGGTAACTTAAGCAATGTAAATGAGTTGATACTTTGGTCCATATAAAAATGGTGCAATGTATTCTCCCCCGAGAATTTAGAAATCAATTAATAAATTTAAAGCGGGGCTATGAAAACTCTCCTGGTATGATAGCAATAATGACAAAAGTGGATATGATGAAAATGAGGCTCGGTCTCTAACCGCGACCTATTATGAATGATATGATCTAAGGTAAGCAATGATACAATGTAACACATGCAACTACGTATGTTATCGATACCACTCGTTAGTTTTGAAAATAACGTTTATCGACAAAAATACATTTTTGACGTCTCGTTAAGTTATAAACTACTTTTCGGGTAAATATGTTGAAACGGTACTCCACGATCCTCGTTTGGTGACTTATCGGTGAATATTGTGTTTTCGTCGCAATTTAATATTTTTCGTAACTTGTGAAAATATGCCCAAATGGACTTGTAAAACTAGTCGCGAAATGGTGCACGTTATGTGTTAGTGAATGAGCTTGATGTTTTTGAAAACCTTGTAACATTATCTAAATGTCGTGTTATTTAACTTTTGATCATACGCGTCTTGATTAGATAGAAAATCGGCTATCAATGTTATGTCTGGTAAAAATACTAGTTTTTACACTTGGAAAATATTTTCATATAGTGCTGTCAAAAATAAAGTAGAGTTTGTCGGGTTCAAACGCGTGTATCTCGGTCGTTATAAGCTCGTTTTCTACGTTTTTTATATCCACGGCTTCGTATAAACATGAACTAACTTGTTTTCAGTAGGTCGGATCGTCTAGATCACGTCTAATGCCTCGTTTTGTCCTTTGAAATTCGGCAAACAGCAAACAAATTTTCAGAAAACTAGTTTTCGTCGCCTAACTTAGAAAAATCATATCTCTTTTGTCGTAAGTCGGTTTTTACTCATTCAAGCGCCCACGGTTTCGTTTTTGAAAGTATTTTCTAAATCTTGAAGCCAAAATATCCCCTGAGTTACTGAGTTTTCCAGATCACACGTTTTTGGACAGACCCTTTTCTAGGGTTTATGAAAACTAATTTTTTTCTAGTTCAAAACTTAATCAAACCACTTCCAATCAACTCCACAAGTACTCAAATCCTACCATACACCTTCTTAGGGTGTCATGGGGTCCTAAACATCACCAACAATGGTGGATCTCATGATGATCACACTAAAAATCCATAGATCTATGTTTATAAAGAAAATGTGTAACAAGTGGTATGTTTAACATGAATATTTGCATAACTAGCTACTAATATAACTTGAAAATATAATAAATGAAAGTATGAAAAGATTTAAAAGATGTTCTTGAAGCTTACTTGAATTATTGAAGAATTTTGGAGATAGTTATGTAAGAAACCTAGGGTTTTTATCACAAAACCCTAACTAGTAGTGTAAATGGAGCTTGATTATTACTTGATCTTCAAAAATTGGTGGTTCTTCTTGATGATCTCCTTGTGGCCGTGGGTTTGGAGCAAGAGAGCAAGAGATGAGATTTTTTTTAACTAATGAATGTTACATGAAATGTTGAAGTAATAATAGAAGTGTAGTTTATTTTCAAAGACAAGTAGTACAATTAATAAATGAAGCAAGTAGAAATTTTTCAAGATTGTAAGTAAAAGGAATGGGGGGGGGGGGGGGGGGGCAATGGTATGGAGGGTGAAGAAAATGTGAGATTTTGTAAGATTTTGATTGATTTAGTGTTGATATTTAGTGTTTTAAGTGATACCGGGTACCGAGTTAACTAGAAATAAATCGTGACGAGATAAAATAAAATATGACGAAGTTGTAAAAATTGTAAAATCATATTCCTTGCAAGAATCGGGTGTTAGAATAATTATCGGGTTAAAATATCGTAAACCGACGGAGTTATAAGCTCCTAATGGAAAATATAGCAATTGATTAAAAAACACCGGGTAAAGTAATAATATAATATTTATATCATTATAATTAGTATGAAAATATATTAGGATCATAATCGGGAGTGTCAGGTATATTATTTGTAGTAAAGTCTGAGTGGTAACGTTTATTAAATAAATAACCATACGTAAATTGAAATAATGCATATCCGTGCATGACCTAATATGATGATGATGCTACCCATGATATGTAGACCACTCTAATCTATATGACGTGTCCTTACTGATGATGCATGAATTCGCAGCTAAACCACACTGGTTACGCGAATTTGAATACCCGTAAACTAGGTTTACGAAAAGATGAATGATGATCATGAATGGAAATTTTCCTCCGGGAATGAATAGTGTCACGTGAATAGTACAATTTTTGAAAGTTTCTCAAAATCACAAACTGACCTCGAAAATGATGAATAGTAAAATGGTGAATAGTGATCGGTGAATAGTAAATAATGAATAGTAACCCATGAATAGTAAATTGTCAAGGTTTGGAAAATGACCTGAAATTGTGATTTGTCACAATGACAAAACCATAGTTAAATTTTGTGATTTGTTAGAAAGATGAAGATCGGGTTACACAATAGCTTGGGAGATGATTTGTATGACAATTCATAGAGTAATAAGAAAATCAATTGTTATGTCTAAAATATTCGCAAAGCTGGAGTTTACTTAGTGATTTAGTAGCAAAACGGTTCGTCGGGTGACGGGAAAATAGTTTTGGGGAGTAATGGCAAAATAATTTGTAAGATAATAGTAACACAATTTTATTATTTTTAAATCAAACAGTGGTTAAACCAGCTCACAGGTCATAAAGCTATAATAAAACTTGTAAGATGACTATAACTTGGTTTGCAAAAATTTTGTGAAACTGTTCGTTGGTTTATGAAAAGTAATAAAGTAGCGAATCGGTTTATTATTTAGTAATAGGATAGCTCGTACGAGTTGTAAAACAATTTATAGAGTAGCATGAAAAACAATTCATTATTTATAAAATAGTAGTAAAATCGCAGTTTTTGATATATTGGTAAGACGGTGAATCGGTTTATAAAGCAGCTGGTGGTATGATGTTAAGAAATCATTTTATTGTTTATAAATAATGGGAATGTCAAAATTTTGTTTTTAGAATATAGTAGTAAATTTTTTTGTAGGAAGACCGCAAAATAGACGGCAAAATAATATAGCGACATTGTCCTCTATGGACTCGATTTATACTTACTAATGCTCGAAAATAGTGAAAATGTGGAATGTAATTCAAGTGTGATAGTTTGTAGAAGTTGAAATAAAATTGTATTGCTTAAGGGCGTAAATAACCAAATGGGATGGGTCAAAATATAAATTTTAAAAATGCAGTAAGTTGCGAATGTAAGTGTGACCAAGTTAAGCATGTACGAGGTTAAGGTAGTAATTTGAAACCATTTATATTGTGGCTAATATGCCCCAATTAGTGGTGATTATAAAAAAATATATTTTGAAAGTAAAACATGTTTAAGATGTGCAAAAGAATAAACAAACGCTAACGAGAGTGCTATAGTTGACGACCTGTGGGTTATGGGCCCATGGTCAACGTGTAAAGGTGTGGAATGGTTAATGATCTTTCGAGGTACATGGTTTTATGATCCATGGTGTGTACAAAATCCTAACCAACAGAATTCGAATTTTCTAAAATAGTATCAATCTTCGAAACACGAATACTAGGGCGAGCTTCGTTATCATAGTTGATGCAGGTAACTCTACTTACCACCTAAGGTTAATGTTTTCTTATGAGTCCTATTCTTTCCTTTACGATCTTCAATGTCCAATTCGTACGACTAAACCATTAAGGTATCCATTTTCAATTGACGGGTTACTTCATAAGGTAACTAACGATGTCGTTCGACTCATCAGCTTATAATGTGGTGTACTCGAGCTTTCCCACAAGTTGAGGGGCAGGGGAAAACGTGATATGTGACCTAATGGCCTACGGTACTACTAGAGTAGTAATGTCTTCAATAATGGCTTTCGAATAGTATCCTTGAATAGTGTTTCCAAAAAATAATACTTCCAAAATAGCGTGTCTCAAAATGGTAGGTTCAAAATAGTGTATCCAAAACAGTTCCCCAAATAATATACCAACAGTGTACCCAAAACAGTTTTCAACTATTATATCAATATGACACGTCTTCAAAATAGCGTAACTAATGTTGTTCGTCCAAAATAATATTCGAAATGGTATATCAGAGTAGTGTTGTCAAAATAGTGTTCCCAGAATAACGTACCCAAAATAGTCCTTCCCGAAATAACGTTTACAAAATAGTGTATCAGCGTATTCATATAGTTTGTAAATAAATAGTGTAACTCGAAATGGTGTGCCCAAAATAGTTCCTAAAATAGTACATCAATATAATACGTCTTTTAAAATAGTGAAAACCCATGTTGACTGTACCAGATAGTATTAGAAACAACATGTTGAGATAGCGTACCCAAAATAAAGCATCCGAAAATAGTTTTCCGGAAATATCGTTTTCAAAATATCGTATCGATTTATGTATACATTTCGTAAAATACGTATCGCAATTCATTGTTTTATAATGGGGTATTAAGATAGACTTCTGGTATTCTCGAGGGATAAGTGAAAGGTTAGGTTTCTTTTCCAAAAATAGGGGCTCGGGTTGCTACATAAGTTCCTAAATTTCTGTCGGGTTACAAACCAACCTATTGCAGGTTTTCTAGGTTCTGCCAAAGATTCATTGGTTACATCGTTGTTTACTTCCATCAAGAGGTTCATCTTATAAGTGTTATGGGAGAGTCATTCTTAGACAACTAGGGATCTAACTCGGTTCCTTCATTGAGTGTAAGGTTTGGGGTAACGGTGACTGTAACATAACCAGAAGCAAGACGAGGCTAAAGAAGCAAAATCAAATCCACAACGAGACCCAAAAATCAGGAAATCAAGCAATCCAAATTTTAATCAGAATTAAAACCAATCCAAACATAACCAATATCAAATCCACACGTGGCCAAAAATCAAATTCAAACGTAGCCAATCAAATCCAAACGCTCCAATATGCTCAAATGGGATTATTACGATCTCAAGGAGTTACAAATAAGCAACTCGGATTCAGACGGTGTCAATCGGGTCTAACCCGACCCGATGCAAATTATGGTCAAACGACGACAAACAGAAATTCCACATAAACGGAGAGGTATAGCGGTGCCAGAAGTATTACAGTTAATGAGGTGTTGTGATGCCAGTGTGTCATGTGTGTGGGTAAACCTTCATGATATTCGGTGTTCGTGCACATATGCAAAACTTTTACCATTTCCAAAAATTAAAAATAGAAATTCAATCGAAAACATAATCCTGCTATAACTACCCCCAGTACCGCAAAATTCATTTCTGAGACATAGGTGATCAGGCCATGTCCCCACTATCCTTGGTTGATTATAGGTGATCTCTCTACTCTCAACCGAGGATCAATGAATTTCGGGATACTCAGTTTAGTTATACTAGTACTATGTTCCTTACTTTAGAACCGCTTTAAAACCACAATAGGTGTCCAAACTCGGAATCAAATAATGTGGTTACGCAAGAAAATAGCGTAACTCCGCGATAGGTTCGGTGCATCGACGTAAGTATATGAAAATACTTATAGTGAACAATGAAAATGAGGTGAAATACAAACCATCAAATAGCAAGACATACATCCTATCGAATGTAACATTTAGTATCTCAACAAATATGCTTTCCAACAAAATTACAAGCGAGGCATCGGCTTGGCAGGCAGGCACGTGTCGGTCATAGGATTTAAGTTTTCGTAAAAATAGTTATAGTCTGGGTTTTCAAAAATCCCATTTCCCGAAAATACCCAGTTCTCTATAACCTGTGGCTCTGATACCATCTGTAACACCCCGAAATTGGATCAGCGGAAACATACGGGTCGGGGGGTGTTATGGAATAGTTATCACAATCACAAGGTACAAAGAACGGTTTTACTTAAATCATTTTAGAAGAAATTTCATAGTTGAAAATATTCAATTTACATTATTTAGAATAGTGCGGAAAATAAAGTTTAATAAAAGGATTTAAAGTGGTCCCAAATAGTTTCCCGAGTCTTCTATGACCATGCCATGCCCTTCGCCAAGCTCCTCCAAAGGTAAGATATGCAGCGGAAAAGATTTAACACCTGAGATAAAACATGCTAAAAATCAAAACAAAGGTTGAGTGAATTCATAGGTTTAAATAAAATAGTTGATCACAATATTTCAAGTTTCCAAGAAAGTGGGCTACGTTGTTATACGCCCGAAAGTTCAGATATTACCACTGCACTAAGCTCATGACACACAAAGCGTTAACCAGCAACAGTAATCCTGGCGTAAGTCGACAGTAACTGCGGATTTCATAATATAATAGTTTCCCCCAAAGCTAGGTATCTTGCCAAATACCTAGGTAACTCAAATATAGCACACCCGTGTTGCCTACCTGGTCAACAGGGATGGGATGGTCAATCCTATAGGTCTATATACTATAATCGTGCTCACCCGCAGGTGATTAATGGTTCATGATCGAGGGACTTGCTTTTGGCAAGGAAGGTACTTAGTGCTTATCAGGTGGTTCGCAAAGTGGCTACTGCTTCACTCACAGTACCAGAAAAGTATAAATGTTGTTTCAGCTCAAATAAATTTTCAGAAGCAGAAAGCATAGTTTTCAGTTCAAAGTTCAGTTTTCAAACAATTGTGATCATAGTCAAAACAGTAGCATGTATCTCACCCCAAGTAGCTTATAAAACAATTTAAGCAAGTAAAAAGTGGGGCTATGAACTCACCTCAGTATGCAGCAATGCAAGACATTCAAAAATATCACGACTGGCATCTAGTAGTAAAGGCACAACGATATCAAATGTAGAGCACAACGGCACTGGATCGGCACAACCTAGTATATGACTAATATATCTCAGTAATATCCTTAAAGGGATTTATAAAACAATACTCGTGTTTGAAATGAAAAATATTTTATTTCAATGGCGTTTGAATGAAATAACGTTTAAGACTCGTGTGGATCCGAGATGTTAAAATAATAAAAGTAGGCAAACATGAACGAATACGAAGAAAGGATAACGAAGAGAAAAGAAGAATTAAAATTAAGAAAAGAATAAGAAATGAATAAAAACAGAAAACATCAATAGATTGTTTCGGTGTTTTACCCTTTTCCCTAAATAGTTGATAAAATATCGAGATTTATATATATATATATACATATATATATATATACATACATATATATATATATATATATATATACATATATATATATATATATACATATATATATATATATACATATATATATATATATATATATATATATATATATATATATATATATATATATATATATATATATATATATATATATATATATATATATATATATATATATATATATCGAAAAGGTTTTTAAGTTAATTGAGTAATCGTAAATGATTAAATTATAAAAGATTTTATCGAAATTTGGGCATGATGCGCCCGTTTATAAATCATTTCCAAGTCGTTACGACTTTTGAATACAAGTTTTGTTACTAAATTTTACAAGTTTAGTATATCTAATCGAACACTATTATTCGAGTATATATTAGTTATTAGGCTTATCGACTATTTTGATTATGTTTTTCTAAATTAGTTAACCGAAACAATATATCGCATAACGAATAATAAATAAATTATCAAAATCAAATAATAAAGGAAATATAAAGACTCAAGGGTATTGGGCTTCGGCCCAATACTCAATTCATATACATTGGGCTTACATTGGACCTTCGGGTTCAAGTTATTAATATTTAACCACTTTAGAACTCAATCCAACTAGTTGTGGCTCTTTTGGGTCACGGCTTAATCTTATATAAACAAATAAACCATTAGACAATTTTCGTGACTCATTGAGTCACGGCTCGAGTCTATTCGAGCCAAAGGCTTTTGGTTTTTGGCTATAAGCCAAACCATATTCAATTGTTAACACAACTCAAAACTAAACTATGCCGTTTTGAATCTAATTTTTAGTATATTACTCAACAAGACATGCCGTGACTCATTTGAGTCACGGCTCGAGTCTTTCCCGAGCCATAGGCTCTTGGCCATTATATAATACACAATTTCAATCCGAATCAAATCCAACACAACAAGAACATAAGGGCTATGCCGTGACTCATTTGAGTCACGGCTCGTGCTAATACAAGCCAATAGGTTTCGGATGGTTAGCATTACAAACATAAACACAATCAAATTCCAAATCCAAACCAACACAATACTGCCAAATCAGTAACCCACAACCACAATTTAAACCAACAATTCAACAACTAAATCTAATTCTATCCTAGTCTAACACAACCCATCATCACTGCCAAATCAAACCCAATCATCCAACACAACATATCACCACTGCCTATACTAATCCAATACAAAACTGCCATAATTAGCCAACCAAATTAAATCCAAATCCCAAACACAAACACAAATAAATAAATTACAAACAAATCGAAGGAATAATAAAAAATAAAAAAATAAAAAATAACAATACAACCAAATCGAATAGGAAGTTAAAAAAAAAGAATAAATAAAAACTGAAAGAAAAACAACAACCAAATCCTAACCCTAAATCTATTCCCAGTTCTGCCGTGACTCAAAGAGTCACGGTCAAAGCTTCATACGAGCTCGAAGCTCTTCGGCTTCAACAACCAGGACCACTCGGATATAACAACTCCAAATCCAATGCTACAAATATAATTAATAAATTAGTTCGAACGAAATATAATAAAAAAAAGTTTAACGACTCACCCCGAGTCAACACGAGTTGACTCGATGAGTCACCCTGACTCGGACTGAGTCAAGGGTTACACGGCGTAACAAAAACAGATCCACACGTTTTATGACTAGATCGAGCGGTTTTATCATGTTTTATTAAACAAAAATTATATACGAAACTAGGGTTTCGAATTAAATCAAAAAGAAGAAGTAATTAAGCGCGTGAGGTACCTTATAGAAGAGAGAAAGAGGTGGGGAAGCCTCGGTAAGATGTGGCGGCTGACAATGGTGGTGGTGGTGTTGGTTTGTGATGCTATGCTTCTCGGATGGAGCTGATACTTTCTAGATCGAACAAGGACTTCCTGATCTATCATTTGGTGTATGGGTTGGGTTTGCCGGAAAATTTTCCGGCGATGGTGGTTGCCGGAAGTGGTGGTGGCTGCTAGAGTTGTGGCCGGAGGGGAAGAGAGACAGGGAGATAGTATAAACGCAATAAAACACAATACTTACATTTTTAAAAAAAACATTAACTATTAAAAAACAACATTTTTTGAGTCTTACATTAATAAAATGATTAATAATACGTTGTGGGACAAGAATTAGTGCATTTAGCTAAATTTTAACACAAAATCTAAGCTAGACATTTCATCAAACACCTTGTGTGTAACAAATATGAGTAAAACACTTTCTTTAACGTGTGATATCTTACTCATATGACATCGGATTTGAGTGATTCAAAAACCTATGTAAAGAGTGAACAAAAATCTATAACTTTCACGTTTTAAGTTTTTCACGATTCGACATTTATGAGGGTAAAAATTAGGGCCGAAAATGCCAAAAAAATAAGAAAATCAATAACCATTTGGTATGTAAAAAAAAGTTTGAAATATTTAACAAGATTTATACCAAATTAAAGAGGATTAAATTTTTAAAATTATGGGGTTGAATTAAAAAACGGGTCAAATGACCAAAATACCCTCTAACCGAAAATATTAAAGGAAAAAGTGGGGTGGGGGGGGGGGTGAGTGGGGGACACGCGACACTAGCTTATTGGATTTATAGACTTTTTAAAGTTTTTCCCTTTTAAACGAATCGCAACTCAATATGATAAAGATTTAACATTTGTTATATGGGCTTTTTGATATAAAAGACTACTAAACAGCCCACCATTTTTTTCTAAAGTTAATTATCATTCTATTTATACAACTAAAATTTTAAAATAAAAAAGTTTACATACACATATATTGATGTGTATATATATAGATTGTATATAAAATTTGAGGCCCCTGAAATTTGGAGGCCCTGTGCGACAGCACACCTCGCACACCATCATATACGCCTCTGCCGATCGCCATTCAACTCAATATCATCATCACACTTAAATGATCATATGCATTCTTTGGAGTGTAAACATGACAAAGCTCGCTTTGATATGAAGGCCAGACCCACTATTTTTTTGTGGTATGTAAAAAACCAGGCTAAGATACAAAACGACCAACATCATAGATTCCAACTCAATATCATCATCATTCTGCTCGGGTAAATGAAAATTGGAATCTATGATGTTGGTCGTTTTCCTTAAGATACAAAACCAGGCCACACCCACTATTTTTTGTTGTCCCAAAGTGTTCGGATCTTTGTGTGTGAGTAGAAATATGATTTGCAAACAAAGTAACTAAGATAACTTATTATTTCTTCTAACCATTGTATTGATACAAGTTCATAAGTATTTATAGGATCCAAATGGTTGTGTTCCAACCATCATGTCCATTCGAACAGGCATGACTCAAACGACATGACCCTTCGAAAATTTACAGAAAATAACTAACTTAGCGGTTACAAAGTTTCTAATCTACACTTCTGGTCCTTCAAGTTTCCCTTCAAAGCAATATCGAGATTACTAACTTGGTTCACATTCTCCTCCTTAATCTTGATCGTTGCTTTGTCCAAGGTCTTGTACTCCGAGCATTTGTCTCATAGTTGCAAACTTGAGTCTTGGTAAAGCTTTCGTTATGATGTCTGCTCTTTGTAGTTCTCCGCTAATGTGTTCTACTTTAATATGACCATTCTCTACGCATTCACAAATGAAATGATAGCGAATGTCTATATGCTTACTTCCTCCATGAAATACTGGGTTCTTCACAAGTGCTATTGCTGATACGTTGTCAACTTTAAGTGTTATCCTCTTTTTTTCTTGTCCAGTTAATTCACCAAGTAAACGTTTTAACCATAATGCTTGACATGCTGCTGCAGTAGCCGCCATGAATTCTGATTCACATGATGAGAGCGCCACTGTTGGTTGCTTTTGAGTACACCAGGTAATAGGTGACTCTCCAAAGTAAAATACGATTCCAATAGTTCCTTTTCCTTGATCTGTGTTGATTCCATAACTACTGTCACTGTAACCTGTTATCTTGCAGCCGCCTTCTTCCTTATATATTATTCCAAGTTCCTTGGTTCCTTTTAGGTATCGGATTACTTGTTTTATTGCCTTAAGGTGATGATCCTTTGGGTCTTGCATAAATCTGCTGAGTAGTCCGACTGAGTAACTAAGATCTGGTCTTGTATGTAATAAGTATCTGAGGCTTCCAATTAAGCTTCAGTAGTAAGTTGCGTCAACTGTGTTTCCATCTTCCGCCTTGACCAACTTAGTGCCGGGATCCAATGGTATCTTCGTATCATTGCTATCCGTCATACTTGTTTCCTTTAAGATCTTGTTAATATACCCTGTCTGCTTGATTGTAATCGCTCCTCATGTCTGTGTAACTTCTATCCCAAGGTAATATGCTAGCAATCCTAGATCGCTCATTTCAAACTTTTCTTTCATCTGGGATTTAAACAAGTCTATTTCT
This sequence comes from Artemisia tridentata subsp. tridentata, assembly GCA_021014915.2. Lineage (NCBI taxonomy): Eukaryota > Viridiplantae > Streptophyta > Magnoliopsida > Asterales > Asteraceae > Artemisia > Artemisia tridentata. The sequence continues at coordinate 423,591,045 of CP139507.1, read as the reverse complement.
TTCTTTGGAGTGCCTGTGATTATTAAGTCATCTACATATACTCCAACTATAAGTGTGGAATTCTTGCTCCTCTTTGTATAAACTGCTTGTTCGAGATTACACTTCTTGAAATCTAGTGACTTCAAAGTTTGATCAAGCTTCACGTTCCAAGCTCTTGGTGCTTGTCTTAAGCCATACAATGCTTTGGTTAGCTTGTATACTTTTCCTAGGTTTCCTTGCTGAATGAAACCTTCAGGTTGTACTACATAGACTTCTTCCTTTAAATCTCCATGTAAAAATGTTGATTTTACATCTAAATGATGTACTTGCCATCCATGATATGCTGCTAGTGCTAATATCAATCGAACTGTTTCTATTCTAGCAACTGGTGCAAACACCTCATCAAAGTCTATTCCTTGTTCTTGTACATAACCTTTTGCTACTAATCTTGCTTTATATTTGATGATCTTTCCTTGTGCATCTCTCTTGGTTTTATAAACCCATTTGAGTCCTATTCCCTTTTGGTCAGCTGGCAATGTGGTAAGAGTCCATGTGTTGTTTTTGTTGATTGAATCTAATTCAATTTCCATGGCTTCAATCCACTTCTCATCCTTTGATGCTTCTTTGTAATTACGGGGTTCTTCCTCTGTGAAAAATAAGCTAGGTGCTTCTACTTCATGTGTTTCTTGATAGATATCCGTTATGTTTCTTAAACCTCGTATTGGTGTATCATCAACTCTTTGATCTGTGCTCTCTAATGAGCTAAAAGTAGCTTCTTCTTCAGATTCTGAGTTAGGGTTGTAAGTGTATGTGGCTGGTGTGATTGGTGATGCTGGATCCGGTATTGGTTCTGGTATTTGATCCGGCATTGGATACGTATTATCATCATTTTCTATGTTGACTTGAGTAGCATTTTCTTTGTCAACTTCTCCTTCTATAAAACTAGCCCAAAATGTGTCTTGTGTGCTCGTATCCTCTTCATTCTCATTCCAATTCCACGGTTTTGTTTCCATAAACTTTACATCCCTACTAACATGTTTCTTCTTTTCTACTGGATCATATAGCCTACAAGCTTTTGATCCTTCCTCTACTCCTAAATAAACCATCGGTATGCTTCTGTCATCCAACTTCTTTAAGTGAGGAATTGTTATCTTAGCATAAGCTGTGCATCCGAATATTCTAAGGTTTTCCAAGTTCGGTTTTCTGTTGTAGAGTGCTTCATATGGTGTTTTATCTTCCAAAGCTCGTGTAGGTACCCTATTTAGTATGTAAATGGCGTGTTTGACTGCTTCCGCCCAAAAAGTTAAGGGTAACTTCATTGCTTTCATCATACTCCTAGTAGTTGATAACACCGTTCTATTCTTTCTTTCAACTACTCCATTCTGTTGTGGTGAGTATGGTGCTGTTAACTGTCTTGCTATTCCGTTCTCCTTACAGTATTTAGTGAATTCGTTTGATGTAAATTCACCACCTCTATCTGTTCTTAGCATTCTTAATTTCAATCTAAACTCCATTTCGATCTTCTGTCTAAATTCCTTAAATGTGTTGAAAGCCTGATCTTTCGATGTAAGAAAGTAAGCCCACATGAAACGTGTACAGTCATCTACTAATAAGAAGATGAGCTTCTTTCCTGAATGTGTGGCTGGACTTATGGGGCCACAGAGATCTCCATAAACTAAGTCCAATGGGTTCTTAGATCTGAATTTAGCTTGATTTGGAAATGGTGTTCTACTATGTTTACCTAATAAACATGCATCACATACTTGTCCTACATGATTTATCCTCGGTATTCCTTCCACTAGACCCTTTCTTGTCATCTTGTTGATGTCGTCAAAGTTTAGATGACCTAATCTAGCGTGCCATAACCATGCTTGGCTATCTACATTTGCTAAGAGACATATAGGTGTCTCTATTTGCAGTCTAATACTGTAAAGTCTATTTTTCGACCTTTCTACCTTTATCAACAACTTCTTATTCTTATCATACAAAGTCAGCTTGTTTCCATCCATGATGATCTTACAACCTATCTCAGTAAGTTGTCCTAGACTAAGTATGTTGCTCTTGAGGTTTGGAATATAGTAAACATCTGAGACTATCTTTTGCTCCTTGTTTCTACATCCTAGTAATATAGAGCCTCTACCCTTTATTTCTACATATGATCCATCTCCAAAACGAACGCGTCCAGTGATGCTTTCATCTATATACTTAAAATGACTCTTCGTTCCTGACATATGGTTACTTGCACCATTATCTAAATACCATATGCTAGCATCTGTTGTAGCATACTTTCCGGGTTGTATTTGTCCTTCATTTAACAATACTTCTTCATGTGTAGTCATTAATAGTGATGGTTCATCATCTTCAAAGATAAGGTTCGATTGTTCCTGAGTTGTTGATGGACTTCTACATTCTTTCTTAGAGTGTCCATGTCTCCCGCAATTGAAACATTTCACCTTCTTCTTCCACTCACTTCTATACTTATTGGGCTTGTTGTTGTGAGTTGAATTTTCTCCATTCGAGTTATCTTTATTTCCTTTATTCTGCCAGTTTCCTCGTGTGTAGTTTGATTTACCCCTATTCTTGTTGAAACGTTTCTTAAATCTAGAGTGTTCGCCTTGTGCGAATAATAGGTTATCCTGGCTTTCTACTTGTCCTCCCTTTCGGAGTTTTATCCTTTCCTCGAATGCCTTAAGTTTTCCAACGATCTCATCTAAAGTGATGTTATTGAGATCATTCGTTTGTTCTATGGATGCTACTATCTGAATGAACCTATCTGGTGTGGAGTCTAGTAGTTTTCGTACTAAAAGTGATTCATCCAAGGTTTTTCCTAATTCTTTAGCCTTCGTGCCATAACTATTCAGTTTATTTGTAAATGCATCCACCGTATCATCTTCCTTCATCTGAAGTGCGTTAAATCCAATCATTAATGATTGTAATCGTGCTTGTTGCACTTTCTCTTCTCCAACGTGTCTCCTTTTTAATGATTCCCACAATTCCTTAGCAGTTTTACAACTTGCTACTTGTAAAATCACATCTTCGGTCAGTGCTTGATATAGGAAAGCTAGTGTTGCCTTATCCTTCTTATCATCTACTTGTGTATTTTCCTTAGTTTCTATCATTTCCCATAACCCTTGTGCCTCAAGTATAACCCTAATTTGAATAGTCCAAACAGTGTAGTTTGCGGTTTTGAGTTTAGGGCATTGATATTGTGCCATAGGTGTCACGGGTTTTGGTGTATTGTTTGTATCGTCACCGGCCATCTTAAATGAGTTTACAATCTTCACGATCTAATCGTATGGGAATTCTAACCAATATGGTAATTCTTACTACTACGGGAACAGAAATAGTTATCCGGGAATCCTAGTAATACGGGATCAATATATAGTTCACGGGATTTCCTAATAGTATGAAATAGGTATCTATACTATAAACGTATAAATGAAATCCAAATAATGATTATGTGACCTCGTATGTTGTGTTAAAACACAATCGCGTTCCCACTTGTGTGTCGATACTTTGAGTTATATCAACCACGTACTTTTCTTTCCTCGTCTCCTTCCAAACTTGGTTTGTATTGATGTTGTTGTCGAATACTAACCAAACTTCACGTTGTTCTTTCTTTTCCTTCTTGACTTGGTTTCTACTACGTGCCTACGACCCTTGTTATGTCTCGGCTATTCTCCAAATCCACCCGAAGTGATTTTGGCCACGATCAAATCCAAATGGTTGTCGTTGTTTCCTTTTGTTCCAAGTCCCTCGCAATGAGTCTCGCAAATAAGTCTCGGTAAAAGTTTTACCGAAGCAAATTTACTGCTTTCCTTTTTTTTTTTGGTACTCTCGGTATTTTACCGAAGCAACAAAGTTGCGTTTTTTTTTCTCCTTCTTAATACCACTCGGTACTAAACCAACGTATAAACAAAAATGGTTTTTGTTTGTCGTTCCTGCTGTTGCTTGTCTCCTACGTTACGTCGTTTCCACAATACTTTCTTGTTCTTTTCTTTTTTGTCCACACCGTATCTTCAACAATCCTTAATACCTTTCGGTATTTCTTTGCAACGAGTGATCAAGTCGCTTTTTTTCGTTATTTGTTGTTGTTCTAGTATTGCCAACGTTCCTAAACAATCCTTGAATTGTTTGTTATACCGGTATCTTTCAAACTTCTGCCCAAGCAACGCTTCTTTTAAATTTTCTGCGCTTCTTTTCTTCTTGTATATCTCGGTGATACACAAATCCTTCGACGTCTTTTCCTTTACCCTTGTTGCGTTGTAGTGAACCAACAAGTGCGTTCTTGTTGTTGTTAACAAGAAATCTTCTAAACAAATTTGTTTCTCTTCTTTCTTTTGGTTTTTGTTGTCGCGTACGTATGATCACAACAAAAACAAGGCACCACTTCGTATGGGCGTCCTTCCTGTTTGCAAAATTCGACACAAAGAAAGTTGTATACGACTTTCTTATGTCCCTAAGTTATCTAGGCAATCTCTTTTATCGTTAACAAGGTTCAAGAGAGTTGCGTTATTCCTGAAAAGTTTTCAGCGTGGGGTTTATAGTTTCTGTTTTGTGTGTCTCGTTACAAAAGTTTCTGGTTTCTGTTTGGTGTTTGATGGTGTAACGAGAGTGGTACAAACAAGGCTCTTGATGCCAAATGTTGTCCCAAAGTGTTCGGATCTTTGTGTGTGAGTAGAAATATGATTTGCAAACAAAGTAACTAAGATAACTTATTATTTCTTCTAACCATTGTATTGATACAAGTTCATAAGTATTTATAGGATCCGAATGGTTGTGTTCCAACCATCATGTCCATTCGAACAGGCATGACTCAAACGACATGACCCTTCGACAATTTACAGAAAATAACTAACTTAGCGGTTACAAAGTTTCTAATCTACACTTCTGGTCCTTCAAGTTTCCCTTCAAAGCAATATCGAGATTACTAACTTGGTTCACATTTTTTTGATGATGATGATGAAAATTCGTCTCAACATTATTGTTATTTATTGTTTTCTGGCTTTCGGGTTGGGCTAGAAAAAGAAATATAATCCGAAATTGAATTTGCCAGACCGAACTCCAGGACCAGAATCAGGTTTGATTGATACTGCATACTCGTGTTTTGGTTTTAACTGTCACACACACCGTTATAAATGATAAATTAAATTTACCAAGACAAATTGGCAAACTAAAAAACAGTTAAAATCTTACCTGAAGAGGCTAGTTTGTATCACTGTTATTTAATGTAACTAGATTTTGATGCTTAATCATACTCAATGTACAGTAACATATGTTTGAACCTCACTAGGTTCACATATGAGGCTAGCAAGGGAAATGGTCGGAAATGGTCACGGAAGATATCTCAATTAAGTCGCGTACATCTTATTTAAAGACCCGTGTCTTGGATACGACAAAACCTATTGTTTATGTAATGTTACATGCATGACGTACAACCATATGCTCATTTAGACATTTGATCATATCTATATAACATCGACATATGCTCATTAAAACAACACATTTTATGTAAAGCACCAAGCATTCAGTTACATATTATACATATACTGTTAACATCTTCACTTTCATAACTATACCAACCATCATGGCATCACTTACTGCCGAGCAAAACTACGATCATCTCAAAGAAGTGACACAATTCGATGAATCAAAACTCGGTGCTAAAGGGTTACTAGATTCTGGTATCACTACTATTCCCCGAATTTTCCACCAGCCACCTGAAAATCTCCCAGGTCCACAACCAAAAACGCGACCTCAGTTAACTGTGCCGGTCATCGACTTATCACAAGATAGATCGAAGGTGGTGGAGGAAATTAGGCGATGTGCATCCACTCTAGGGTTCTTTCAGATAGTGAATCATAGTATTCCAGTTACACTAATTGATAGTGTGCTTAATGATACAAAGAAGTTTTACGAGCAATCAACGGAGTATAAGATGCAATTTTATGGCAGAGAAACTGAAAATGGTGCAACATATGCTACTAATTTGGATTTGTATCAGTCTAAAGCTGCTAGCTGGAGGGACACTATTCAGGTTAGCTCCATTTAATTAATTTTTATTGTATGGTAATTGATTTATGTATAATATATCTGTCCATTTTTATGGCTCTATGTTATGCTGTTCTCATCCATCATGCTCTACGTTAACATTTGTAATTGGATGAGTATGTGTGTTTAGGTGTGGATGTCACCCAAGGAACCAAAATGGGAGGTAGTGCCAGAGATGTGTTGGACGGCATTAAAGGATTGGGACAAGGCAGTGGTTGGCTTAACAGAAGAGTTGATGTCGATTCTATGTGAAGGATTGGGCGTTAAAAGTGAAAAGCTAAAAGAGTTGTCATGTTTGGAAGGGAGGTTATGCGCATCCCATTACTACCCCCCTTGTCCACAGCCAGATATCACTATGGGGATAACTTCACACACTGATCCAAATGTGTTAACTGTGCTCATTCAGAATGAGATTGGTGGGCTATTGCAGGCCAAGTGTGGTGAAGACTGGGTTGTTGTTGAGGCGGTTCCTGGTGCCATTGTTATCAACATAGGTGACATGCTTCAGGTAGTTTTTAGAGGTGGTAAAATGAACATGAACTGCTCAAAACACGTCAAGCCTGCTTGACCTAAACCACTTTTTTGTTCAAAAACATAATAATAACACTTGACCTAAAACACTTTACTCACAAAAGGTTTTTTTTTTTTTTTTTTCCCCCTATAACCCTAGTCAGATCAAGCCAGACCTCCCCTTAGGCGAGAGATAAATAAAGCTCGATCACTGGCTCGGCCAACTGATCCCACATCAGAAAAAAAAAATTATTAAAACATTTGTGGAAAGTGTTTCATCTACGAGTCTCTTAGAGATCGAGTCATATATATAATCATCTCATAGTGTATTATATATTCAATTTCACAGATGATGTCTAACGATGCATACAGAAGTGTGGAACATAGAGTATTGGCAAACAATGCTGAAGTTGCACGTCTTTCTTTTGCTGTTTTTTTCGAACCAAGCAACCGAGAGGGATTATATGGACCATTCCCAGAGCTTATATCTGCTGAGAAACCTGCTATTTACCACGAATTTATATTTGAAGACTTCTTCAGAAGGTTCTTAAGCAAGGAGCTTGACGGAAAAACAAAATTAGATTATTACAGAATTGATAACACAAACAAGGCTTGATGTTATATGGTTATTTGTATGTAAAAATATGAACTAGCTGTGTGTTATATGCTTCCTTTCAAGTAGCATACAATAAACTATGTACTTTCATCTCCTGGTTGTCCAATCACTATGGCTTCCATTGTTATAATTTATCTTGAACTAATAAAAGAGCTTGGATTACTGAATGTTTTTAGGCGTTTATGATCGCATTTCATTTAAAATTTACATAGTAACTTCTGCTAAATGAGTTATTTCGCTTTACCAAACATACCCTATCTATCTACTAATATTTATCTATATATATATATAAAGAATGAGTTCCCCCTATTGAATGTGAGCATTAATTAATGTCACAAGCTAAGAAACTCAAATATGTAGTTTAAGCTAATGAATTTAGTACATGCGGAGCTTATTTTGAAGATTTTAAGAGCTTTTACATAAATATAAAGTCATAATGGAGTGTCTCTTCATATCTCCCGCCAACTTATTGCATCAGTTATTGTTAAAGTCCTTCCAAATTCACCGGTCCCACCAAACTCCCACAAAAGAGAGATCTCAATGATCAACCCTTAGAGCATTAGGTGTGTTCACCTTGGGTGAAACTTTCACTCAGTGTCATGTCAGCGCCACATCAGCTTTAACCTTTTCACCTTAACTCAAAAAAAAAAAAAAAAAACACCCCTTATCATCACTCAACTTTAACTCAACATTTTGGGCCCCACTTTTATCATACCTCAACTAAAAAAAATTGAGTTAAAGCTTAACTCAGGGGGCGGTGTGGAAGTTAAAGTTTCACTCACAAAAAAATACCACCTTAACGTTGCGTTAAAGCTTTAACGTGGAGGTGAAAGTTTGGCTTTAACGCAGGGACACGGTATGGTTAACTTTGGTTTAACGCAAAAATATGAAAGTTTCACCCCACTTGTTGTGTTAACACACTGCATGCTCTTAGGGGGAGATTGTTAGCATTAGAAGTGTTGATCATGTATGTAATCAAAGAGAGATCTCAATGATCGTCCCTTAGGGGGAGATTGTTAGAAATAGAAGTGACGATCATTATCGAGTCAAATAGTTATTTAAATATATTCGTGTAATAGGAAGTAATAGTGCTAGTCCATTAAGTAAATATAAAGCCTTAAAGGTTTGGCCCAACATGAGGTCCATGGTCCGGCCCATGTGGCCTTTGTAAGAAATATATAAACTCCTCCTAAGCTTGTTATGAGAGTGTGAGAGTTCATAAATCAAAGCTTATTTTACATATAGTTCTTTCCACCTCTCTGCACCCTTTCTCTCTCTAAGAATAGTTCTCTCTCTATAATGCAAAGTTTACATTTATATTATTAATACAAAGTTTTATGTATACAAATTTCAAGAATATAGCTGACAAATGATACTATATACTCAGGGGCGAAGTTTATATGGTTCTCGGGGGGACGATCGTCCCGGCAACATTTTCGTCTAGAAGTAGCAATTTTGTTGAATTTCGGTAAATGTTAAGACCATAGCTTAAAAGATGACCCAAACGCGACACCAAAAATGTAGGAAGAACGTGTTGTCTCTTCTGCTGATTCGTATGGCATGTCACAGTAAACATTTTGGAAATTGTGTTCGGAATCAATGTTATTACAAAGAAATCTAAGTTTTAGAATGAACTTTTTTCAAACGGCAATGATTTTTCTAAGAACCTACGAATAAGCTAGGGATGAAAATTAAAAAGTTGAGGACGCAACATTACAGATGTATTTGATGTTGTTGAGGATGAGGTGTTGTTGAGGAGTGGTGGAGCGTAGGAGGGTTCCCAGGTTGGTCCGTGTGGATTTATCGTGCCTAGTGTAAAAGTTTGTAAAAAGACACCAATTTTTCAAAAATGCACTTTGTCTCAATCTTGTGTTACAAATTTCCAATTGTTTTATAAATTGCACCTCATAAATTTAACTCTTGGTTAGCCACTGTGTTGACCGAGCTGTAGTAAAAGATATATAGTTGTTTCGAGACATTCAACCGAGTTGGCTCATTTTCTTTAAAGCAAACTTCTCAAACAGGAATCCATTTATTATGTTAAAAGCGACCCAAATCAACCCACATATCAATATTAAATGCAAATTCACTTGCAACATTGAATTTGTTTTAATCAATGTGATCGACATATATGAAAGGTGCAACTGGCCTACTAGATATGAAAGGTGCAACTGGCCTACTAGATATTAGCTATTACTAACTAAATTATTGATGATCCCACTTACTAAACTTACCAGGCATTTTGATCCGTGATGCACGGGTCCTGTTTCCTATCAAAATAACACCTCTTATTTACGTCAAGAACACATTTTTATATATATAGGAGGTGTATGAGTAGGTGTTAAAATATATACAAACGGTTTGATGTTAAAACTATTCGGTATATGTTGAACAATTGTTTTTTCTGTGAAATATTTTGGACAAATAAGTTCGACTCAAAAAAATGAGTCTGGTAGAACGGTGTTCCGTTTAAACAGTTAAACTGTTCTTGTGTACATTGTTCTAATTGTCTTTGTGTAAACAATTTAAGTAGTCATGTTATTCCTTGGTTTTTAGTTTTATAATTAAATCAAATTAACTAACATTTATGAAATGTATGTATATATATCTTAATGTTTCTCTTTAGGGTGGAGGGAGTGGTTTCAACAACACCTCCCTTCACCAATTTTCCACATCATCAATACCCAATAAAAACCTTCCAACTCACACTTCATCAATTCACCTCAATTTTCACCAATTTGGTGGCATTGGTTTCACCCAATGTTTTAAAAACCGGTTTTTTAGTCGAACCGGCCATGCTTCTGTCACCGGTCGAACCGGCCGAACCGCCCAACAAAAAAAATCAAAAAAAAAAAAAAAAAAGAAGTCAAAACCGGTTGAACCGGACCGGTCGAACCGGAAAAACCGGCCAAAACCGGACGGTTCGCTACAGTAAACGGGACTATAAAAAACCGGGGTTTTTTAAACCAGCCAGAGGCCGGTCGAACCGGCCGGTCTGGTCCGGTTTTTAAAACATTGGTTTCACCTAATCACCAATTTGTCACATCACCTTTTATTTTCCATATATTTTTAATACATAAAACCATCCACAATATAAAATAAAAACTGAAAATAAAATTTAAATATAAAAACTGAAAATAAAATTTATAACAAATTTAAACATAATACAAGTAACTATTTAGTACTAAAAGCTAAGGTCCCAATTAAATATAATACAATAGTTAAGGGTTAAAAGTGAAAATAATACATATATAAATTAAAGTAAAAAAAAAATCATATAAACATCTACATCCATCATTCCATCTACATTGTCTTCCTTCCCTGCAAGTAAGTTTTGGTTTGTTCTTTTCTTTATATATATATATATATATATATATATATATATATATATATATATATATATATATATATATATATTTTATAAAATCATATATATGTAAATACATATTCACCTCTCTCTCTCCTCCCCTCCCTCTCTATCTCTCATTTGCCCTCTCTTTCTCTCTCCTCGGTAAACATTGCCGGTTTGGACTTACCGATCCATTCACCGATAAGCCCAGTGGCGAAGCTAGGGAAAAAACTTCGGGGGGGGCGGGATCTAAAATTCTATAATGCTTAGTATATACCGAAAAAATTTCGGGGGGTCGAAACAGAATATACCGAAATTTTTCTACACGAAAACTATATACCCTTACATCGTAAAAAAAATTTCGAGGGGTCGAGCTCCCCCCCCCCCCACCTCTTAATAGCTGCGCCCCTGGATAAGCCGGCGGCGGTGTTACCGCCGGCACCGCCCCTCACCGCATGACTTTGCCGTCCCACTCCCTCCCCCCTTATAACGTAAAGGAATTTAATGTAAAATTTTATTTAAAGATGTATCTCTAATCAACATTAATTGCTTACATTTCACTTACGACATAGGTCATTTTATGTATTTTTGTGTACATAGTTCTAAGTTGTCTCAGTGTACACAATTTCTTTAAATAACTGAGAGTATTAATAATTAAAATTTCAACATAAAAAAATTTAAGTAATAAAAAGTCTGGGTGTTTGATGGCTTTTTAGTGGGCCAATTAAGAGAACATCACCAATTCGGTCAGCGCTTGAGGCGTTTGATAAAAGCAAGTGGTACCTCTGACCGATTTATTTTGCATGGTCTGTCATTCAGTATCCATTCATTTCTTCAATTGCCCTCTTTTATTATTATAATGTTTTCTTTGTAGCAAATGTTTTCTCTTTTTAAAATATTTTCGTTACCTCACATGCTCACTTAAGTCAAACGTTGGTTCTTTTAAAGTTGATATATTCATGCCAACATCTACCACAAGTCCTCAACATTTTTAAATTTTATCTTTTCCTCAATATAACAACAATTTTTTTGACATATTCACTTACCCTTACATAATATTTCTTCTTGTGTATAGAGACACGGTGATGTAGGAGCCACGAGGCCATATCAATTACATATTTTTGGAGTCATTCCTTTATTCACATTTTCTTGTAATATTATAGTTTTGTAGAATTATATTTAGTTGATTAATTATTACAAAGTAAAAGAAAAATAAAGTAACGATTGCGTTTCACAATTTGAATCTCTATAGATACCAATTTTACATATTGTTTTATTTATAAAGTTGATCATTGTGATAATAAAAATGATCATATATTATTCAACTTCAAATCAAATACAAGGTTACAATGGTAATTTTATGTCATTCAGATTGTTATTCAAAACGCTTATCAAACGGCCAGTTTTCATTCAGAATCACATTCATACAGATCATTCTAAATCATTTAGGATGCTAATTGATTCAGTACTAAATCATTTTTTTTTTATCAAACAGCCCCTAAGTTCTTGGCAAAAATAATGACGTTATTAACTTCCGCAACTCTTCAGTTCCATGACTTCCATCTACTTTCATAACCATGCTTTAAATATCTACATTCTAGAATTTTTGCAACCTCCAAATAAATGCATTTTAAGTAATTGATTCATAATTCTTTTGTATTCAATTTATTTATTTTCATTAAGATGTGATTTGAAGAAGACTCTTGCATAATTGATTCATAATTCTTTTGTATTCAATTTATTTATTTTCATTAAGATGTGATTTGAAGAAGACTCTTGCATAATTGATTCATAATTCTTTTGCATAATTGATTCATAATTGATTCATAATTCTTTTGTATTCAATTTATTTATAAAAGGTTCTAAAAATAAGTTGACAATAATCTCAGTCATACTCTTAAGTTCCGCCTACTTTCATAACCATGCTTTAAATACTTATGGATAACATTTGCGCATGAAGGAGTCATGGAGCGAACTTTCAACAAAACTACTAGCAAATTACCATGCTAGAAACTATATATGGTTACAAGACAAATGAAAGCTAAAGTTCGTGGAATATTTGTGCGTGTGTATGAGATAAGGGTATAATCTCTTTTGTGACTATAAACATCATATAATAAAGTTTTCTTTTAGTATACAAGATTTATTTTGACGGTAATTAAATATGATTATTTGCTTATCAATTATAGGTTTATAAATGAAACATCATCAACTTACATTTAGTAGTTCAGCTAACAAATGGATTTAAATTGTACTAGTAGTAGCAAGAGTTTTGCACAGAAAAACTAACTTCTTATAGACAATATAAAGAGTATGGGTATAATTAATCTTAACAAATATAGTTTCAAAAAACCATTATTATTTCTGAAATAACGAGACTCACAATTACAAAGAAGTTTAGGCAAAATAGCAAGACACATGAAAATTTCGTGAAAGATGTAGGGAACTATTCGGCCTATCTCACTACAACAAAAGCATGTATTTTGGGACCACGAAAAAAATTGGGTCGACATTGTCGACCCATATGTCAACAATGGCCCACAAGATTTTCAACAAAAAAGTCAGTCAAAGAATTTACATATATGGCACGACAATGTCGTGCCAAATATTACCCCCAAATTTTTTTCCGGAAAATTAAAAGAACCCGCCAAAAACAAATGCTAAAACATTTTTTTAAAAACAAATGGCACGACAAAATCGTGCCAAATCTTTTTTCTTAATTTTTTTTAATTCAGATTTTATTTTAAAAGATATATTAACACTTTTCTATATATTATTAAAACTAAAAACTTTATATATACAATTAAAAACTTTTATAAAATTAAAAAAATTTCTACTATATAATTAAAATTAAAAACTTTATATTTACAATTAAATACTTTTATAAAATTAAAAAAATTTCTACTATATAATTAAAACTTAAAGCTTTATATTTACAATTAAATACTTTTATAAAATTAAAAAAAAAAATATATTTAATTTAAGTACTTTTATTTAAAAAAATACACATTCAAAGCATTGTATAGAGCTCTTTAGTCATCTCGGCTTATTCGTGTAAAAAAAATAAACTGCTTTACGCCCGGTGAGACATTGTGGTTAACACTTGGCCCATGGTTAGGACAACATAAACCAAACGGCCCCTTATGGTTGAATCTTGATGGATACTTAAGTTTTCACAACAACAACAACATCATTGGAAGTAATTTACCAAACAGCATAAACCAAACAGTATAAAGTACGTTCGACATCAGTTTTCACAACAACAACAACAACAACATTTTATTAAACAACAACAATAACACAACAAACAACAACAACAATAACAACAACAACAACAACAACAACAACAACAACAACAACAACAACCTACATACGAAGATTTCCCATACCACCTACCATGTCATCATATAGGTCGTGAAATAAGGCAGCTGAATCAGTTGTGTGTTTGTTTGGATGCATATACACTTCTAACATTTTATTGAGTACCATTATCTGGTGATTCAGTTTGATGCAGTTTGAGCACTCTGTATTTTCAGGACTTGATGTTGAAGGTCCTGCAGTGTAATGAGTTGGAGTTATGGATGATCTTGCAGAATGAGTTGGAGGCGTTGAAGCTCCAACAGAAGCGGTCATTTTGGCTAGTCGTTCCTCCTTCCATAAAAAAAAATCGCATCCATACTCCTTTGTCCCACCCTGTTAAAGAGTAAAAACTATTATTTTTAACAACTAACCAAATTATTTAAATAACACACAAAAAAGTATGTAATTGTTCACCTTGGATAAAGGACACGCATAGTATTGTTGACCACGGGAGTGAGGTCGATGCGATTGTCGCAAAATTACGTCTCCTCGTCCACAAGGACAAGCAAAAGCTTCAAATTCCGCCATCTTCACCATGATAACATAATTGTTTTTTTTTTTTTTTTTTTTTTTTTTACTTACCTCTTTTTTAACATAATTTTTTTTTTTTATTTTTTAACATAATTTTTTTTTTTTTTTTTTGACTTACACAGTTGAGGATGAAGGATATGTGGGGTAAAGTTAAAGCCGGTACGGCCCCGCCGATGACTGAGAAGCAAGTACTTGATTTGACAGCCCATAGTGATAACCGACAAAATTTTCAGGGCATTGGCAGGCAAATGCCGGGCTGTGGCAAAGCTTCTTCGAGGTCGGCACATCGGCCGCTTGCACCAAACTATGCTACTGAGGAGGCTGTTTCGGCGGTGTTAAGGCAAACGCAACTCGATAATGAGTTGTTGAGGAAGCAAAATGAAATGCTCCAACTTCAGATGCAACAACAGCAATTTCAGTTCCAACAGCAGTTCCAATAGCAGCTCCAACAACAGCAGTCTCGACAAACGGGCGTCGAATCTTTCCTAGGGCAGTTTATGAGCTACTTCAACAACATTAACCCAGGTAATCCGTGTCCCGTTAACTTTCCAACATTTCCCGAAATGCCCCCAATTCCCAACTTTAATCCCGGCCCTAATTCCTTTGATAATTGTTATCGGCCCGTCTTCCCCGGCTCTACCACATGTCCCGGTTCTAGTTCAAACCCGGGTCCTAGTCTTAATAATGAGGAAGACTTGAACCAATTTGTAACACAAATGAATCCTCATTTGAGCCAAACTCCCAATAATACAAATGCTAGTAGTGGTGCCGATGATGAGGAGGAGGAGGAGGGGGAGGAGGGAGAGGAGGGAGATGAGGAGGATCAAGAGGAGTCGGAGTAGGTATTAGTAGGCGTAGTTTAATATGTATCGTATTTGTTATGTAATACTAGAACCTAATGCCGAATTTTGGTTTATTTTTGTATAAAGTTCGTATTTGTTAGTTTAATTAGTATCGTGTTTGGCATTGTATCATATTGTCGATTTGGTATTGCGGATATTGGTTGATTTACAGGTGTAATGGTAGGTTTTTTCCGGAAAAAATTCCGGAAAAAACCTGGATTTACAGGCTGCTGCTGTAATTTTTTTTTTGCATACTTCACACTTTGGGTCGACATTGTCGACCCAAATCACACAGAAAATGTCGAGATAATAGGTGGAAAGTGCACATGAACAGTGCGTAGCTTAGAGAATTAAAAAAATAAATAATTATATGGCACGACATTGTCGTGCCAAAGGGAATTACAAAAAAACAATTATTTAATTAAATAAACGATTTAATAAAATAAAAAAATATTTGGCACGATAAAATCGTACCAAATATTCAAAGAGTGTCGACCCATATGGTAACCCCAGTGTTGACTGCTTTGTGGGGCCCATTTTTAATGTCGACCCATTTTAATGTATTTTTGTCGAGACAAAAAAAATTGGGTCATAAAATTTGGCATGACCCATAAGGGTAAAAAATGTCGACCCAAACAATTAGTCTCGACTTTTCTTCATGATTTGGTACAAGATAATCGTGCCATTTCATTCCTTTTTTTGTAGTGTCTGTAGTTTTCTTGCTCTTGGTCATATGTCACTATATTTTAAATTGCTGGGCTTAGTTTTGTGTAGGATATGCGGTTAGTTATTACGTGATTGTGATCTTCTATTTCAGTTCTCAACTTATCACTAATAGATGTAATTCACAAATCTCACTCACGTGCCCAATACTGATGTGATGACTCTAGCCCCGTGTCGGCTTCATTGACGAATCATGATGCAATGTTTCTATCTCTAATTCTTTTGGGGATTGTTATATTGATAGATTAGTTACTTTTCAAAAAAGGAATATGTGTTAACATCAAGATACAAAAGTATCTATTGTTTACGTGAGCTATTTCATACTAAACGATAAATGCCTTGCTCGACTACTTATGGAGTGTATAAATGGAATGAGATTGGAACTAACTTGAACCCGTTTGAAACGGTGTAAAGATGAACCGAATGCGTTAGGCCCGAGTTAAAGATTGTTGTATGATCGAGTCTCATTTCGAATGACGTATAACACAATTATATGGCATGGACATGGTTTAATAACTAATTAGATATAACCATACCCGATGCACGGGTCAAAATGCCTTGTTATATCTAAAAATTGAATTACTTGTAAGGCAGGAGGGAGTGGATGCGGGGAAAGGTTCGGCAATGCTCGGTGCCGATCGGGCACACCGCCGCCTTGTTAAACAACGGGCATTTTGACCAAATTAGACGTTTTGCAACGGGAATATAGCCGTTTGCTTTAAAAAAAAAAAATTTTTTTTTCCCCTTTTTTCAACCCCAATATTCACTATATAAATACCTCATTTTCTCAATCAAAACTAAACACAAATCATACATCAAAAAAAAAAAAAAAAAACTACACCAAATCATGGATCAAAGAATTGGTAAGAAAACAACCTCCAAAAAACAAACTCGATCTCACCCGAATCGCCCGGTTTATCCACCACCGCAACAAACTACATATCCAAACCCATTCTCTCAACAATTTTCACAACAATTTTCTACATCATCTCCCAACCAATTCTCCCAACCATCATCCCCTTACATTCCACAACCCACATCTCCACTTTCTTATTTTCCGTATAATATGAGCACCAACCCTCCGCCAATGAATCCTCAACACTACAACATCAATACGACGTCCGAGTGGTCCCCGTGGGATGAACCTCAAGCCGATGTTGTACCCGAAACGCAACAATTACCCGGTATACATACTTACTTTTATTTAATTTTACACATTTTTTGTTTACTTACTTTTATTTAATTTTATACACTTTTGTTTACTTACGTTGTTTATTTTTTTTGTAAAAGATGAAGACGATGACATTCAAGAAGTTGATGTGCGAGGAAAGAAAAAGGCTACCACAAAGGCAAAGCGTGAGCAATGGACGCCCGACCAAGATGTGGCGTTGGCAAAGGCTTGGATTCAAATATCCGAATGTAAAAGATTCGGGAATGAGCAAAATAGGGAAGGTTTTTGGAGGCGGGTTCTCGAGCATTACGCGACAACTATGGGAGGTACTACCCGAACCGTTCATGGTTTGACAACGAAGTGGAAAGCAATGAACTACGCCATGGGTATATTTAACGGCGCCTACATCCAAGCGGTATAATTTTTTATTTTTTTGAATTATATACTTTTTAGAATTATATAGTTTTTAGAATTATATACTTTTTAGAATTATATAGTTTTTAGATTATTGTACACTTTTTTTGTTTATGGAATTCTGTAGGATCGCGTTAGGGCTAGTGGGTGTAGCGAAGTGGACGTCATGAAAGTCGCCCTTAAGGATTACAACACCCGAACAAAAGGTAAAGATTTTGGTCATATTCCGGCATGGGAGATTGTGAAGGATCACGATAAATGGAAAGAGCAAGAGTGTTTTCAAGATATTCCCGGCATGGGTTGTGTTGGTAGCGGTTCATCGAAGAGGAAGTCGGGGGAGTATGAATCTGGTAGCAATGACAACTTCATTCCCGACATGAATGAAGACCCCTCCCCTCCAATTGAATCAAGAAAGGTGAAAAAGAAGTAAGCGGCGTCCTCTTCGTCGGTCCATGATGTGGGCGAAGACATTAGCGCATACGCAAAAAGAAAGACAAAATATTTGGACATCAAAGAAGAGAAGGATCAATTGGCGGCAAGTTTTTGGGCTACACAACTTGACGCGACAAAGTCAAAGATTCGCCAACGGGATTTGAAGTTTTACACCAACCCGCACAATCACATAACCGATCCCGCTATGTTGGAACTACTCCTAGACGAAAAACGTCAAGTTGCCGCAAAATGGGGATGGCCATGTAACTTTTAAATTGTAGTTTCGTTTTCAATTAATGTTTCGTTTTAAGTATTGTAGGAAATTTATATATTTTTTTTTTTAAGTTGTGTTTTTTTTTTTAAGTATTGTAACATGTACTCTTTTTAATTTTAAGTTGTGTTTTTTTTTTAAAGTATTGTAGGATTTTTTTTTTTTTTTTTTTTTTTTTTTTAATTAAATGTTATGTGTTTTATTTTTAAAATAGTTTATGTATTAAAAATAAATGGGAAAAAAAATGTGATGTGGAAAATGTGGGATTTGGGGTTGTTTGGGGACCATTGCCACCATTTTGGGGAAGTTTGGGGAAGGATTGGGGTGAAATGAGTTGGAGGGTTTTTATTGGATGATGATGAGGTGGCAATTTGGGGAAGTTTGGGGTGGAAGTGACCACTCCCTCCCCCCTAATAAGGGCCCGTTTGGTTGGCATATTTGACTTTTGGAATTTGGTAAAATGGTGTTTGGTGTACTTTTGTCATATTTGACTTTGGGGTTAAATCTAATGTTTTAAAAACCGGTTTTTTAGTCGAACCGGCCATGCTTCCGTCACCGGTCGAACCGGCCGAACCGCCCAAAAAAAAAAAAAAAAAAAAAAAAAGTCAAAAAGTCAAAACCGGTTGAACCGGACCGGTCGAACCGGAAAAACCGGAAAAACCGGAAAAACCGGCCGGTTCGCTACAGTAAACGGGACTATAAAAAACCGGGGTTTTTTAAACCGGCTGACCAGCCGGAGGCCGGTCGAACCGGCCGGTCCGGTCCGGTTTTTAAAACATTGGTTAAATCTATATATATAGGCATGTTTCGAAGGTTTTCTAACATTATAACTATTTTGTGGGCCCAAATCCAACCTCCATCACTCACATATTATTATTATTATTATTTTCTTTTATTATAAAAACATTTAAAAATAAATAATATACATTTTAAATAATATTATTCCTTTAAATAATATATTTTTTCTCTCCACATTAAATCCAAATTCAAATCATAATCTTTAACTTTATATCCAAATCTTAATTCTAAACCCATCTACAAACCAAACGGGCCCTAAATTTTAGTATTAATGATTTAAGTCTTTAATTAAAATAGTTGTATAGTTTGGCCATTCAGTCACTTATAAAACTATGGATTGACCTATGATGTTCTATTACTCCAATTAAAAATGGATTTTTTTTTCGTTTATAAAAAAACTTCTTTTGATGATAATAAGTTCATTATTACTAAAAAATAAGGCTACATGGGTTTATACCCCATTAAAATAGGATCTGTACCCCCATTGACTTTCACTAATCTACCTAATGATTGTACTCCGTATTCTTTTTCATTCCCAAAACACAAATAATTATAACATCTCATTTATTACAATTTAAACCTAAAACCATCTTTTTTGTTATTTCACCGTATTTTGCATTAATTGTGTTCCGTTATTTGCTTCCTATTTTTATTTTTATATTTTTATACATAGACAATTTTAGGGTAAAACTCATATATTAACAACGTACTTTTGAAATTTTATCGACTTGAAACGTTTTATTTTTAACACGAAAACCCACGTACTTCTAAATTTTGTCCCAACTTGAAACACTGTATATACTTTTAGTATATAATGTGGCAACA
Organism: Artemisia tridentata subsp. tridentata; assembly: GCA_021014915.2. NCBI lineage: Eukaryota > Viridiplantae > Streptophyta > Magnoliopsida > Asterales > Asteraceae > Artemisia > Artemisia tridentata. The sequence goes on along the minus strand of CP139507.1, from coordinate 423,571,173 downwards.
TTAGTCCATTTAGGCTACGAATGTTTGCAACGTTATTCCCTTATACAAACGGTCGTTTTTAATTAACTAAAAGTTTGATTTTCTTAAAAAAAAAAATTTTCTTTTTTAATTACTTTTAAAATTTATACAAGTTTTTATACACATATTTTAATATGTGTATTTTTTTGGTACGATTTATGTTAATTTTTTATTGTTAACGGTTTTGCATTTTTATGGTTTATTGTACCTCATCAATAAAAAAAAGTGATGTCCATGTAGAAAATTGAGCTTCTTCCGTTCAATAAAAATAGTGAGCGTCGTCACCACCTGAATTTGAGTTGTCTTCGTAAAAAAAAGATATTTTTTAATCAAAACAAAGCAATTTCCTGCATTAAAAAAAAAAAAAAAAAAAAAAAAAAAAAAAAAAAAAAAAAAGAATCATCATAATTATAAATAATAAACGAAAACCAAATTTATTCTCTATATAAAAGCAACTACGATTTGCTATATTATATTATTCAATTAACGTATATTATATGCAAAGAAAATATTTACGGTATATATCTTATTATCCAAAATGCTAGAAGCGTATGCATAAAACATAAGTTAGGAAAAGCACTAATCAATTTTTTTTTATTATTATTTTTAATTTTATCTTTTTTTATCTTTTTTAGAAAATCTGTTCATTCGCTAAGTCAGGAAAAGCACTAATCAATTTCCAGCATTTAATAACCTAGTTGAAAAAACATTGGTATTTGCACATTATAGGCTCACAAGCACTAATCAATTTCCAGCATTTAATAACCTAGTTGAAAAAACATTGGTATTTGCACATTATAGGCTCACAAAATTTAAGATGATAAAAATATGTCAAAAGTTGGTCAAATGGGGTATAAACCATAGGACCCAAAAATAAACAGGCAGTAATATTGTTATCCGTTCAATTCATCAAAGCACATGAAAGTCTTATTGAAAATGAATGAGGATATTAAATTTGTAAGAATTAAGTTATTAAGCTTTAAACTTACGAAAAATACTTTTTTCATTGAGATTTGTACAGTATTTGATAGTAATAAATTTGTTAGTCCAAAAATCTAATATGTTAGTGAAGCATATCCGTCAAGTTTTCCAAAAGACCCACTGCATTTAGTCTACATAAATGACGATGAAACAAGTTGAGGTTGTTTTTTCATTTTCTTCTGTTAAATGCATTAGTTAGTAGAATAGTTGATAGCAATAAATTTGTTACTCAACATGTCTAATATCTTAGTTAAACATATTGTCATGTTTTCCAAAAGACCTACAACCATTTAATATACATAAGCGATGAAGAAAGAAGTTGAGTTTGTTCTTTCATTTTTTTGGTTAAATGCACTAGATTCTACACTATTGATACCAATAAATTTGTTACTCGAAAAATTTAATATGTTAGTCAAACACATATGTCAAGTTTTGTAAAAGAGCTACAATCATTTCATCTACATAAATGATGATTAAGGAAGTTGAGATTGTTCTTTCATTTTCTTGGTTAAATGCATCGGTTTCTACATTATTTGATCACTGCAACAATCACTAGGACGGGCGATGTCCCTTTTAGCGAGGACGCCCCTGTCCCCGCCGGAAGTCACTAAACGACAAAACTCATGCTGAGCCGGCACACCATATCGCTAACCGTTTGCTAAATTTTCAATGCTTACTTTCGGCGGGGACAGTAGTTTTGATATTTTGCAAACTTTGACCAAAATTGTAACTCTTAACTGTTTTCGGGTTTTTTTTCCCGCCGTTACTTTTAGCGGGGACATGTCCCCGCCAATAGGTTAGATTAATCGCGGCGTAACTCACGGGCGAATAATACCTGAAATTGTAAATGAATTGAATGATAATCGAACGAATAATTATCCGTAGGTACATATGTTTGTTTGTTGTATTTGAATTGAAATTGAATTGTGATGAATAATTGCTTGCAATGATCCGTCGGTTTTATTTTAATAATAATAGTGAATGATGATTTGAATGATATTGGATGATGGATATGAATGATGATAAAGATAGATAGCGATCTGCTATTCAGAAACGAATATCATTTCAAAAGATAGAGATATCAAATCTCTTAAAACACAATGGTTTTAACTCCAATATCGCATACTTCATTACTGAGGCTAGGCCTCTATTTATACACAGATAGAGTAGGTGAAATAGTTCACACCTTACATTATTGCACACTAATAATTTACACCTACTGTACTACTGGATGGCCGACAGGCCTTACATTATTACTAAAATACAAACCACATCACACCACTCAAAAAAAAAAAAAAAAAAGTTGAAAAGGTAAAAATAATGGACAAACAGCTGGCGCATTATCTTTATCACGCGGCTTCAATAATTCTTGGACTTTTGTCTTTACTGTTGTGTTTTCTTGTGTCTTCATTCATGCATTTGTGTTTCTGAACAGTATTCACAAACATGTCTTGATACCTTTGATAGATGTTGACATAGTGAAATCTTTAGGTCTTCTGGAAGTGACGATAGCAGCCCAGTGAAATTTTCAAAGGGTTCTTCAAAGTCTGCTAAAACTTTTTGTTGTTCTTCACTGATCCTTCCTGAATAATTTGAATAAATTAACATATTGTTTCCAAAATAATTAATTCTAATGTCTGCTTTTTGTCCTCGCCCTGTGCCGAGTCTTAACGATGCAAAAAAGACTCCTGCAAGTGCTGCTACAAAGTTTTCGATAGATGGAGTTTCTGGTGTTATCTCGTCCTTTGGCGGCTATCTGCTGCTGTGTTAGGAATTCTGGGAAATAATAGATTTCTCATTGCTGCTGGTAGTGTAAGCAGATTTCTCATTGCTGCTGGTAGTGTAAGCTGGTTCCTGCCGATAGTGTGCGGTTTCTGCTGAAGTTCATTGCTGCTGGTAGTTTATTTTTGTTTCTGCTGATAGTAGTCATTACTGCGGGTATTAGTAATTGTTATCCCGTAAGTTTAGAATGTTTGTTAGATTTATTTTTAGAAGAGATTGATGTATATCTCTTCACACGTTTTCTTGTATGACGGGTTAGGGTTAGGACTTCTTGTTAGTATAAAAGGAACACTCGTCTATGAGTTTTGTACGACTTCACAATCATCAATAAAATCATTATTAGTTCATAAACCGATCCATAGAGGATCAAAACCTTGTTAGTTACTTTCTTCTTTATATTCTTGTGTTTAGTTTCCACATAGACACAAGTCTTACACCTAGAGATTCTCCTAAGCTGTTTGTGTTTACATAAACGGTTTAACCAAGCTCAATCAAGCAAGAAGCACTCGATCCTACAAGTGGTATCAGAGCCTGGTTAGGATCTCTGATAAAGAAGAAAAGCTCTTATAAATCAACCTCTTTAAACCCTTTTAACAATGGCAGAAGGAGTCAATCATGATGAGGGTGACAACCACACAACCAAAACTGAAACCTCACAAGTCCAAACACAAATTGTCACCACTGTGTCCAACAACAATGCTAAATTCCCATACCTAAAGAAAGATGAGTATGAAGTCTGGGCCATGATAATGGAATACTGGATCACGAACAGTGATTACAACCTGTGGAATGTGATTCTTAAGGGAAACAGCAAGAAGAATACTGGAAGGGATGATCATGGAAACATCTATATACTCCCACCTGTTACAGCAGATGAACATCTTGCTGTACAAAGGGAAACCAGGGCAAGAACCCTTTTGCTTCAGGCTATTCCAGAGGATCATATGGGTGATTTCCATCACCTGGATGATGCTAGAGAGATCTGGCGTGCTGTAAAAGCCAGATTTGGTGGGAATGATGAGTCCAGAAAAATGAGAAAGTCTATGCTCAAGCAAGAGTTCCAGGAGTTTAAGATCTCTGAGGCTGAAGGGATTCACAAAGGGTATGATAGGTTTCACAAGATCCTGAGTCAACTCAACCAGTTGCAGGCTAGGCCGGACAATGAAGACTGCAACACCAAGTTTCTAAGGGCCTTGCCTCCATCCTGGTCTCAGGTTTCCATAACACTCAAGGCCAAAGGTGGACTGGACTATATGAGTTTTGATGATCTGTACAATAAGCTGAAAACCCTTGAAATTGATATCAAAGGGTATTCCACCTATTCATCTCAAACTCCAACCCATAGTGCATTTGTTAGTACCTCTAGTACTAACAAAGGGACATATGGAGACAGTTCAACACCATCATCATCATCACTCTCCTACTTACCTGCCACACCAAAAGCTCAAACCAGATATGATAATCTTCTAGAGGAAGTGTTTCATTCATTTGTTGCTGAGAGTACACCACAGCAGCAAATTGCTTATGAAGATTTTAATCAGGTGGATCAATTGGATCTAGAAGAGATGGACATAAAATGGCAGATGGCTATGCTGTCATTGAAAGTCAATAGGTTTGAAAAGAAGGCAGGAAGGAGGATTAACTTTGATGGACAGGAGGCTGCAAGGTTTGACAGAAGGAAGGTGAGGTGCTACAAATGTTCTCAACCAGGTCACTTTGCCAGGGAATGTACAAATAAGAAGGTGGATGATAAAGTCAGGTATTCTGCTTTCAAAATTCAGGAGTTGGAATCAGAAGATCCCAAGGCCTTGGTATCTGTGGATTCAATGGTGGACTGGGAACATCATGAGAAAGCTGTTGCAAGAGGAGCAGAGAAGGTCTATGGGATGATAGCTGGATATGGTGAGAAGAAACAAGTGGCTGGTCAACTTGGAATGATGGGTCATCCATCTCAGGTACAAAAACTGCCCATTTGGTTGTGAACTTAAATATGCTAAACTGAAACAAGAATTTGATGATATAGAGTGTCAATATAAGGATTACTTTATACAAGTCCAGGCTTATAAAAATGCTTTTAACACATTAGAACAACAAAAAGTCTGGTATCAAAAACAACAGTTAGCATATGAAGAAAAAATAAGGGTTTTGGAAAGAGATTTACAAAACACCACTAATGAGTTCAAACATTCTGAAAGAGAAAAAGCTAAGGTGGTGTTAGAAAAACAGGATTTGCAGACTAAGCTAGACAATACCTTGGCTAGGTTTGATAAATGGAAAGATTCATCTAAAAACCTAAACAAGTTAGTCGATAGTTCTATGTCTATAAAAACTAAAAGAGGTTTAGGGTATGGTGACCTGATAGGGCCAACTCAAGTTTATGACCCTAATGAGTATAGTATTTTTGACCCTGAACCTGTAGATTATAGAAAACCTGTAAAGTATGTAAAGGAGTGAGGAATGAATGCAGTTCCTCCACCCATAACTGGAACATTTAAACCTGCAGACCCCTATGTTGACTTTGATGATTCACAAATGACTTATGGCAAAAAGGCAAAAAACTTGCCTGATCTTGATTGTGACTCTAATGAATTTGTCTCTTGTTCTTACAGTGACAAATCTGCAGAAATCAAGACTGATGACTATGCCACATGTGGATCAAGTGAGAAGTCAGCTTCAATAAAATCAGAAGATCTGTCTTCAAAAGTGGCTACTGATGAATCCCAAAGAGCTGCAGCTGAAGATGTTTCTTTTGATAATGTTAAAAACAATAATGTTTCTAGTTTTGGTTTTGTTTCAAACAGTTATGGTTGTGGTTTTAATTTTGTTAAGGATAATTTTGTTTCATGTGTTGGTTTGAATACTTCTGGTTGCAATGAGAAAGATAATGTTAAGAAAAAGTCCCCTAAAAAGAAATCTTGCTTTGTGTGTCGTAGTTATGATCATCTTATTAAAGATTGTGACTTTTATGAGAAAAAGATGTGTATATATGATTGTCAAAATAGGTCTGTGTGGAGCAATGTCAATAATATTCCCCCATATATTCCACAAGCAGCAAGAATAAACTCTTGTAGAGCTTCTGTTGCTGCTGGTAAGCCAGTTCCTGCTGGTAAGCCGGTTCCTGCTGGTAAGCCTGTTGCTGCTGGCAAGTCCATTCCTGCTGGTAAGCATATTGCTGCTGGTAAGGCAAACTTGACTGGTCAACATATTCCAGCTGGAAACTATAATTCTGCTGATTGGAGAAGAAATACTGCTAGACCTTTCTACAGACCTACTAGCACTTACTTTCAAAATGATATGAGGTCTGCTTATTTTGACACCATACACATGGGAGGGGCAAGATGGGAAACTGCTGTTAAGTCCTCAGCAGGTTGTTCTTGGAGAAACAATAACCAATATATGAGAATAGGGTCCAAGAACAATGGTGGATCTCATCAATCTCCATGGTTTAATACTTATTGATCCACTAGGCAGGCTCAAGTCAGCAATGGCTTGGGTCTCCCTTGTATCTAATGTTGTAAATGTATTCTTTGTATCAGGAATTTCTTTTTAGAAGTAAAGATGTAGGCATTGTTGACAGTGGATGTTCCAGGAGTATGACAGGAAATTTAGAGAGACTGCATGACTTTGTGCCCTTAAATGGAGGATCTGTGACATTTGGAGGAGGAGATGGCAAAATTACTGGGAAGGGAACTATCAAAACAACCAAGTTGGACTTTGAAGATTTGCTTTATGTGAAGGAACTCCAAAACTTTAATTTGTTCTCTGTCTCACAAATTTGTAACAAGAAGAACAGTGTTCTCTTCACTGAGACTGATTGCTTTGTGTTGTCCAAAGACTTCAACTTGCCTGATGAAAGTCAGGTTGAACTCAAAGTTCCAAGGACTTACAACCTTTACAGTTTCAATCTAAGTGATGTTCAGCCTGAGGGTTCACTTGCTTTTTTGGTGGCAAAAGCTTCTGTGGATGAATCTAATAAATGGCACAGAAGAATGGCTCATGTGAATTTCAAGACCATTAACAAGCTGGCTAAGAATGGTTTGGTCCAAGGGCTCCCTCTCAAGACCTTCTCCAATGAACACAATTGTGTTGCATGCAACAAAGGAAAGCAACACAAAGCTTTATACAAGGCAATCACAGCTGTGAGCACCATCACTGAGCCTCTGCAGCTTCTTCATATGGATCTCTTTGGTCCTACTTCTATCAGAAGTATTGACCAGAAGTACTACTGCCTGGTAATTACAGATGATTTTAGCAGGTTTTCTTGGACTTTCTTTTTGGGTACTAAAGATGAAACTTATCCAGTTATTAGGGACTTTATTACCTTAATAGAAAATCAGCTAAGTAAAAAGGTTAAGTCAATAAGGTGTGATAATGGAACAGAGTTTAAGAATTCAAATGTAATTGAACTCTGTGGGAGTAAGGGGATAAAAAGGGTCTATAGTAATGCCAGAACCCCACAACAAAATGGGGTTGCAGAAAGGAAAAATAGAACCCTTATAGAAGCAGCTAGGTCTATGTTAGCTGACTCTAAGATGCCCACTATGTTTTGGACTGAAGCAGTCTGCACTGCTTGTTATGTGCTGAATAGGGTATCCATTACTAATCCTCATAATAAAACACCTTATGAACTTTTGTCTGGGAAAGTTCCAAACATTAGCTATCTTAAACCTTTTGGATGTCATGTCACTATATTGAACACTAGTGATCATCTAGGCAAGTTTGATGGGAAGGCTGATGAGGGGTTTATTGTTGGGTATTCTGCTCATAGTAAAGCCTATAGGGTATATAATCTATCTACTAAGAGGATAGAAGAGACTCTCAACTTAAGATATCTTGAGGATAAACCTAATTTGCAGGGTGCAGGTCCAGAGTGGTTCTTTGACCCAGATTATCTGACAGATACCTTAGGTTATACTAGATTCAAAGCAAATCAATCTGTTGGTACACATGTTTCTCAAACTAACAATGCAGGTACCTCAGATGATGATTCTGATGCAGAGAGTGATGAACGACCTATAGTTGTTCCTTCTTTTCCCTCTAACAACATTTCAGGTTCAGAGCTCAAAGATACTTCTGATATGGCTTAAAGTGATTCAAGTTTTGCAGAAGATCTTGCTGGGCTTCAAAGACAAGAGTATAATGCCAAGAAAGCTGCTGAAATGTTTGGTTCTAGGTTTTCTAAAGAGACAGAGGAGATTCTGAGAAATGCTGAAGCTGAAATTAGAAGGCAACTGAATTCTGCTGGTGGTATTCCTATTCCTGCTGCTACCAATTCTGCTGGTAGTGCATCTGTTCCAGCTGGTCTTTCTAATGATTCTGCTGATGTCTCCACTCCTGGTGTTCCTGTGTCTACTCCACCTGTTGACTCACTGGGTATTGATAACTCCCCTGAAAGATTTCCAATCCCTACTGACCTTGGAAATTCATTCTCTTCAAGAGATAAGTTGGAAGATCCTCATCATCAATCCAGAACAGGCATTTTCACTTCTTCCTCATATGATTATGACTTCAACCCCTCCATTACTAATCAGGCATCCACAATTGATGTCAATCCCATTGTTACCAAGAGGATCAATACAGTTCATCCTCAGTCCTTGATCCTTGGAGATCTAAATTCCCCTGTTCAGACAAGAAGCAAGTTACATCAACCCAAGTTTGGAGAATATGCTTTTCTCAGTTATATCCAGGATCAGTTAAGGAGCAATCATACTGATTACCTACATTGCCTCTATGCTTGTTTCTTATCCCAAATTGAACCAAGTAGTATAGCCCAAGCTCTTGATAACTCTGATTGGGTTGAGGCTATGCAAGAGGAAATGCAGCAGTTCTAGAATCAGAAAGTATGGAAGTTGGTACCTTTGCCTGCAGGAAAGCATGCTATTGGAACTAAATGGATTCTCAAGAATAAAAGGAATGCTAGAGGAATTGTGGTTCGAAATAAAGCTAGGTTGGTGGCTTAAGGACATAGACAAGAAGAGGGGATTGATTATGATGAAGTGTTTGCACCAGTGGCAAGAGTTGAAGCCATCAGACTGTTCTTAGCTTTTGCCTCATTCATGGGGTTTGTAGTGTATCAGATGGATGTGAAGAGTGCCTTTTTGTATGGAAGGATTGAAGAAGAGGTTTATGTTACTCAACCAAAGGGATTTGTGGATCCTCAGAATCTTGATTTGGTTTACAAAGTGGTAAAGGCACTTTATGGTCTTCATCAAGCACCAAGGGCTTGGTATGCAAGGTTATTTGCATTTTTGCTAAAACATGGTTACAGAAGAGGGGCAATAGACAAAACACTTTTCATCAGGAAGAATTTCAAAGATATCATCCTGGTACAAGTTTATGTAGATGATATCATCTTTGGTTCTACTAATGAAGCCTGGTGCAGGGAATTTGAAGAATTGATGAAGAGTGAATTTGAGATGAGTGCTATGGGTGAAATGACTTTCTTTTTGGGTCTTCAGGTTAAGCAGAATCCAGATGGGATCTTTATCTGCCAAGAGAAGTATGTTTATGACATACTTAAGAAGTTTGATATGGAAAATGTGAAAACTGCAACAACCCCATTTGAACCTCCAAAGCCTAAATCCAATAATGAACCTGATGCTGCTGTTAATGTTCATCTATACAAGTCCATGATTGGGTCACTCATGTATTTGATAGCTTCTAGACCTGATATTATGTTTGCTGTCAGTGCATGTTCTAGGCATCAGGTTACACCCTTGACTTCTAACTTAAATGCAGTCAAGAGAATCTTCAAGTATTTGAAAGGACAGCCTAAGTTGGGACTTTGGTACCTAAAAGATTCTCCTTTTGTGTTGGAAGCTTATAGTGACAGTGATTATGCTGGTGCTAACTTTGATAGAAAGTCAACTACTGGGGTTGTCAGTTTCTGGGTAGAAGGTTGGTTTCTTGGCAGTGCAAGAAGCAGACTATAGTGGCTACATCTTCTACTGAGGCAGAGTATGTTGCTGCTGCTAGCTGCTGTGGACAGGTTCTTTGGATGCAAAATCAGTTGTTAGATTATGGGTTCAACTTCATGAACACTAAGATCTTTATTGATAACCAAAGCACTATGTGCATTGTTAAAAATCCTGTCTATCATCAAAGGACAAAGCATATTGAGATTAGACACCATTTCATAAGAGATGCTTATGAGAAGCATCTTATTCAGGTGATTAAAATTCATACTGATGACAATGTGGCTGATCTGCTGACCAAGGCTTTTGCTGGACCAAGGTTTAACCATTTGGTGGTCCATATTGGGATGGTAAATCCTTAGGTACTGAGCTTGAGGGGAGGACAAAGCCTAAGGGGAGGCTTTCTGTTGTATAATTTGTTATTTTCTTTTTCTTTTCTCTTTAAGTTAAAAAAAAATTGTTGTATATTATGTTGTACTAACTTGTATGGTTTTGAGCAACACCTTGCAGGTACAGTGTTGGTGTTTACACCTACACAATAAATGGTAATCAACTCACCATGTCTATCCGACAAGAAAGAGTTGACTCACCATGAGGGTACGACTCTGGAGTGATAATCAAATTCGTTGACAGCTGTAATAGTTTGCTCAAAACTATAGGGTTCTCAACCCACCGATGTTTCATTACTAAGAGTTGAATGGTTTTCAATTCGCCATGGATTTTACTCCTTTGGGGTTTCCAAATAATTGGCTAGCCCACGAGTGTATGGCTTGTGGTAAAGGCAGTGGAATACCATACTTGGTACTCAATTCACCAAAGGTTATCTTCAACCTAAGAATTGGCTAGTCCTGAGCAAAAGGCTACAGGTAAAGACAAGTCAAATCCGTTTAAAGTTGCTGATTTACTAAAAATCAGATGGTTATCAACGTACCATGGTCTTACACACCTAAACATTGGCTACTCCAGTAGTGATGGCTATTGGTAAAGAGACATCAAATCCATTAATTTTCAATGATTCACCTCTCACAGGAGTTAACACACCTGGATGTGATGAGAATAGTATGAAACTTAACAGATTTGATGTACAATATGTCATAGTTGCTGGAAAGATTATATCAGGGGTAGCCAGATCCTTATGAAGTTGTTCCTGTTGCTGCTGGTTCATATCTGTTGCTGCTGGAATCATGTACTCAACGAAGATTGCTGATGGTTACTTTCTGATGTTGCTGCATCAATCCTCTGGACTTCAAAATATTTATAGGGAATCTTGCAAGTTAACCTAGTCAACTTCAAGATTAGGGGAGGATTGTTAGGAATTCTGGGAAATAATAGATTTCTCATTGCTGCTGGTAGTGTAAGCAGATTTCTCATTGCTGCTGGCAGTGTAAGCTGGTTCCTGCCGATAGTGTGCGGTTTCTGCTGAAGTTCATTGCTGCTGGTAGTTTATTTTTGTTTCTGCTGATAGTAGTCATTACTGCGGGTATTAGTAATTGTTATCCCGTAAGTTTAGAATGTTTGTTAGATTTACTTTTAGAAGAGATTGATGTATATCTCTTCACACGTTTTCTTGTATGACGGGTTAGGGTTAGGACTTCTTGTTAGTATAAAAGGAACACTCGTCTATGAGTTTTGTACGACTTCACAATCATCAATAAAATCATTATTAGTTCATAAACCGATCCATAGAGGATCAAAACCTTGTTAGTTACTTTCTTCTTTATATTCTTGTGTTTAGTTTCCGCATAGACACAAGTCTTACACCTAGAGATTCTCCTAAGCTGTTTGTGTTTACATAAACGGTTTAACCAAGCTCAATCAAGCTAGAAGCACTCGATCCTACATGCTGACACCTAGTTCTGCTAGAGTAATTGATGGTACTAAAAGCTTGTGGTCTCTGTCAAAGATTGGATAACTTGAGTGCATGCTGAAATACAAGGGTCTTCTCTTTGCGAAAAGATCATTGTACGTTCTGATGATTTTTTGGATTCTTACTGGAAATTCTTGAAATTCCCTGATGCTTTCTCCGTCAGTGTATATTGTATCTAATAATCCATGAATGAAATAATCATGAATGTCCATTGGTGATGCTCCTGGTAGAAATACTGCTTTTGGTCCAATCTTTCGATCTTTTGGATAAAAAGACTTGGTAGCTTGTACTTCATCGTAGTGCATGAGACTATCCCAAAGTCTTTGGAACTTTTCGACTGATGGCCTCTTCATTTCTTCTTTTTCTCTTGTGGTCGGGATGCTTCTTATTAAATCTACTGGCTTTAATTTTTCTATTTGGTTTTGTAGATTCTGATTGAGAGAAACAAATCTCTTGGATCTTTGAACTTCTTCTGTTGTAACTGTCTTGTATGATTCTTTGAGTGCTTGTTGTTCTACTTCCTTTGATGTGTAACTTTTGTGGGTGAACTTTGCCCTATTATGTGAGAACTTGCTAGTGCCCAATCGGAATAGATGCCTTTTAATGGTCCATTAAAAATAACGTACCATTTTTTCTTACCAATGCTTGAATTCTGTACTATTTCTTCAATGTCTTCTTCCTTTTTTGTAAACTCATTTTTCTCGGGTGAAGGTGAAGATGATGCTTGGGTTTTTGAAGTTGATGCTATTGGCTTTTTGGGTGTTGATGGTTTTGACAGTGTTGGTGTTCTGGTTGATTCTGAAATCGATTCTGAAATTGATGTTCGGGTCATGTATTGTACAGTATTGGCTATTTCTTCTTCTTCTTTTCTGATGGTGGCTAATTATTTTTCTAAAGAGATGCGTTGCTCTTTTTTTTGCTGAAGTTGATGTTGAGCATGTTTTATTATTCCTTCCATTCTCTCGTGAGGGTGTCTGCAAAGGTGTTGTTGTTACTTTTGGTGTATTTGATGTATGGATGAAACTGGTGTAGTTGTAGTTGCTAACGGATGAGTCGACCTGTACAATAGTCTTCTTGAAGCTTATATCTCCAAAAACCTGTTACATATTTTGAGTCTGTTCGTAACTCAAATCTTGTTTGTAAAAGATAAATTTTCCATTTTTTGAGAGTTTTTAAACACGCGAGTGTTTCTTTTTCATGAGTACTATATTTTTGCTCCGTTTCTAAAATGTTCCAGAAATATATTTACATAATTTAGACTTGTTTTTTTCTGTTTTTAAAACAGATGTCTGCTCAGTGCTTAAAAAAGCTAGTTCTGATGTTTGTAATACTGAGTTAAATAATACTTGGATCAGATTGAGGAAATTTTTCCATCAATACATAATGCTGATTTAGATATTTGCTGAATCTGATTGAGGAATTGACTTCCATCAATACATAATGCTATTTAGATAGATTAGATTGAGGGACTAGAATTCCGTCAATTTCTATCCTATAATTCTTTTCCATTCTGAATAGCCTTCATACATCCTGCCCAAGTGTCGTCGGATTGCATCGTTTCAATGATCAAAAAATTCTTTTTGTTTTCGGGTTATATACTCGATAAACATTGTACAGTTGTTTTAATGCGTTGTACAAGTTGGGTGTCGGATGGTGTCCATTCCAACGAATTTTTTCAGAAATTTTCTTTTGTAAATGTTTTTCTTTCTTTTGCTAGATTTTTCAAAAATCCTTGTTCAGATATATAATTCAAACATCCTAAAAATCTTTGAATTTGTTTTCGATCTTCTAGTTTATCTAGAAAAAGTTTATTTTTTCTTGTGTATTATTTGTTAGAGAAATTATTCAATTTTTTGCAATTTTTAATCATAAATATACTACTTCATTTTGAAGCAGTTTAGACTTCTTTTGTGATAAAATCAAACCTTTTTTTTTATTCTTTTTAAAACTGTTGATATGCTTTTATGTGTTCTTGTCGGATTGTTTTTTACATCAAAGTTCAACTTGCGCTTCTTTTTTAGCTGTTTCTTGTAAACATTCTTTCCTAATCCATGCTCTTACTGTAGTAATTCTAGCTCCTAGAGTATCTTCTATTATTCTATTATTGTCTTGTAATAATGTCGCATATGAATCTTTTAATTTTGTTGCTATAGATTCGGGAAGTTTATTGAAAAACATTTCCAAAGCTGATTTTTGCCTTGTAGGATCTAGTTTATAATATTGATCAGAGAATTCGCATATAAAAGAATCTAAATAACACATGTTACATATTTTAAGATTAATTATTCTCCAATATGCATATTCTCTAAAAGCTTCATTTGATGCTTCTTTTCCTGGAATTCTTCCAGTGAATTCTTGTACTATACATGCTACAATATTTTTAAAAGTTATCATAGCATCAGTTGTTGCTATTCTTGATAATTCTAATTCATCTATAGATTCTAAAAATCTATAAACATTTCCTGATGTTTTGTGCATTATAAAATTAAGTAAGTCTCTTGGTTGTAATGCTCGTAATTCTTCAGTTAATTGTATTTGAGCACTTAACCTATTATTCCAATCTTGAATTTTATCATCTATTTCTGTTTCGCAGTCGATGTTTAGAATTTCATCATTCATTCTTGTTTTTAATCATTCCTTGTTGATATAAATATCTTTCTGTTGGTGTTGGAGGTTTATAATCAAATTGTCTTTGTAAATCTTCGTCTATATAAGATTTTTTTTTGTGCAAAATTATAGTTTGTATAAGAACTCTCTCCTGGATATTTATATGGATTTTCGTCTGAACTATAATCTTGTACTATATCTGCATCTTCTCTTGTTTCTTCGTTTGTTTCAGATGGTATATCTAATGATGACATTAATTTAGTGAGAGTTTCAATTTGTTCTTCAAGGTTTTCCATTATGTTATTCGTAATGGTGGGACAATTTTAAGAGATGACTTTTTTAATAATGTTTCTTTTATTTTGTTAATAGTGATATGCTTATCTTGTTCTTGGGTATCGACTATATTTGATAGTCGTTCAATTATACTTATTTGACTTTGTTCCAAGTTTTCGAATTCTTCTGTCTTTTTATTTAATAATATCCGTATATTATTTAACTGTTCCTGTGTTGTTTTTGACATTTCTGGTAATTGTCTAAGTATTAAAAAGCTTAATATTTCAATTATATTATTGAGTGTTGATTTTATTATAGGGCAAATGACAAAAAAATGCATCAAACTTGACATTTTTTGTGATTGTGTGTAGCCAACTATTTTTTTTCATTGTAACACAAACCTTTTGAATTTGTGTTATTGTATGTACTCTTTCCAGCGTGTCACAAAACCTGGACTACCAGCGTGTCCGCTTGTTACACATCGACTGCCAACTCATTTCCCCACTATTACTTTTTAGGGATAATAACAAAAAAATGCATCGAACTTGACCACTTTTGTCATTGTAACACAAACCTTTTGAATTTGTGTTATTGTATGTATCCAGTCAAGCTAAACTTGGCATCGTTAGTCCTTTATACTAACGGCCGTTAGTATATAACTTAAAATTTCGTTTTCTTACGTTTTCATCCCTTTTTATATGTTTTCGTCCGTTTTCTTACGTTTTCATATGTTTTTATACGTTTTCGCCTATTTTCTTACGTTTTTATACGTTTTCGTCCGTTTTCATTCGTTTTTATATGCTTTCATCTATTTTTGTACGTTTTGATATGTTTTTATACGTTTCATCCATTTTCTTACGTTTTTATACGTTTTTGTTCGTTTTTACACGTTTTCGTTTGTTTTTATACGTTTTCGCCTGATTTCGTACGTTTTTGTCCGTTTTTATACGTTTTTGTTTGTTTTTGTCCGTTTTTATATGTGTAAAAAAATATGAAAACGCAGGAAAACGTATAAAAACAAACGAAAACGTGTAAGATCAAACGAAAACTTATAAAAACGAACGAAAATGTATAAAAATGAACGAAAAACGTACGAGAACGTAAGAAATCAGTCGAAAACGTATAAAATGGACGAAACCGTGTAAAAACGAACAAAAACATATAAAACGGAAGAAAATTGTACGAAACCTATAAAAACATACCAAAACGGATGAAAACATAAGAAAATGTACAAGAACGGACGAAAACGTATAAAAACGTAAGAAAGTAGGCGAAAACGTATAAAAATGGACGAAAACGTATAAAAACGTAAGAAAACGGACGAAAACGTATAAAAACGGATGAAAACGAACGAAAACGTATAAAAATGGATGAAATAAGGCGAAAACGGAATTTTAAGTTATGTACTAACGGCCGTTAGCTTAAAGGACTAACGATGCCAAGTTTAGCTTGACTGGATACATACAATAACACAAATTCAAAAGGTTTGTGATACAATGACAAAAGTGGTCAAGTTCGATGCATTTTTTTGTTATTATCCCTAAAAGTTAATAGTCGGGAAATGAGTTGGCAGTCGATGTGTAACACTTGGATGAGTTGGCAGTCCAAGTGTTAGGACACACTGGAAAGAGTACATACAATAACATAAATTCAAAAGGTTTGTGTTACAATGAAAAAAAAAATAGTTGGCTACATACAATCACCAAAAGTGTCAAGTTCGATGCATTTTTTTGTCATTTGCCCTTTATTATATCTATTTTTCGCCAATAGAATGTGTTGTATCATCACTATTTATTATATTAATACAATAAGATGTTCCTTCTGGCAATTTTTGAGGTATTTTAAATAAAGTTTGTTTATATGGTATAAACGGTTCAGATGACGCAATATTTTTATTATCTTCAATTTTTGTTTTCTGGTTAGAAAGGGTTTCAAAAACGTACTCCATGTTGATATTTTAATATTATAATGTTCTACTACTTTTTCTTGTAACATAGTTTTTCTTTGTGAATATAAAAACTTTAGGAAATGACTATGATATTGATTATAATTATTATTCATTTGTATTTTTGTATCACTTATATTCTTAGACTTAATGATCGTATCATTTCTTTCATTTATTTTATTTCTTTTAATTTTCCATTTTTAGTATTAGAGGATTCTTCATTTGTTACTAAAATTGGTTATTCAATTTGTGGTATCCATACTGATGGTATATCATATGTTGATTTCCTACTTATTTCAATATATTTATGTTTTGAAAATAGATTTAGTGTTTCAAGTCAGTGTAGTGGTTTAAAAGGTATATCAATATGAATTCTATCGTTTGTTTTAAAAGTGATACTATGATGTGAGTTAGTGAGTGCATAATTTATTTGGTATGTTACTGTGAAATGGTGATTTCCTTTGTACATGGATGTTCTTCTTAATAGTTCATATCTAATAGTAATACTTTTATTTATATCTTTATCTTTTAAACTTAATCCCATTTGTATGTTAACATCAAATTTTATTTTACCTTCGGCTAAGTTTCCTTTGCCTCTAGCAATAATACTTTATTCTTTATCGATAATTCTATCATCTCTTAATTCTAGTTCAATAGGTGTGTTACAACCCATAAACATAAACGTACTTTTTAATATTACATGTATGGTTGATATATGAATATATGCTATTTTACTTCTATCTTTTTCACTCATTTGTTTTATTCTATTGTTTATTTGTTGTTTATTAATTATAGGAATAATAATATTACCCTTTTGTTTGTTCAATAGGAATTGGTTCTTCTCCAATAATTTTTCCAAAATATATTATATTTTTTCGTGAAAATAGTTCTCTAAGTGACCTTGAATAATCAAAATTATGTTTTTCTGATAGTGTAAAATTTGATCTTCTAATAGCCGTTCTATTAATAATAGTATCTAACATAAATCCTGATTCATCTTCATTTTCATGAATAATAGAAATATCTTCTTTATTAATAGTTGGTGAATTCGACATATTTAATAAATTATAGAAATCTTCTTTAATTTTTTAAAGTTATTAAATTATACCGATGTCCTAGCAAATTGATTCTTCTTGATGACTGATTGTCATTGTTTTTTATCTTGATAATTGCTTCTGCTCCTTTTAACTTCTTGATTGTTGACATTACTCTTGATCTTGATTCTTCTTTGAGCTAATTAATTCTTGACATAGCTCTGATACCAGAATTAATCGCGGCGGAACTCACGAGCGAATAATACCTGAAATTGTAAATGAATTGAATGATAATTCGGAATGTGTAAATTATTAGTGTGCAATAATGTAAGGTATTATTCGCCCGTGAGTTCCGCCGCGATTAATTCTGGTATGATTTGGTTTGTATTTTAGTAATAATGTAAGAAATGATAATGTAAGGCCTGTCGACCATCCAGTAGTGCGGTAGGTGTAAATTATTAGTGTGCAATAATGTAAGGTGTGAACTATTCCACCTACTCTATCAGTGTATAAATAGAGGCCTAGCCTCAGTAATGAAGTATGCGATATTGGAGTTAAAACCATTGTGTTAAGAGATTTGATATCTCTCTATCTGTTGAAACGATATCCGTTTCTGAATAGCAGATCGCTATCTATCTTTATCATCATTTATATCCATCATTCAATATCATTCAAATCATCATTCACTATCAGGGCCCATTTGGTTAGAGGGTATTAGTGGGTATTGAATCAAAGAATACTTAAATCTTTTGTTTGGTACAATTTTGATTCCTCTGACAATGTATTTGGATTCAAAAATTGATAACAACATACTTTGATGGGTTTTTATGAATCCAACCAATCAAATTTTTTTCTTTTATTTGATGAATAGTTTGAGCCACACATTATTTTATTTTTTTATTACTTTTTACTTTTTTATTTCAAACAAATAAATAAAACTCACCTTTATTTCTTTTAAACCTATACAAAATCCAAATCCAATTCCAATCCCACCTAGAAACCAAACGGACCCTTATTATTAAAATAAAACCGACAGATCATTGAGAGCAATTATTCATCACAATTCAATTCCAATTCAAATACAACAAACAAACATATGGACCTACGGATAATTATTCGTTCGATTATCATTCAATTCATTTATTTAAACTTACGAAAAATACTTTTCTTCATTGAGATTTGTACAGTATTTGATAGTAATAAATTTGTTAGTCCAAAAATCTAATATGTTAGTGAAGCATATCCATCAAGTTTTCCAAAAGACCCACTGCATTTAGCGTACATAAATGACGATGAAACAAGTTGAGGTTGTTTTTTCATTTTCTTCTGTTAAATGCATTAGTTAGTAGAATGGTTGATAGCAATAAATTTGTTACTCAAAATGTCTAATATCTTAGTTAAACATATTGTCATGTTTTCCAAAATACCTACAACCATTTAATATACATAAGTGATGAAGAAAGAAGTTGAGTTTGTTCTTTCATTTTTTTGGTTAAATGCACTAGATTCTACACTATTGATACCAATAAATTTGATACTCGAAAAATTTAATATGTTAGTCAAACACATCTGTCAAGTTTTGTAAAAGAGCTACAATCATTTCATCTACATAAATGATGATTAAAGAAGTTGAGATTGTTCTTTCATTTTCTTGGTTAAATGCATCAGTTTCTACATTATTTGATCACTACAACAATCAGTAGGACGGGCGAGGACCCTTTTAGCGGGGACGCCCCTGTCCTCGTCGAAAGTCGCTAAACGACAAAACTCATGCTGAGCTGGCACACCATATCGCTGACCGTTTTCCAAATTTTCAACGCTTACTTTCGGCGGGGACATTCCCCGCCGAAAGTAGTTTTGCATTACAAATCCTGGGGACAGGTTCCCGAGACCACCAAGGCCCACATAGATGACCAGCTACACGTAAGTTTTTTGTATCTTTTATTTTTTTTAATTATTGTGTTTATTTATTTTAAACATGTTATTTATTTAAATTTGTCTGTTTATTTAAATTTGTATATTTATTTTAGGGCAAATGACAAAAAAATGCATCGAACTTGACACTTTTTATCATTGTATGTAGTCAA
Organism: Artemisia tridentata subsp. tridentata; assembly: GCA_021014915.2. Classification (NCBI taxonomy): domain Eukaryota; kingdom Viridiplantae; phylum Streptophyta; class Magnoliopsida; order Asterales; family Asteraceae; genus Artemisia; species Artemisia tridentata. Next base: position 423,551,665 of record CP139507.1, on the reverse strand, counting down.
CTATTTTTCGTCTCATTGTAACACTAAACTTTTGATTTTTTGTCATTGTATGTATGATTTCCAGCGTGTCCAATGCCAGCGTGTCCCTTTGTTGCACGTAAGCTGCCAGCGTGTTAAGGCTACATACAATGACAAAAAGTGTCAAGTTCAATGCATTTTTTTGACATTTGCCATTTATTTTTTTCTCATTCTTTTGTCCCCCTATGATCATTCCTTTTAGACAGTTTGATAAGTCTTTTTTGTTTGAATCGTTAACGAAAAAAATACGTACAACAATATTGATAACATTATGTTTATTCAAATATATAAATTGGACCCTCTTTTTGTGGATCTATAAAAATGAGTTTGAGAAGGAGACGTGGAAAAACAAAAAGAGAACACGTTAGATATAAGGAAATCACGGGTTCGTGTTTTTTGTGTATCACGGAGTACAAGATTATATTCTAACTATGCTTTCTTTATTTTATAAAATGACACATCTTTAGTTTCATTACATATTACAACTATAATTATATATCCATAGGCCATAGCTAATACGTTAAAGAGATAGATAACAATGATGTGCATGTAGCAACAGTTTTGCCTTATTTTTATTATGAACTTATGCAAGTTATATCTTAAGAACACATGTTAAGTAACACCTAAGAAACATGGCTAACCTTTATAAGTCACTAGTGACTTGAGTGAAAAGGTATGCTCGTGCATATATTAAGAGTGTCATCATTAATGTAACTCTAAAATTTCTCTTTACATATTATTGAGTTTGATAGTAAGTGCATACCTTTTTCACACTTTATTAAAGAATGCATACCTTATGACAAATTCTTGCGTCCGCCATTGACTGGTAAAGTTTACATCTGATGTTACAACTAAGGGTTTAAACGAAATGAAACAACTCGCGAGCTATTCGAGACGACTCGTATCAAAATCGGCTCGATTTAAACGAGTGATGCTACTCAAGTATACTTTCGAGTCAAGCTCGAGCTTTAAAATATTCGACTCTTTAAGCTCACGAGCCTTATCGAACTTTGATTAAGTTATACTTTTACCCTTCTATACATATGTCGTTACTTAATTTTCAATAAAATTGAGTTGAGTCGAGCTTGATATGCCGATTCTTATCGAGTTTGAGCTTCACCTATGGAAATAACCGAGCCCGAGTCGAGTTTCGAGCTCTAGTTTTTTATGACGAGTTGGGCTCGAGCTTGAAATCTAAAGTTCGAAAGAGCTCGAGCCGAGTTTCGATCTCGAGTAGGTCGTAATTGTGCTATGTTTTACAAAAAATTATAAGGTATAAACTTTGATTAATAAATATGATCACTGGTCAAATACTTTGAGAACAATTATTTATAAGTGCTCGCCACTTGCTTTGCTAAGTTCTCATTAGTTCCTCGTTCATCATCTTCATTTGGTTAATTTCTATTATAATTTGTTTCCTATCTTGTAATTGGGTTTTATGTCCTTTCTTTGTAATTTATTTTTTGCATTTATTAATCAAATTGTCTCGATTTCCAACAAGGAAAGAAAAACGTATTCATAGTATTTTACAAGTTGAAACCGTGACTAACAAAATGAACACGATTATATGGTTTGCTTAAGATGTAACTAAAGCATTACTATTTAAAAAAATAATTTCAAAATTGGGTTAGCGTTAAGTTTACCCGATATCTTTTGGCTTCTTGTATTTGTTTCTATTAAAAAAAATAAAAATGAAGGGCAAATGATAAAAAAATGCATTGAACTTGACACTTTTTGTCATTGTATGTAGCCTTGACACGCTGGCAGCTTATGTGTAACAAAGGGACACGCTGGCAATGGACACTCTGGAAATCGTACATACAATGAAAAAAAATCAAAAGTTTAGTGTTACAATGAGACGAAAAATAGTAGGCTACATACAATAATAAAAAGTGTCAAGTTCGATGCATTTTTTTTCATTGTCCCTTTATTTTAATTATATTTTATTGTAACATTTCTTTGATCTCGGCGAACACCTTGCCGGTCCGGATGGAGACGAGATTGTCAAAAGTATCGAAACTTATCTCAGAAAGTGATACGATGACAACAAATACAAATTCAAATTGAACAATTTTACACGGCAAGGTGGGGTTGAGAAAGTAGACGAGATCAAGAATAAGCGTCCGACGAATAAGACGCCTGAGGATTGGGAAGTATAGGTAAATTTCGGATCGACACTTTATTATTATTATTATTATTATTATTATTATTATTATTATTATTATTATTATTATTATTATTATTATTATTATTATTATTATTATTATTATTATTTAAAAATTATTATTATTATTATTATTATTATTTAAAAATAATAATTTCATTAAACATAATAAATTTTACATAAAGTTGAGTCTAGACACAAGTTGTGCTCCCACTCCTTTCTGAATACAAAAGATAACTCTATGAAAGATAAAAACACCACTTTTAGCATTATTTGAGTGACTATTAGCAATAGTCTTAATACGTGAAAGTGTGTTCAAAGCCTCTGTATCGAATTCCCCGAACGTAGAAAAGGCAAAAGGTATGAACTTGTATCCATTGTCCTCACATTTGGATGCATACTTTCTATTTTTCTTCTCCACAGCATTGTGCAAGGCTACCCCAGGAGCCCATGAGGTCGCCCCACTACCAGCAAATGGAGAGATGCCAGTCACATCCAAGCAAACATCTTTACCTTGAAGCCAATTAAATAATAAAAAGTCTGCAGGCCGTAGCTCCTTCCCATCCTCCGAAAGGAACCCCATAGGAGCCTCCTTACGTACCATGATCCCAACCTTATAACATATATCAACAAGAATATCACGCACCAGATTATGCCTGAACTTCACACCCACTTCACTGGTGCAGTGGACCATAAATCATCCCCCCATATGTCCATACGATGCGCGTTACAACTCGGGCAAAGGCTACCTTCAGAGAACATAGGTACGGTAAGCCTATAACACAATACAGATCGAAATTGGCGATGGTTCGTCCTCTGACCCAAGCCGTCAATAGTATAATAATAATAATAATAATAATAATAATAATAATAATAATAATAATAATAATAATAATAATATTATTATTATTATTAATAATAATAATAATAATAATAATAATATTATTATTAATAATAATAATAATAATAATAATAATAATAATAATAATAATAATAATAATAATAGGATAATGGATACAAGTTTGTACCTTTTGCTTTTTCTACCTTCGGGGAGTTTGACACGGAGGTTTTGGACACACTTTCACGTATTAAGTCTATTGCCAATAGCCACTCAAATAATGCTAAGAGTGGTATTTTTATTTTTCATAGAATAAGCTTTTGTATACAGAAAGGGGTGGGAGCCCAACTTGTGTCTAGACTCCCATCCAACTTTATGTAAATTTCCATGAATCTTTATTATTATTAATTTTATTATTAAAAATAAAATAAAATAAAATAAAATAAAATAAAATAATAATAATAATAAAATAATAATAATAATAATAATAATAATAATAATAATAATAATAATAATAATAATAATAGGGATAATTACTAATATGCCCCAGTTGCCCAATGCGTTTGCTTATCCAACCCGATCTCACAAAATACTGATATTAGACCAGGATTTTGGGCAACTGCCATGCGTCACTTTTCTGCAAGTGACAAGTGTCACTTTCTGACTATTTTTTGGGCAACTTGTGTATTTTTTGGGCAACTTTCGTATTTTTTGGGCAACTGGAGGACACTTATCATCGTATGGGTCGAGATGGACAGTTGCCCGGTCTAATATAAGAATTTTGTGAGATCGGGGCGGATAAGAAAACGCATTGGGCAACTGGGGCATTGTACTAATTATCCCATAATAATAATAATAATAATAATAATAATAATAATAATAATAATAATAATAATAATAATAATAATAATAATAATAATAATAATAATAATAATTCATTTATATAATAGTTTTTATTATTTATAATAAGCAGGTTGTTGGGTTTTATATATTTCATAGATTTGATGATACAAAACAAGAAGAATGAAACATGAGGATTACTGAAATGATAAGCAAAATACACCAAGTAGATTCTACTGCTAGGCATAAAAGATTCTACTGCTAGAGTATTTTATTCTACTGCTAGTGTATTGTTGAAATTTGCTCAAGTTACAACTAACAGTACTAACTGCCAAGTTAGTACTGCTAGTACAAAGAATGTAGCAGTTAGTACTGCTAGTACAAAGAAGGTAGCAGTTAGTACTGCTTGTGCAAAGAAGCTACTGCTGAGAAGATAACTGAGTGACTCATACTACTGCTGAATGGATAAGAATGAAAAAGATATTTTGTGTATAAGAGTCAATTATATACGGTAGATAATATCTTTGATATGTGATCAGTCAACAAGTTGTAAACACAGATACATGTTGTATCTTAATGACTGACACACACAAGCAAGTAGTTGATAAGACTTATCAATATTGTAATGATCTCCTTTATTTTATAAAAGGGAGATCTTAGCTTAGAAGTTAAGCGTGTGTCACTGAGTTCAATATGTGAACACCAAACAGTGAGTGTGTGTGGGAACATCAGACGAGGGGTCTGATGTTGTTAAGTTTGTTAAGCCTCAAGGTAATCAAGGTTTTCCTTGATCCCTGTTATTGTTGTAGAGTAACCGTGCTATATTTGATCACATAGCATTGAGGCTGTTAGTGTAGTTTGTCATCTCAAGGATCTTAGTATCCCTGTTACAGTTCATTGATGTAACCGTATTATGTTTAATAATATTGAGATGATGTAAAGAAATTTTGGCAAAACCTTGTTGTGATAATATTGTTTCTATCAATTGAATATTCCGCCAATATTATCATTATGCTTATCATAGTTTACCCTAGATCAAGGTCTAACAACCTAGAGTCCAAAAAGGTCCTAAGAGCTTATAGATGGGTTTAATAAGTTGTGTCAGGTGGTATCCGAGCGGGGGGCTCTAGATCTAGGGATGTTACAAGGTTTTAGTTGAAGAAAGAAGAAAAATTCGTGTTTGGGTTATTTTAGCAACTTTCTGCACAGCAGTTTTGCAAAGGCTATAGCTCATTCGTTAAACGTTGGATCGGGCTAAAATTTTTGTTGAAGATCCTTGGCATATCAAGGTAGATTCTCACAGGAGGGATCTTCAATCTAAGCTTTAGATGGCAAGATATGCATCGTTGAAAACTGCTACAGAAACAGTTGAGGTGTGGTTGAATTTTTGGTTTTCTTTCAAAGAGTTCTCTGTTTACACACACAGGGGAAGAATACACACACAGAGAGTTAGGATTATGTTATTAAAGGATTAAAGGCTCATTTTTATTTGTTCTTACTGAAGAAGAAGGTTATTTGTTACTTATAGGAACATGAAGTGGAGTTTTTCAAGGTTGTGTTTTATCTTACCTTTTGTGAGAAGGTAACTTGTTCGTTCGTTCAAGTGACTACGAATTGACAAACACTTAAAGGAGTAACATTGTAGTGCTCAGTGTTTCATTGAAGATGAGTTTATTGTCAAGAGATTGCGATCTGTCTATACGTGAGTATATGTTCAAAGTCAGTTTTAGTACAAGACATAAGACACAAGGTTGGTTTATTATGTTTCACCATCAAGTTAGTAATGATTGGTTTTCTTCATCATTATACAAAGCCTACAGATTTTAAGAATCATGAAGATGGTTAACACATTTATTTCAGGGGAAGTATATTATGATGTGTTTAATCATATTATGTTCGTGCATCACCATAGGAGAAGTTTTTACTGCTTACATTCCCTATTTGCTGATAACAAAAAGGGGAAGAGATATTGTGGTGGATGACATGGATTAAGGGGAAGACATTATTGTTATATTCATAGTGAGATTTAATTATCTCAATTTCTCTACTTCGTCTAGGGAAATTCGTACAAGAATATGTTTGTTTTGTCATCATCAAATAGGGGAAGATTGTTGGGTTTTATATATTTCATAGATTTGATGATACAAAACAAGAAGAATGAAACATGAGGATTACTGAAATGATAAGCAAAATACACCAAGTAGATTCTACTGCTAGGCATAAAAGATTCTACTGCTAGAGTATTTTATTCTACTGCTAGTGTATTGTTGAAGTCTGCTCAAGTTACAACTAACAATACTAACTGCTAAGTTAGTACTGCTAGTACAAAGAAGGTAGCAGTTAGTACTGCTAGTACAAAGAAGGTAGCAGTTAGTACTGCTTGTGCAAAGAAGCTACTGCTGAGAAGATAACTGAGTGACTCATACTACTGCTGAATGGATAAGAATGAAAAAGGGTAAAGACCATAAAATAACAACTTACTTTCTCCATTTTACCGAGATGAAACACGTACTTTTTTATCAACATTTAAGCCAACGCAACTATCAAGTATTGTTCCGAGATGAAACACCTACTTTTTTATTAACATTTAAGCCAACGAAACTATCAAGTATTGTTCCGATATCAACAAAAAGTTGTTTAAGAAGACAAGGGTAATATAGTCATTTCAAGTATTATTTAATTATTTTATACAACTTTTTGTTGATATCGGAACAATACTTGATAGTTTTGTTGGCTTAAATGTTGATAAAAAAGTACGTGTTTCATCTCTGTAAATTGGAGAAAGTAGGTTGTTATTTTATGGTCTTTACCCAATGAAAAAAGATATTTTGTGTATAAGAGTCAATTATATACGGTAGATAATATTTTTGATATGTGATCAGTCAACAAGTTGTAAACACAGATACATGTTGTATCTTAATGACTGACACACACAAGCAAGTAGTTGATAAGACTTATCAATATTGTAATGATCTCCTTTGTTCTATAAAAGGGAGATCTTAGCTTAGAAGTTAAGCGTGTGTCACTGAGTTCAATATGTGAACACCAAACAGTGAGTGTGTGTGGGAACATCAGACGAGGGGTCTGATGTTGTTAAGTTTGTTAAGCCTCAAGGTAATCAAGGTTTTCCTTGATCCCTGTTATTGTTGTAGAGTAACCGTGCTATATTTGATCACATAGCATTGAGGCTGTTAGTGTAGTTTGTCATCTAAAGGATCTTAGTATCCCTGTTACAGTTCATTGATGTAACTGTATTATGTTTAATAATATTGAGATGATGTAGAGAAATTTTGGCAAAACCTTGTTGTGATAATATTGTTTCTATCAATTGAATATTCCGCCAATATTATCATTATGCTTATCATTGTTTACCCTAGATCAAGGTCTAACAACCTAGAGTCAAAAAAGGTCCTAAGAGCTTATAGAAGGGTTTAATAAGTTGTGTCACAGGTGAAGCACTGGTCAGACCCAAAGAAGTTGAGGATCGGGGCGAACAAAAGGCAAAACCGGCTGGCGAATATGAGTTCTAGCCTTCATGGATCCCATTCGTTTGCTGTTATACGCGATAACTTCGCAAACACCTGTTGGGAATTAAATGTTCTGAAGATTAGTATTTGAAATTACAAGTTCACAATGTTAGTTCTGCTCAAGGAAATTCACTAAGTATGATTCTACTGCTAGTGTATTTCATTCTGCTGCTAGCGTTAGTGATTCTACTGCTGAATGATGCTGCTGCTAGTGAAGATGATTTTGCTGCTGAGTGGATAACTGTTGTCTAATCTACCCCATGCTGAGAAGATAAGTGTGGAAAAGATACCCCATGCTTTGTGTACTAAAGTTAATTATACACGGTAGATAATATCTTACCCCATGTGATCAGTCATTATGTTATATTCACATAACAAGTTGTAAAGTAAGATACATGTTGTATCTTAATGACTGTCACACTCAAGATAAGCTAGCTTGTAGTTCGTCAAGACTTAACAATATTGTAAAGATCTCTCTTGGACTATAAAAGATAGATCTTAGCTAAAATACAAAAGAGCTCAGTAGTGTGTTGAAAATAGATATTCATAATTGTTAAGAACATAGAACAAACACAACAATTGCATATCAAACCCTTGTATTATTCTCAATAATATTGAATCGTTTGGTGATATACTTTTCTGTGTTCTTTGTTAATCACACAAGCACTACTGTTCCATTTCCATAACCAAAATAAACCTTCTAAGTGTGGTTAAATAGATTCCGCATACTTAATCATATTAACTCAAAGTATCACATACACAAAGTTACAAAGGACTAACACCCTTTCAGTGTATCAAATCCTCTCAATTGGTATCAGAGCCAGGCTGATATCTTTGATTTAGAAGAAGAAGAAGAAGAAATGGACGTGGAATCTATTCAGACTAATGTTCCTACAAAGTTACCAATGCTCAAACAGAATGAGTTTGAGATGTGGAGGTTATGGATAGAGCAATATTTCCAAGTGCAAGACTACACACTTTGGGAAATTATTGAAGATGGAGACTCCTTCAAGCCTACAACCACTACATCAACAGTTGAGGGCAAGGTGATAACAACTCTGCAGACCAAACCAACATCTGCAGAAGACAGAATAAAGAAGAAGAATGACCTAAAAGCCAGAAGTATGCTGATGATGACTATTCCAAATGATCAACTCTTAAACTTCAGCAAGTTCAAAGTTGCAAAGGCTTTGTTTGAGGCCATTATTGCAAGGTATGGTGGGAATGAAGCCACCAAGAAGACCCACAAGACTCTTCTCAAGCAGCAATATGAAAACTTCACTTCAACCAACAATGAATCATTAGACCACATGTTTAACAGGCTACAGAAAATTGTGAGCCAACTTACAATTCTTGGGGTTGAAATACCTCAAGAAGATTTAAACTCAAAATTTCTGAGAAGCTTACCTGAAGAGTGGGCTATGCATGTTGTTGTCTGGAAAAACAAGTTAGACATTGACACCATGGATCTTATGGATCTGTATAGCAACTTCAAGATTGTGGAACAAGATTTGAAGAAAACTGGAGGTACTAGTTCAAGTACTGGGAACATGGCATTTATGTCATCTCCTAGTACCTCAAGTCCAGTTAAAGATGAGAAGGTTGATGATGGTATTGGTGCTGCTACTTCATCAAGTAGTACCATGGGTATTTTGGATGAGAAAACATGTTGTGCTTTTCTCACAAACAAGAATGATGGGTCCATGTTAACTCATGAAGACCTCCAAGAGATCAATGATGATGATCTGGAGGAAATGGACCTAAAATGACAAATTTCTCTTCTTAGCATGAGGGCTAAGAAGTTCTATCAGAGGACGGGGAAGAAGCTCACAATCAGCAACAATGATACTGCTGGTTTTGAAAAGTCAAAGATAGAATGCTACAACTGCTACATGATGGGGCACTTCTCAAGAGAATGTAAAAGACCAAGGCAGCAAGATAGCAAGAACAGAGGTTTTGGAAGCAAATCCAGAACAGGGGAAGTTTCTGAACCAAAAGCTATGGTAGCTATTGATGACTTAGGATTTGATTGGAGTTTCATGGCTGAAGAAGAAGAAGATTCTTCTTAGATGGCACTCATGGCTTTCTCTACTGAGGTACAAAATCATAAAGTTTGTTCTAATACTTGCACTGCTCTTAAAGAACTACAAACTTTAATCAAACATTATGATGACCAAAAGAAAGAACTAAGCAAAACTCATCAAGACTTAGTAAATTATAAGTGTGGTTTAGCATCCATAGAAAAGCAGATCATATACTACAAAGAAAATGAACTTGCTTTTTCTGATGACAAAACTCTTCTTAAACAAGACATATTCTTTAGAAATGCAGAAATTAAGCTTTTAAGAGATGCTTATGATAGGATCAAAAATGAAAAGACAACATTCACTTAAGTGTAGAAACACTAGAACATGCTTCTAGAGGAGTAACTAACATGATTGAATGTCAAGTGATCAACAGAGCTAAGTCTGGGATAGGATATAAGAGTGTCCCACCTCCATACAGAGGCATCCCTAAACCCCCATGGATTGACCTAGAGCATTCAGGCTTACCTGAATTTCAACAACCTGAGCTACAATATGGTGTTCAGCCAAAAGCTAAAGTAATTGTTGATGAAACTAAGAAAGTAAGTGCAAGTTTAAGAAAAACTTCACTTTCTGAGGACAAGGTTTCCTCTGTTAGGAAATCAGATGCTATAGTTGTTGAGGACTGTACAACTGATAGTGATGAAGAAGATCAGGTTATATCTAAACCTGAAGTGGTTAAGAAAGCAGGAACAAGTATTTCTAAGATAGTCAAAGATAATACTGCTAGGCCTAGAACACATAATAAACATGTTAGGCAACTAATAAGATATTGTGAGCAATATAGATCCACAAACAAGCCCAGAGGTGACCATAGAAATTGGGACAACCTCAAGTCTCATCAAAACAGTGATGACTTTGGATTTTATAACAAAGCTTATTTTTGTTGTGGAAGTTTTGACCATCTTATAGCTTTCTGTAATCAATGGGCATCTGGGTTTACAAACAATAGGGTGAATCTAAAAAGGCAAACACCTAAAAGTCACTCTAACATTACTAGAACAAACCCCATAGCAGTTTCAATAAAGTCTGGACCAAAAGCAGTTCCTGCTGCTAGACCAAAAGATTATACTGCCAGACCTTTTTACTCTGTTTACCCAAAATCAGCAGTTCAAAATGCATAATCAAATTTCAAATATGCATTAAAAACTGCTAAAAGAACTTTTCCATCAAAAGCAGTGACACAAAAACGAATTTTGAAACCTAAGGGTTCTACTGCTAGGGAAAAAAGGGCAAATGCTGTTAAGGCCTCAGCATGTTGGATTTGGAGACCTATTAAATCCAATGGTGCATCAACTATTCTCAAAAGATTAGATTATATTGATGCAAAAGGCAAATCCAAGTCAGTAATGGCTTGGGTTTCCTAAGGAAACTCATTTCTTTATTTGTGTGCAGGGACATTCACCAACAGATGTTGAAGATCAAGGATATTCAGATAGTGGGTGTTCAAGGCACATGACAGGCAATATGTCTTACCTTTCAGACTTTCAATCAATTGATGGAGGATATGTTACCTTTGGAGGAGGAATTGGTGGAAAGATTACTGGTAAAGGTACAATCAAAACTAGTAAATTAGATTTTGAAGATGTGTACTATGTGCAAGAGCTTAAGTATAATCTTTTTAGTGTCTCACAAATGTGTGACAAAAAGAACAAAATTCTTTTTACTGACACTGAATGTCTTGTACTTTCTTCTGATTTTAAGATGCCTGATGAAAGTCAAGTACTTCTTAAAATTCCAAGAAAAGGCAACATGTACAGTGTTGATATGAACAACATTGTTTCTAAAGAGGCTCTTACTTGTCATGTTGCAAAGGCCACATTGGATGAATCAATGAAATGGCATAGGAGGCTTGGTCATATTAACTTCAAAACCATAAATAAAATCATTAAGAATGGTTTGGTAAGAGGTTTACCTCAAAAACGATTTGAAAATGATCAAACATGCATTGCTTGTCTTAAAGGCAAACAACACAAAGCTACTTGTAAGCCCAAGATTTTTAACTCTATTAATCAATCATTGTTTATGATTCATATGGACTTATTTGGACCTACTTCTGTTAGAAGTATGCATCATAAGAGATATTCTCTAGTTATTACTGATGACTATAACAGATTTACATGGGTTTTCTTTTTAGGTTCTAAGGATGAGACACCTAGCATCCTTAAGACATTCAATACAGAGATAGAAAACCTAGTAAGCAAAAGAGTAAAAGTCATTAGATGTGCTAATGGGACAGAGTTTAAGAATAGAGTTATGGATAACTTCTGCAAAGAGAAAGGTATTAGGAGAGAATTTAGTGTTGCTAGAACTCCACAACAGAATGGTGTTGCTGAGAGGAAAAATAGAACACTCATAGAAGCTGCTAGAACCATGTTAGCCGACTCTAAGTTGCCTATCACTTTTTGGGCTGAAGCAGTCAATACTGCTTGCTATGTTCAAAATAGAGTTTTGGTTGTCAAGTCTCACAATAAGACATCATATGAGCTTTTTAGAGGTAGAACTCCTGCAATAGGATTTTTTAGACCTTTTGGATGTCATGTGACAATTCTAAATACCTTAGACCGTCTAGGAAAGTTTGATGGCAAAGCAGATGAAGGTTTCTTAGTTGGATATTCTCTCAATAGTAAAGCATTTAGAGTATACAACTTAAGAACTAAGAAAGTAGAGGAAAACCTGCATGTGGAATTTTTAGAGCATAAATCCAATGTAGCAGGTGAAGGACTGAAATGGCTATTTGATCTTGAGTCACTAACCCATTCAATGAATTATGTGCCTGTTGTTGTAGAAACTAATGAATTTTCAGGTTCACAAGCTGATGATACAACAAATGAGGCAGGTTTAGAAAAGGAGAATGATCAAGATTATGTGATGATGCTAATATGGTTAAGTACAAGTGTGGATTCAACTTCAATAAATGATGAATCTTCTTCAGTTGAAGCTAAAGAAGGGATTGAAGGTGAAAACAAAGAAGATGGAACTAAAGAACAAGAGAATGATCCTACTGCTAAGACAGAGCATTCTACTGCTAGGCTTCATTATTCTACAGCTGAGCCAAATGTTTCTATTGCTGGCCCATCAGAAACACATGAAGCAGAATTCTTAGAAGATGAGATGGATTTCAACAATCTACCATCTCATTATCAAGTTCCTTCTACACCACACACAAGAATTCACAAAGTCCACTCCCTGGAAAATGTGATTGGAGATGTACAATCAGGTGTGAAGACAAGGAAACAACTGATGTCTTCAGACCAACAAGGGCTTCTTGATGCTCTTTATGCATCAAAGCAGCATGAGTTTTCAAACTCTTGCTTATTCGTATGTTTTCTCTCACAAGATGAACCAAAGAATGTTCTTAAAGCCCTAGATGATTCAAGCTGGGTAGAGGCTATGCAAGAAGAGCTTCTTCAGTTCAAGATTCAGAAGGTTTGGGTACTAGTTGATTTACCCAAGGGTGTAAGGGTAATTGGCACTAAATGGGTTTTCAAGAATAAAAGGGATGAAAGGGGCATAATGATTAGGAATAAGGCTAGATTAGTAGCCCAAGGGTACACACAACAGGAAGGAATAGACTATGATGAGGTTTTTGCTCCAGTAGCAAGACTTGAGGCAATTAGGCTTTTCTTAGCTTATGCTTCATTTATGGGCTTCACAGTTTATCAAATGGATGTCAAGAGTGCATTTTTATATGGTACTATTGAAGAGGAGGTGGATATCTCACAACCTCCTGGTTTCATTGATTTCGACCATCCAGATAAGGTGTACAAGGTAGTAAAAGCTCTTTATGGCCTACATCAGGCACCAAGAGCTTGGTATGAAACACTGGCTTCCTATTTAATTGAAAATGGATTTCAAAGAGGCAAGATTGATCAGACATTATTCATCAAGAAGCAGAAGAAGGATCTTTTGCTAGTGCAGGTGTATGTGGATGATATCATCTTTGGATCTACAAGAAAGGAGATGTGTTTAGAGTTTGAGAAGCTTATGTATGATAAGTTTCAGATGAGTTCCATGGGGGAATTTACATTCTTTTCGGGTTTGCAAGTTAAGCAATCAAGTGAAGGAATCTTTATTAGTCAAGATAAATATGTTACAGAGATTCTTAGAAAATTTCAATTTGCTGATTCAAGAATAGCAAGCACACCAATGGACTCTGAGAAGCCTCTTCTGAAAAATGTAGATGGAGACAATGTGGATGTACACACATACAGATCTATGATAGGTTCTTTTATGTACCTTACATCATCAAGGCCTGATATCATGTTCTCTGTTTGTGCTTGTGCAAGATTTCAAGTAACTCCAAAGGTTTCTCATTTAATAGCAGTCAAGAGGATTTTTAAATATCTCAAAGGTCAACCTAGGTTGGGACTATGGTATTCAAGGGAATCATCTTTTGACATGGTAGCATATTCAGATAGTGATTATGCTGGTGCAAGCTTGGACAGAAAGTCAACAACTGGAGGATGTCAATTCCTTGGGTGTAGACTTATCTCTTCGCAGTGTAAGAAGCAAACAATTGTGGCTACTTCAACAACTGAAGCTGAATATGTAGCTGCTGCAAGTTGCTGTGGTCAAGTCCTGTGGCTTCAAAACCAACTTCTTGACTATGGGTACAATTTCATGAACACTGTCATTAATATTGATAATAGTAGTACAATTTGAATAATTAAAAATCCAGTGCAACACTCTAAAACGAAACACATTAAAATTAGACATCATTTTATGAGAGACTGCAATGAGAAAAAGTTAGTTCAAGTAATGAAAATTGCTTCAGATCACAACTTTGCAGATCTACTTACAAAAGCTTTTGATGTTGGAAGGTTTCAGTACTTGGTAGCAAGTATTTGAATACTTAATCCTCAATAATTTAAAACTATGTGTCTTTGTATATATATATGGAATGGATTTCTACTGCTAATATTATCAATTAGTACAAAATTTGAATTGTGTTAATTCATACAGTTAGTCATATGATTATTCTAATATGAGACAAGTACTTTGTACTTTGTTTTTCTTGGTTTTAGACTAACAATTTCAGGTATGAACATTTGAGCACAAAAGAAGTTTCAAGTGCAATGGAAGCAGCAGGATAATACAAGTTGCTAACATAATAGGTTTATGATGGACCGAGTTTGGAAATTCATTAACAAAGGTTTACACCTAAGTTAATTGACTCCTTAAAACTTCTTTCCTGAAACCTGATTATGATATTTCAGATTGACTTGATGGCTTAGTTGATCAGAAAGTAACTGATACAACTCACTTTCTATCATTTTATACTTTTAAGTATAATGAGAAAGTCCAAGGACATCTGATAGAAAGAACAGCTAGCAAAAGTGAATCTAACACTTATGTTAGAGGTAACAATTGCTATGAGCTGGAAACCCTGTCAGGAAAGCTCTTTGAATGAGTTTATCTGTACACAAGCAGTTATTTATAACTGAAAATATTAGTTCTCACACAACCAGAGGTTACTTCAAACCGAAATTTTGATTAAGTGTCTGTTACTACACTTAATCCCTTCAAAATGGTTGTAAGCAGTATGATTTTTCAATCATAAAATCAGGTTCATACAGTTATGGTAAAAGTTTCTTAAAAAGGATTTTACAAAGAGACTCACAAAAACCATCAAATGATGGACCATGAGTCAAATGCCCTATGAATCACCTCTCATAGGAGTTAACACACCTAGAAGTGATGAGGGCAGCAAATTAAACTCTTAAGGAATTGATGACCAACATGTACAACATTGTCTGAAAACAAGTTCTAATTGGTAGATCAGATGATGGTGAGAGATCTTCCAAACAGGGGAGGAAATGTTATTTGTATCCCAGGGGAGGAAATATTTTAGTACATGGTGAGAGATCTTCCAAGCTCAGGGGAGGAAGATTAACCAATAAGGGAAGGAAAGTATACTTAGGATTCAAGGGAGGAAAATGATCAAACAACAGATCAATTTCAATCAGAAAAGACAAGAGCATACAAGATGATGATGTCAGCTTTTTGAGAAGCTAACATGTCTTATTATTCAGCCAATAATAAGAGCAAGCATTCAGTTGATGAATACTGGGAATTAGCTCTTCAAATGAAGAAAGTTCAAATGAAGATTCTGGAGTATTTTATATATTCAGAAGGGATGAGGCATTCAAAAGGAGAAAGTTCTATCTAGGAGCTTTCAGTTTCAATTTCAGTTCACTACGTTTGTTCATCACTTGCAAAGGCATGCTGATAGATGATTTCACTTGTTGAAACAAACATCCAAGATACACAGCACCATTGCCTCTTATAATTCCTCCATCCAAGGAAATTGCATCATCTTTTAGGCCATGACTGAAGCCTGAAGATTGGTTCTGATATTGTTAAAGACAAAGAAAATGGCAGATGAGTTACTGAGAAAGATATTAAATCTCTCAGAACAGAAGAAAGCTCAGATTAAGGGTCTGACTATGAAGTGTTTGAAAGATCCTCACAATCAGAAATTCAATTCAGAAGAAACATGTTGATTTAGGAAAAACAACAAGTTTAGGGGAGGATTGTTGGGAATTAAATGTTCTGAAGATTAGTATTTGAAATTACAAGTTCACAATGTTAGTTATGCTCAAGGAAATTCACTAAGTATGATTCTACTGCTAGTGTATTTCATTATGCTGCTAGCGTTAGAGATTCTACTGCTGAATGACGCTGCTGCTAGTGAAGATGATTCTGCTGCTGAGTGGATAACTATTGTCTAATCTACTGCTGAGAAGATAAGTGTGGAAAAGATATTTGTGTACTAAAGTCAATTATACACGGTAGATAATATCTTACCCCATGTAATCAGTCATTATGTTATATTCACATAACAAGTTGTAAACTAAGATACATGTTGTATCTTAATGACTGACACACTCAAGATAAGCTAGCTAGTAGTTCGACAAGACTTAACAATATTGTAAAGATCTCTCTTGGACTATAAAAGAGAGATCTTAGCTAAAATACAAAAGAGCTCAGTCGTGTGTTGAAAATAGATATTCATAACTGTTAAGAACATAGAACAAACACAACAATTGCATATCAAACCCTTGTATTATTCTCAATAATATTGAATCGTTTGGTGATATACTTTTCTGTGTTCTTTGTTAATCACACAAGCACTACTGTTCCATTTCCATAACCAAAATAAACCTTCTAAGTGTGGTTAAGTAGATTCCGCATACTTAATCATATTAACTCAAAGTATCACATACACAAAGTTACAAAGGACTAACACCCTTTCAGTGTATTGAATCCTCTCAACACCTTTTAATTATTTTATTTATATATATAGTGTTGGGTGAGTCATCATTGATTTTAGAGTAAATTTCGTCCTTGTGGTTTGGAAAAATTGCATGTATCGTCCCTGGTCTTCAATAATTGCAGGCGGCCTCCCTGTGGGAAAACTATTGGTTCATTTTAGTCCCTGGCACTAACGATCGTTAGTCCATCTCAGTTAGTTGCTAATACTTTAAGGGCATTTCTGTCTTTTACCTTGTGGTCCCAATTGACTCCCCTTTCCCCACCCGTTTAATATTATATTCGGACTCTTTGACTCTTCATTTCCTACCCGATGGATCCCAACTAAAAAAGAAATATAAACAAAGACTAATACCCTTATTTTTTATATTGCGTTCCACTTACAATCCCTAAGATTTGCAAAAACCAACATGAGTTCACCACTCCAGCTTTGGCACATATGAGGTGATGGACAAGCTTTTGATGCTACTCAGTTTATGGTAAAGCCTTAATACACTATTGATGTTAATTATTTAATGTGTGTTTTGTGTTAGTTGTTAGTAATTTATTGTTATTTGATGATGAAACAGACCAATATCCAAGCTTGTTTACTATGAGGATCCATCATGGTGGAAGGTTCACTGACCTGCCAAACAGGAAATATGTTGATGGTGAGGTAACATTTGTTGATTTAATAGATAGTAATGAGTGTAAGGTTGATATCTTAAACACAGTAATGTACCAGTGTCTAGGAACTGAAGAGAAGTTGTTTTATCACTACAAGATACCACTTAAAAGTTTGAATATTGGATTAAGAACTTTGGCCAATGATAGTGATATGACTGAAATGATAAAGTATGTTAAACGGCATAAGACTATGTATGTGTATGTTGAGCATGTTACAACATATTTAGATACACAAGTTGGTCCTTCTAATGCTATAGGAAATGAAAATGATGAGTGTGAGAGTGAGCCTAATGCTGATTGTGAAATGAGGCTACTGGTGACTCTGAGAATGAGGCTACTGATTACTGTGAGAGTAAGGATAATGATGAGTCTGATAGTGAGGGTAATGATGAGTCTTATAGTGAGGATAATGATGAGTCTGAGAGTGAGGGTGAGGAGCATATGGTTGATGAGGAGCATATAGTTGATGAAGTAGAAGTGAACATGAATGGGTTTAGGTTTGAAGTTGAAGGTGTGTTTGTTGACCCAATGAAACCTAGTTTGGAAATTACTGAAAATGATTTAGAGGTACTAGATTTTGATTCATTTGAAAGTGATGTGGAGGATGATACAGAAAGTGCTAGGAGAAAGGGTCTTAGAAAATTAAGAAAACAAAGTGGTAACTCAAGATCAAAAAAACAATTTATATTTTGGTCAGGAGTTACCAAATAGGGATGTAGCAAAGGATATGATAAGAGCACATGCTGTGGAGACTAGGAGAAACATAATGATAGTTAAGAATGATAAAATAAGAGTAAGGGAACATTGTTTTGGGATGGTGCCAGTGACTGTTAAAATGACAAAGGATTTGATCAAGCGTGGGTTCAAACATCAAGTTGTGCAAGTTGATGAAATTAGCAAAAAAAAAAGGAGGGAAATACAAAAGGAAATGGGCTGGCTAAAAAAGTCAATGTTCAGGAAAAAGGAAATGGTAAAATGGTAAATGAAGAACAAGAGGACAAACCTCAGTGTCCTTGGGTGTTGTACATTTCAAATGGGGATAAGAACAAGTGGTTGGTTAGGACTTATAAAGAATAACATAAATGCTTGCAATCTAGAAAAATCAAATCATGTACTTCTACCTTCCTGTCTAAACACATACAAGATCTGTTGGTGAAGAACCCAGACATGCCAATCAGTGCTGTTCAGGAACAAATGGAAAAAAAATTTCAAGTGGGTGTTAGTAAGACAAAGGCATTAAGGGCTAAAGCAAAGGCACATGTAAACTTAAGAGGTGATGCTTCTCTTCAGTATTCTTTATTGAGGGATTATGCTTATGAGTTACAGAAGTGTAACCCAAACACCACTGTTAAGATTGATGTGTATGGGGAAGACAATCCATATTCACCTACTAGAATATTTAGAAGAATTTATGTTTGCTTGGGCCCTTTGAAGGATGGTTCTAGAGCTGCTGGAAGGGATTTGTTAGGATTAGATGGAGCCTTTATGAAAGGTCAATATCCAGGTCAATTAATCATTGTTGTTGGTGTAGATGAAAATAATGGCATTTACCCTGTTGCCTATGGTATAGTTGAATCAGAATCAAAACACTCTTGGACTTGGTTCTTGACATGCCTGGGTGATGACTTGGATTTATACACAAATTCAAACTTCACATTTATCACAGATAGGCAAAAGGTTAGAATATTACTTCAATATGATCTGTTTTTGGTAATTTACTTAATGACTGAATTTCTTTTGTTGGTATTTACTTAATGACTATATTATCTGTTTTTTGGTATTTACTTATTTGTAGGGTTTGTTACCAGCTATTGCCAAGCTTTTCCCTGCAGCTGAGCATAGATATTGTGTGAGATACGTCAATGAAAACATGAACCTGATTTGGAGAGGTACTGAATACAAAGAAATGCTATGGAAGTGTGCCACTACTTTAACTAAAGTGGAATTCAAAAAATACATGAATGATCTTAAAGGCTACAACAAGAAGGCTTATGAGTAGTTAAAGAAAATACCACCTGAGCACTGGAGCAGATCACACTTCTCTGGTATGTAACACATGAATGATCTCTGGTAAGTAACATATTGAAAAAATAGTGTGCATCATTTTCATACATTACCTTTTTGTAACAGGCAGGGCAAATTGTCATCTTTTGATCAATAATATTTGTGAAGTATTTAATAGGAAACTGTTGGATGCTAGGGATAGTCCTATAATATCTGCCCTAGAGTATGTTAGAGAGTACCTCATGAAGAGGATAGTCATTATTCAAAAGGTAATTAAAAAGTGTGAGGGACCTTTAACTCCAGCAGTTACTAGTATTTTTAGATCAATCAAACAAGCTTCTATAGTGTTAATTGGAATGGGGCTGAATTGTTTCAAGTCAAGGGTCCATGGGGTGAGCAATGTGTGGTTAACTTGAACTAGAAGGTATGTAGTTGTAGGAAGTGGGAAGTCTCTGGTATTCCCTGCAAGCATGTTGTTGCCTGCATTCATGACATGGCAGACAATGGCATGGATGTAGGGTTTCCAGAAGACTGGGTTCATCAATCATACAAATTGCAAACTTGGAGGGATGTGTACTCATTTAAAGTAAAATCCAGTCAATGGTAGACAATATTGGGAAAACTTTGATTGCCCAACCACACTGCTTCCACCTAAGAAACATCCTCAGGTAGGTAGGCCACAGAAAAGTAGAAGAAAGAGTGTTGGTGAGATTGTTATGGTCAAAGATGGGAAATTGTCTAGAAAAGGAAAGACTGTGACATGTGTTATTTGTAAGAAAAAAGGGCACAATCAAAGAAGTTGTAAAGAAAAAGGCCAAGCTGGAAGCCAAGCTCCAAGCCAAGCTGGACAGAAAAGGTCAAGAGTGAATGAAATTGCTGCATACCAAGATGGAAGTCAAAATGCATCTGCAGGTCCAAAAAAAAAAACAAGAAAGTAATGGACAGCTGCTACTTTTGTTTGTTATGCTTTTAAGATTTTTTTTGAAGACTTTGTGTCCATGTTTAAGACTGGATTTACTTTGGGTCCATGTTGTGTTTGAAGACTTTGTGTCCATGTTTAAGACTACTGCTACTTTTTTCCATGTTTAAGACTGCTGCTACTTTTGTCTGTTATGCCAAAGACTGGATTTACTTTGTGCTACTTTATGTCCATGTTTAAGCTTGTTGATTCATACCAGTTTGATGTATCCTTGTTATGCCACAATATGCCAATATCCTTGTAACAAAATTCCATTCATAAAACATTGTTTACATTAAAAGATATTGTTACATTCACATGAACATAACTAAACATAATCATCAAAATTGTTGACCATTACACAGTGCTAAGATCAACTACTACTTATGTTTATCTTTCATACATCACATGCATGCTTACATGTAAAACATAACAAGAAACAATAACCAACTACATATCAACCAAATCTTGAGTCGACGGTTTCCAATTGCCATTGTGTTCAACCTTTCTTGAAGTTGATTTCTTGATGTTAACAATCCAGGGATAATAGCTCTTGAACGAGCACACATTAGAGGATCAAACCATAAGAAGAAAGCACAATTGGGCATCTAAAAACAAAGCAATAACAAAATACAATAAGTGCAAATTTTCTAACATAAAATCAAAACCAATTAAGTAAACTTACATTCTGAGCACAAGACCAAAACCTACGGCCAGGGTTTGTGTTAGTCCAAGAAGTAAGAATAACTGCTTCATTAGCACAAAAACAGGTCACCATTGCCAAGAATCTTCTTTGTGTTTGATATGTATTTTTAATTAGGGTTTTATGTGGTTTTTTAAATTGGGGAAGAAGAAGTCGGACTATTAAAAGGGTTGGAAAAGGGGAGTCAATTGGGACCACATGGGAAAAGAAAGAAATGCCCTTAAAGTATTATCAACTAACTAAGAGGGACTAACGATCGTTAGTGCCAGGGACTAAAATGAACCAATAGTTTCCCCACAGGGAGGCCGCCTGCAATTATTGAAGACCAGGGACGATACATGCAATTTTTTCATACCACAAGGACGATTTCTGCAATTTACTCTTGATTTTATTTATAAACAGTTGAGCCACCCCACCGACTCCACGGATGGTAGAGACTTGATCGAGCTTTACAGACACAACCATATGAGAGGCGACGTCTTTGAGTCTCGAGTGTCCGAGGCTAGATACGTAAGTATAATTTATTTCCAAAAACTCACCCACATTAATGCAATATAATAAATCATGACTTATATATTACTTTTCTTGTTTTTTTGTAACTAAACAGAATGAAATGATACGGATGCAGACAGAGAGCACCTCCGCGGGGATGACTATGTCTGTCCTTGATATTATGCGCCACGTGATCGGTGGTAAGCAGCGCGGTCATATTCTTGGCGTAGGTCGAGTGTTACCCGGCTGTGGTCAGAAGACGACCCTCAGTGCCTCACGAGCCCGTGAGCAAGCCTCCTCGTCCTCGTTGCAGGAAACCATGCAGAAGCAATCCGAGTAGCTCTTCAGGCAAAGGACACAGCTTGATCTGTTGATGGAGTGGGCAAGGACTCAGCCGGGTTTCCCCGATCAGCTAGCGAGTGGCATGCCAGGGACATTGGGATCACATAAGGCTTCACAAGGTGAGTCTCGAAGTACCAGGGAGGGGAGTGGGGGAGTGGGGAGACTCGGGAGTAGCATATGGGTTGTTTGGGTCCCATGGGTCGGTTTATAGATGTTGTAGTGGTTATGGACAAATTTGTGGAGATTTCATGGATTATTATGTGTTTATTTAGATTATGTGTTAGGATTCCCGCTAAATGGATTATGCGTATAGTTTTGGACCATTTGCGAATAGCTAGGTTATGTATAGTTTTGTAAAACCATTTGCGGATAATCATGTGATCACTGTTTTTGAACCGTTTTGGCGAATTTGGATACATATGATTATGTTTAGCGAATTTGGTTATATATGATATTATGTTTTGCGAATTTTGCGATGTTGTAGCTTAAAACATGTTCTATTAACTGGTTGTTATTATGTTGATTTTTTCCAGAAAAATTTCGGAAAAAATCTGGAAATTACCCATTTTGCAGCAATATGCTGCAAAATGGGTCAGAGGCCTTTGGCGGGGGCACGTCCCTGCCAAAATTTAGAAACAGCTTAATATGGTTAAGGCTTTTAGCGGGGACACGTCTCCGCCAAAAGAGTTCATCTCAACAGTGGATAACTCTTCTGGCGAAAACACGTCCTCGCCAAAAGAGCCGATCTCAACAGTTGATAACTCTTTTAGCGGGGACACGTCCCTGCCAAAAGAGTTGATCTCAACAGTGGATAACTCTTTTGCCCGCTAAAAGAGGTGATTAATTAACTTAATCATTGTTACTTAAAATAATCTCAACAGTGGATAATGCTTTTAGCGGGGGCATGTCTCCGCCGAAAGTATTGCCACGCTGGACATAGTTTGACCAGCCCAAAGGCTGTGGGACCCACATGTCCCCGCCAAAAGGATGTATTTGTCCCCGCTAAAAGTATCAGCGAGGGGGGTTTAGCGGGGACATGTCCCTGCC
Source organism: Artemisia tridentata subsp. tridentata (assembly GCA_021014915.2). Taxonomy (NCBI): domain Eukaryota; kingdom Viridiplantae; phylum Streptophyta; class Magnoliopsida; order Asterales; family Asteraceae; genus Artemisia; species Artemisia tridentata. Next base: position 423,528,707 of record CP139507.1, on the reverse strand, counting down.
GAAAGTGTAAAATAGTCCCCTCCGATTCTGTCGAATGTTGTAGTGGATAGCAATAAATTTGAAAATTAAAATGTTGTCAAACACATCCGTCAAGTTTTTCAAAAGACCTACAACCATTTAATCTTTCAAAAGACCTACAACCATTTAATCTACAAAAATGATGATGAAAGAAGTTTACATTGTACTCTTTCATTTTCTTCGGTTAAATGCATTATTATTTGATACAAGCCATGGTTTCTTAAATTCTATAAATAATTACTTTTTTTTTGCCTTCACATACCTTAACTTCCAAATGATACTTAATCTTTAAATATGTAAATTTCAAGGATGCTGTGATAAAATACCTTAAAATGTCAACTTCTTTCTTTGAACAATTGAAGAATTTCGTTGATGGTCACACAACATCGATATGATGTTATGCCAACACCTACCACCAATATTCATAGTAATTTTTTTTGAACGGCGATATTTTATTAAAAAAGCTAGCAAGAAGCTATACAAAAAAAGGATTACATAGAAGAGATAACGTTTGATGGGTTTTTTAACCACGCTAACCAAATTACAATAACCTTCCTACATCTATTATTCACCCATAGCCAAGTTTGAGAGACAATATTGTCGAAGATCAAACTTTTTTTAGGCTTCTTCACAGAAATCAAGACCGCATTCCTATAATTCCAAATATGCCACCACAAGAAAAAGAAAGTAGCTTCCAACGTCAACCTTTGCAAGTTGTTGAACCGCAACCCATTGAACCATATCTCCCAAGCTATAGGATCAAGCAAAATAGGAATGTGGATATCCCACCACCGCCCAATTAACCGGTACAAATCCAAGGCCATCGTGTTGGGATTTCATATTGATTAAACCATCAATACCACGAGTACGCAGCGGATGGATCTAATTAATGTTTAATGGATTAACAGCCTAAAATAAAACACATAAATACTAATCTTTAATTAATCAATAAATGATTAATTCCACCGGATCTTGACTCAACAAGAAACCCTTTAGTGACTAAAGTAAGTCACCTCTATCGTTGCACACACTACACGTCCAACGACACACGTTAGAATGCTAGTGCTTATTCCACGATTATCAAAACATCATATGTTTAATGCTTGTTTTAGATCCTATCCAAATACCAAGTGGTATGCGTTTGAATCGAATAAAACAGCCTAAAAAAAACCCAGAAACTGACAAGAGCCGGATTTGAACCCGGGTCTGTTGATACAGAATCAAACAAACTACCAACTGGACTAGACATCCTTTTTGTAATAAATATCAAATCAATTGATATTTATACGAAACACTTAATAGGGATTTATTGGTTTATAGGTTTTGATACAGTGAACTATGGAGATGTAAAAACGAATTAACACAATAATTTGTTTAAGGCTTGTTATGTGTGGAACGAACTATAGAATGAGAGGGGTAAGGGTGTTTATATAACTCCTTAACTTGCTCTCTAAGTTGTTGTCAAATGCTCCTACACTTTTCAAAAAACGACGCTTGGACCCCCTTCTAGTCCATTCCATAACCTGCCACTTTAGAGAGGAGGACGAGGGTTTTCGTTTTCGACATCTAGGTCCATCTCTTTTGTATTTAACGATCATTAGTTAGTTTACAACGTCTAACGGCTAAACTAACGGACGTTAAATATATCACGTGGAATATATTATACATTTAATAACTATATATGTTATATATATTAAACATATAATAAACGTGTACTTCGTGTATACGTGGGTGCCCCGATAGGCTCACGTATTCCTATCCGTATAGTTAGCGATTTGACTTGAGCATAACCAATAGCTCCCACTTGCGAATGTCATAATCGTAATAACTAATACTAACAATGTTAAGCATCTAGCAACACCACATTGCTCCCAGAAATACATGAGTGTGGTTTCAAAAAGCAGCTTAGTTAAATGGTTTATAAATACGCATCCCTTTGTTTCAGATACTTGTTAAACTATGGTTATGGATCAAAGTAATTCCATATTGTTTAACTATTTTGTTTCTCATTTTACAAATTAATCAAGATTACCAAACGTAAACAAGCATCATCTTGATTTACACTTTGGGTATGGCCATACAAATATCTGATTAATTCAGCGAGGGGCCCAGTAGTATCATACTCCAGAAGACAAGTGGATGAACAAATTCTATTTTGACTACACGTGTCATTCATATGCTTCAACCAACTTCTGAGAATAGCCTTTATAACCACCTTGTTCAGGATAGCGTTTGACTATATTCAAGTAGAAAGATCCACACATGCAAGACCCGCTTGTATCTCAAGTCAGAGGACAAATAAAATAATCATTTGCGAGATATCACTTAATGACGCCGATCCATAAAGTGATGACTCGTAGGTTTGGGGAAGTCCAATATCCATAGCCCGTGGATAACATGTGAGTTTGGCAGACACAGCCTTAGTATTCAAAGAATATAACCAATCTCTCACATTTGTCTTAATTTAACAATACTCCCATATTGTTAAGCGACAATAGACAAATTTAGAATAAATAAATTTATTCATGGATTAAACATGAAAATATAGAACAAAGTAGCATTAATGAAACCGATCATACTAGGTATATCAATTCTTTATATAATACAACTGCTTACAGTTCTATTATCCAAATACTAATCACAGATTCGCATGAGACTATTAGTAAGTTGATATCCAGTGTTCCTCAACATTTTCAACATGTATGGTACATTACAACTAATAGTCATCTGAGTAAACTTTAAGAGTACTTATTTCAAAACTCACAATAGTGAAAGTTTGAATAACATGATGAACGTCATTTTGTACGTGCGCATTCTAGTACACTAGTATTGCCATGGTACATTCCATAGGGTGTTTCAAGCCAGCACAAAACCTATATGAGACAGTCATCTCAACAGCTTCTCAAACTGTAAAGTATTCTTATCCTTTAATGTGTGTTGCAACAATGCTATTAGCTGAGCATGTCTAGTCAGCATCATTATCATTCGTGATGAAATCCTACAATGTCTAGGATTGAGTATCCACTCAATCAGACTAGCATTAGTGTATATAACAACACTATGATCTTAAATGATTGAACCTTTATTTGGCAATGTTTGGTGCCTTTCTGAACTCCCAGGTTCACTGACTATGTTAATTGTGTCAGAATTGTCACAGTAAATATCCATAGGTCTTTACTAGGGACGACTCCAATCATAGTAATGAATCTATGTAACCCAAAAAACTTCCAATAATAAATTTATTTTAACAGTCATCTAAAGACTCTCACTTAGATACTGTTGTTGTTAACTCACTTTGCACTAATGCAAAAGTTACAACTAGCCCCATACACAATTTAATGTACATGATGAAACGTTAGTAAAACTCAAGGTATCCATCCATGTGTTAAATTATCGCAAGTGAAATATATCCTTTGAGACTTGCTCAATGATATGTTACATTGTGTTATACTTAATTACCGTACATGTTTATCACCATAAACATTTATTCCAAGATTGTATGTTTTAATTCCTAAATCTCTGAAGTGAAAACTATATTCCAAGTCGAGGGATAAAATCTTGTTCAGATGGAAAATAGCTTTCAATATGTTGCACGACATATTAGATCTAAGGAACAAACATAGTACTCCCACTTGCTCTCAGGTGTACTCAGAAGTTATCTTATTTTAATCAAAATTGAAATATTGATTTACAATTAAACTTAAGATCTCAGCTCCTAGATGCATGATCTAATCCACACTTGGATTCTACTATTTTGTGTACTTAATAAAGATTATATGGATTCATCACCCTTTTGATTACGCACCGTCCTCGCAAAGGTAATCAACAATTTTCATATTTCATATGCATGAAAACAAGTATGATAATTAACCATCTTTATATCATTAATGCGTGTAGAGATAAAATTTAATCACAGTCAATTGCTTGAGTATGATTAAAACTTCTATTACAAGACATACATTAATGTTTGTACAATTTTGTCCTTATGAGTCTTTCTTCTAAAGAAACTCATTCTTAACCTCACAGTTTAGTTGTTTGGTAAGAGATCAATCAAGTTCAAAACAATGATTGTCTTTCAAGGACTGCATCTTTTCATTCATAGTTTTGAGACATTTATCAGATTCAAGATCTTGATAATGCATCTCTGTATAGTTAACAGGTTCCCAGAGATTCTCAAACTTATATTCCTCAGCATTGATATACAATATCACTCAAGTGTATGAGGTATCCTTGCGGATCCTTGAATGTGAGTAACATCATTCTTTGGTTCAACATTTTCATGTCTAACCTTAGTATGACATTAGCAAGTATATTTAGAAGGTTGTGCAATTTGTTCTTAAATATCTTCAAGATGCTCCCACTTACTTTTGTAAGTAGAGACTATTCTCTAAATACTAAGCGTCTTGAGCAACAATAAATTATTTCCACTTGGAATATTTAAAATGCATCCACAGTTCTCAACTTTAGTTTGTTAATAACATGCTCCAAGAGATTTAACAAATTTGGAACTTCAATTAAGACATAATGGAAATCATTCCATTCCGTCATTAGATGATGTCTTAATTACCTTCTATGTTAGAGTCATATTAAGTATATGCATGATATACTCAATTTTCTAACCTTGATAGTTTTGGAGATTAAAGCAGTTTAAGTTATCATTAATCAAACAATGTCAGAAGACTTTGATATAACACATTAGACATACCACAAGGATTGGTATCCTATGGGATTGTGAGACTATACCACAATTCCTTAGATAACTTAATACTCTTTTGGTCATATACTTGCCAATTGGGTAAAACCAAATTGCATACATAGTATTTTGAAACCAATTGCATACTAGATATTATTTGTTGACCAAGTCACTTACTTTATGTGTATGTCCTTACATGAAGACATAAACATTTAATATCTTACTATACGTTATAAGTCATTGATCAACTCAAGGACTTCATGTTCATGTCTTAACAAGAAGACATAACGAGTTAACGTCTTACCTTACGTTACAAGTCTTTCAACAATTAAAGGACTTTATGTTTGTATCTTTACAAGAAGACATAAAACATATTTAACTAAAGTAATTATTAGTACCGACTGTTGGCCTCAATAGTAATTTCAAGTTAATTGCTTACTTCATGATTATGACTTTATAAGAAAACATAATCATACTGACTAAATATTTAGTGAATATTTAGAAGTAGCTTTCATCATATCTTGACACTTATTCTAAATAGGGAAACATACATTTTATGTGTAGAAGTCTTAGTAGAATATTAATTTCCTTACCTTATGGTCAAAGAAACCCATTAGTCATATTATATTTTGTTCCTTGCACACAATTAAGATTTCTCCCACTTCACTACAAAAAAACAGGCTTTCAGAGACTGAATTTCTAGAGACTGATATATCAGTCGCTGATACATAGCATCGGTAACTGAAACATCAGTTACTGATACTTTTAAGGACTGACCTTTTATTGACTGATTGCGGCGACTAAAAATCAGTCCTCGATTCAGTGACCCCATATCTGAGACTAAATTTCAGTTACTAATATGCCTGTACGGGAAAAAAATTTGGAGGCAAATTTGTTAGTGACTGAATAAGGGTGACAATTCAGTCCCTAGTACATGTACATCATATCTAAGACTAAATTTCAGTTACAAATATATTTGCGCAATAAAAAATTTTGGCGGAAAATTTGTTAGTGACTGAATTATAGTCACAGTTCGGTCCCTAATACATGGAGATCATAGCTAAGACTAAGTTTCAGTTACAAATATGTCTACACAATAAAAAGGTTTGGAGGGAAATTTTTTAGTGACTGAATTTCAGTCACAGCTGCGTCCCTATTACATGGACATCATACCTAAGACTAAAATTCAGTTACAAATATGTTTGCGTAATAAAAAAAGTTTGGAGGGAAATTTGTTAGTGACTGAATTTGAATCACAACTCAGTCCCTAATACATGGACATCATAGCTAAGACTAAAGTTCAATTACAAATACGTATGCAAAATCAAAAAACTTTTGAGAGAAAATTGTTTATGACTGAATTTTAGTCCCACATAAACCTCTTATACATGGGCAACATATTTAAGACTAAAATTCAGTTACAAATATGTCTACACAATAAAAAGGTTTGTAGGGAAAATTTGTAGTGACTGAATTTCAGTCACAGCTGAGTCCCTATTACATGGACATCATACCTAAGACTAAAATTCAGTTACAAATATGTATGGGCAATAAAAAAGGCTTGGAGGAAAATTTGTTAGTGACTGAATTTCAATCACGACTGAGTCCCTAATACATGGACATCATAGCTATGACTAAATTTCAGTTACAAATACGTATGCAAAATAAAAAGGTTTGGAGAGACAATTATTTGAGACTGAATTTCAGTCCCACATAAACGTCTTATACATGGGCAACATATTTAAGACTAAAATTCAGTTATTCATTGGAAACGTGGACTTATATTGTGACTGGTATATATTTAACTCCGTTCATTAGCAAGGTTATTGACTTTTACCTATTATCACGAGTAACTAATTCACAAATTTCAATGCTTTTGGCCCAATCCATTTCCGTTAATTTATCGCTTGTAGCTGCATTAACAAATTTCAATGCCTTGTTCCATCACCAGTAATCTAGCCATAACGCGATTGGCAAAATTGTAATGAATCAAATGCCAACCATGTGCCACGAAGTCAGGATAAACCATTTTATATACCTTTAAAAACAAATATTATGTAAAAGGGCAAAAGATATATTTTTAAAAATCTGACGGACTCATGCCAGACCGTCCACCACAAGTAAAACAAATGTTGCTAATGTACCCATTAACAAAGCTAAAAAAATAACCAAAAAATGCACAGGAACATATTAATCTAAAGCATCAAGTATCCAGTCAAATTTGTAACATGGTGAAAGTCAAGTATGTATATGATTAATATATTTGTGAAATAACGATATCACAAAATGGGATGGATCTATTGTCATTATACACAAAAATACGTTAACACTAGTGTATGTATATGATTAATATATTTGTGAAATAACGATATCATCTCGACTTGTTCGTTTAACACTAGTACAAATTTGGCCTACGGTCACACATGTGATATTTTGAACGGCGACACAATAACCTATTTGTGTGACTAAATGTACCAGAATAAAATAAACAACCACACTTGAACCGACTTGTGTGACCATTTCGGAATTACATCTGACGCTACAACTACACATTTGAATATTTTCGTGACTATCCGTATCTCGTAAATTTTTATTTTTATTTTTTAGTCACTTATAATTTGGGACGTGTGACGGATACAAATAAGTTTGAAATATTAGTCACAATATATATATATATATATATATATATATATATATATATATATATATATATATATATATATATATATATATATATATATATATATATATACGTGGCAAATATATGTCACACAATTGAAAAGTGTGACTAAAATTCATATATGGTCACACGAAGTAATTATGTATGTGGCTAAATCATATACTCAAGTTTGTCACACATTATTTAAACGTGACTGCTAGTTGAGAGGAACTGTGATACATGGTTAAGGTGGTTAAACCTTGTGTCTTTGTGTATGTGATATATTGAGTTAATATGATTAAGCACGCGGAATTTACTTAACCACACTTAGAAGGTTATGTATGTTATGGAAATGGAAGAATTATGTTTGTTACTTAACAATGAACAAAGAAAGTTTTTCACTAAACGATTCAATATTATTCAAAATAATACGAGTGATCTTAGGTTTATCACTTGGGTTAGAAAACCTTGAATCTTATGTTACAACTTGTGATTTTTGTTTGTTCTATGTCTTAACAGATATTCACTTATATTTGTCACACGTACATAATCACTAGTCTAAGATCTCTTTTATAGTTGCAAAAGATCTTTACAAATTGCTTAAAGTCTTGGCCGACTTACTTAGTTAACTTATGCTTATTGTGTCAGTACATAAGATACAACATGTATCTATGTATACAACTTGTTAACTAAGCACATGGAGTAAGATATTATCTACCGTATATGTTTGATCAAAATACAATAAATATCTTTTCGATCTTATCCTATGACTCACTGATCAGCAGTACCATTCTCTACTAGCAGTACCTTATACTTTGAACTGGCAGTACCTTCTTGTTCTGGCAGTACCTTGATGTACTAGCAGTACCTTGATCATGAACTAGCAGTACCTTTGACTTAGAGTAAATTCTAATACTCTAACTTCAGAATATTTAATTCCCAACAATCCTCCCCTAAACATGTGAATCATTCAAACATGTTTTTCTGAATTAAATGAGGACTTGAAAAGATCTTTCAAACACTTCATGAATCTGAACTATTCTTCTATTCTGAACTCATCTGCTTTGTTCTTCTTTGACTTCAGCAATATCAAAACATTGTACCAAAAGATGGTGCAATTTCCTTGGATGGAGGAATTGTAAGAGGCAATGATGCTGTGTATCTTGGATGCTTGTTTCAACAAGTGAAATCATCTAACCAGCATATCTTTGAAGTGAAATTGAAACTTTTCTTCATTTGATCTAGATAGAATTTTCTCCTTTAGGAATGCTTCATCCCTTCTAGATATTTGATCTGTTCTAATCATTTTCAACCTCTACATCATCTTGTATGCTCTTGTCTTCTCCTTCCATATATTGGTTTATTCTTCCTTTTCTGGGAAATTATTTACTTCCCTGAGATTGTTACCTCCCCTGAAGCAAATAACTTTTGTTTCCTCCCTTGTTTGGAAGATCTCACTATGTACCTTTGACTGATCTATCAATGTGTAACTTTTGTTGTCAGACAATATTGTACATGAAGCCATCAATTCCTTAAGAGTTTAAGTTGCTGTCCTCATCACTTCTAGGTGTGTTAACTCCTATGAGAGGTGAATCAGTGGACATTTTGATTCAAAATCCATCAATGGATGGTTTTTATGAATCCTTGAAAATCCTTTTAAGAAATCATTTAACTTAGTAGTATGTTCATGATTTTAGAATTGAAAAATCATACTACTTCCAACCATTTTGAAAGAATCAAGTGTATAACAGACACTTAATTAGTATTTCGGTTTAAAGCAACCTCTGGTTGTGTGAGAACCAATGTTTTTCAGTTATCACTAACTGCCTGTGAAAAGATAAATCTATTCAAAAGATTTTCTTGACAGGATTTCCAGCTCATAGCAATTGTTACCTCCAACACAAGTGTTAGATTCACTTTTACTAGCTGTTCTTTCTATCAGATGAACTTAGACTAACTCATTATACTTTAAAGTATAAAATGATAGAAAGTGAGTTGTATCAGTTACTATCTGATCAACTAAGTCATCAATTCAATGTGAAATATCATAACTAGATTTCAAGAATGAAGTTTTAAGGAGGTTAAATTCCTAAACTCAGTCCATCATAAACCTATTATGGTCAGCAAATTGATAAGCATTCTGCTGTTCCCATTTCACTTGAAATATCCTTTGTGTTCACATATTCATACCTGAAATAGTTAGTCTAAAACCAAAAGAACAATGTACAAAGTACTTGTCTTGCATTAGAATAATCATAGAACCAACTGCATGAATAACATAATTCAAATTTTGATATATTAGCAGTACCTTATAAATCCAGCAGTACCAACAAAAAATTATATACAAAAACACATCATTTGAAAATTTTTAAGATTAAGCATTCCAATACTTGCTACCAAGTACTGAAACCTTGAAACATCAAAAGCTTTTGTTAACAGATCTGCAAAATTATGCTCTGAAGCAATTTTAAGAACTTGAATTAATCTTTTCTCATTGCAATCTCTTATAAAGTGATGTCTAATTTCAATGTGTTTTGTTTTAGAGTGTTGTACAGGATTTTTAATAATACAAATTGTACTACTATTATCAATATAAATAACAGTGTTTAAGAAATTGTACCCATAATCAAGGAGTTGGTTTTGAAGCCATAGAACTTGACTAGAGCAACTTGCAGCAGCTATATATTCAGCTTCAGTTGTTGAATTTGCCACACTTGTTTGCTTCTTACACTGCCATGAGACAAGTCTACACCCAAGGAATTGACATCCTCCAGTTGTTGACTTTCTGTCCAAGCTAGCACCAGCATAATCACTATCCGAATATGCTACCAAGTCAAAGGGAGATTCTCTAGAATACCATATACCCAACCTTGGTTGACCTTTAAGATATCTAAAAATTCTCTTGACTGCAGTTAAATGAGAAACCTTTGGAGTAACTTGAAATCTTGCACAGACACAAACAGGAAACATGATATCAGGTCTAGATGATGTAAGGTACATCAAAGAACCTATCATAGATCTGTAACTGTGTACATCTACATTTTCTCCATCTTCATCTTTCTGAAGGTGCTTCTCAGCGTCCATTGGTGTGCTTGCTATTTTTGAATCAGCAAATTGAAATTTTCTAAGTATCTCTGCAACATATTTGTCTTGACTAATAAATATGCCTTCAGATGATTGTTTAACTTGCAAACCCAAAAAGAATGTATGTTCTCCCATAGAACTCATCTGAAACTTATCTTTCATAAGCTTCTCAAATTCTAAACACATTTCCTTCCTTGTAGATCCAAAGATAATGTCATCCACATACACCTGCACTAACAGAAGATCCTTCTTGTGCTGTTTGATGAAAAGTGTCTGATCAATCTTCCCTCTTTGAAATCCATTTTCTAATAAGTAGGAAGCTAGTGTTGCATACCAAGCTCTTGGTGCCTGATGACGGCCATAGAGAGCTTTCACTACTCTGTACACTTTGTTTGGATGTAATGGATCAATGAAACCAGGAGGCTGTGAAACATACACCTCTCTTCCAATTTCACCATATAAAAATGCACTTTTGACATTCATTTGGTAGACTGTGAAGCCTAAAAATGAAGCATAAGCTAGAAACAGCCTAATTGCCTCAATCCTTGCTACTGGAGCATAAACTTCATCATAATCTATTCCTTCTTCTTGTGTGTACCCTTGTGCTACTAGTCTAGCCTTATTCTTGATCACAATTCCTCTTTCATCCCTTTTGTTCTTAAAAACCCATCTAGTGCCAATTACCTTTTCATTCCTAGGTAAATCAACTAGCACCCAAACCTTTTGAATCTTGAACTGAAGAAGCTCTTCTTGCATAGCCTCTAACCAGCTTGAATCATCTAGGGCTGTAAGAATATTCTTTGGTTCCTTTTGAGAGAGAAAACATACAAATAAACAAGAGTTTGAAAGCTCATGTTGTTTTGAAGCATAAAGGGCATCAAGAATCCCTTTTTGGTCTGAAGAGACTAGTTGTCTTCTTGTCTTCACACCAGATTGTATATCTCCAATCACATTATCCAGGGAGTGAACTTTGTGAATTCTTGTGTGTGGTGTAGTAGGAACATGATAAGATGATGAAAGATTAGTCAAATCCACTTCATCTTCTTAGAACTCTGCATCTTTTGAGTGTGAAGGACCAGCAAGACCTTCAACTGAACTAACAGTTCCTTCAAATGAACTACCAGTACCTTTAGAAGTACTAGCAGTACCTTGCTCTGTCTCGGCAGTACCATCAATATTTAACATATTGTGTTGTTCCTCTGTTCCAACATCTCTTCTTTGAGCCTCAACATCTTCTTTTGCTTTACCAGAAGAAGATTCATCATTGTTTGAAGCTAAATCCACACTGGTACTTGACCACAATGGCATAATGACATCAGATTGATCTTTATCTAACTCCACCTCATTTGTTGCTTGTGAACCTGAAAAATTATTAGTTTCTGCAACAACAGGTATATAATTCATAGAATTTGTTAGATAATCAAGATCAAATATCCATTTTGGTCCTTGACCTACTACATTGGATTTGTTTTCCAGAAACTCCACATGTAGTTCTTCTTGTACTTTCTCAGTTCTTAAGTTGTAAACTCTAAAAGCTTTGCTAACAAGAGAATATCCAACTAAGAAACCTTCATCTGCTTTACCATCGAATTTTCCTAAATGGTCTAAGGTATTGAGAATTGTCACATGACATCCAAAAGGTCTAAGAAATCCTATTGCAGGAGTTCTACCATTAAAGAGTTCATATGATGTCTTATTGTGAGGCTGCACAACTAAAACTCTATTTTGAACATAGCAAGCAGTGTTAATTGCCTCTGCCCAAAAGATTATAGGTAGCTTAGAATCAGCTAACATTGTTCTAGCAGCTTCAATTAGTGTTCTATTCTTTCTTTCAACCACACCATTCTGTTGTGGTGTTCTAGCAACACTATATTCTCTCCTAATACCTTTTTCTTTGCAGAAATCATCCATAACTCTATTTTTAAATTCTGTCCCATTATCACTCCTAATGACTTTTACTTTCTTGTTTACTTGATTTTCTATCAATGTAATGAAGTCCTTAAGGATGCTTGATGTCTCATCCTTAGTGGCTAAAAAGAAAACCCATGTAAATCTGCTATAGTCATCAGTTATAACAAGACAATATTTTTTATGTTGCATACTCCTTACTGAAACAGGTCCTAATAAGTCCATATGAAGCATAAACAATGACTGATTGATAAAGTTAAAAATCTTGGGCTTACAAGTGGCTTTGTGTTGTTTGCCTTTTAGACAAGCAATGCATGTTTGATCATTTTCAAATCTTTTGTGAGGTAAACCTCTTACCAAACCATTCTTAACAATTTTATTTATGGTTTTGAGGTTAATATGACCAAGCCTTCTATGCCATAACATTGATTCATCCAATGTGGCCTTTGAAACAAGACAAGTTAAATCCTTTTTAGGAATGATGTTCTTCATATCAACACTATACATATTGGCCTTTCTAGGAATTCTAAGAAGCACTTGATTTTCATCAGGCATCTTAAAATCCTTAGATAGAACAAGACATTCAGTGTCAGTAAAAAGGACATTGTTCTTTTTGTCACACATTTGTGAGACACTAAAAAGATTATACTTTAGCTCTTGTACATAGTACACATTTTCAAAATCTAAATTTCCGGTTTTAATAGTACCTTTACCAGAAATTTTGCCACGAAAACCACCTCCAAAGGTAACATATCCTCCATTGAATTCTTGAAAATCTGAAAGATAAGACATGTTGCCTGTCATGTGATTGGAACATCCACTATCTGAGTATCCTTGATCTTGATGATCAATAGAATGTTCCTGCACACAAATAAGAGAGTTAGTTTTCTTTGGGGATCCAAGCCATTACTGACTTGGATCTGCCTCTTGCATCAATATAATTTAATCTTTTAAGGACTGTTGATGCAACATTGGATTTCTGAATCCAACATGCTGAGGCCTTAACAGCATTTGCCCTATTACCCTTAGCAGCAGAGTGAATAACATGATTAGCAGAGTCTGCTAGCTTTGTAGTTGAACTCTTTGGTCTCCAAATTTGTTTGTGGACCACTGCTTTTGATTGAATGGGTCTTAGAACAGTTTTAGATGCATATATAAAAGTTGTTTTTGCATCCTTAGCTGTTGATTTTGGGTTAACAGTCATCAAAGGTCTAACAGTACCTTTTGTTCTACCAGTACCTTTAATTTGAACTGGCAGTACCTTTTTGTATGTATTAGCAGGACCTTTTTGTCTGTCAGGACCTTTGGGTCCAGACTTGTTTGAGACTGTTCTGGGTTTTGTTCTATGAGTGTTAGAGTGAAAATGAGTTTGAGGAGTTTGCCTTTTGTAGTTCACCCAATTGTTTTCATACCTAGTTACCATTTGGTTGCAGAAAGCTGCAAGATGGTCAAAACTACCACATGTATAACAAGCTTTATTGTAAAATGCAAAGTCATCACCTAATTGGTTTGACTTGAGGTTGTTCCAATTCCTTTGGTTACCTCTGGGCTTGTTTGTAGTTCTATATTGTTCACAATATCTAACTGGTTTCCTAACAGTCTTAACATTTGACTTAGGCCTGTTAGTGTTGTGATTGACTATCTTAGGAATACTTGTTCCTACTTTCTTAACCAATACAGGTTTAGACATAACCTGTTCTTCTTCATCACTATCACTATCAGTTGTACAATCTTCAACAACTATAGCATCTCCTTTCTTAACAAAGGACACCTTGTCCTGATAAGATAAAGTTTTATCTAAACTTTTACTTACCTTTTCTATCTTTGGACTCTTAGTGGCCTTAGAACCATATTCCATGATTGGTTCTTGGAACTCAGCTAATCCTGTGTGTGCTAAATCAATACCTGGAGGTGAATGAACACCTCTGTATGGTGGCGGTACAGACTTAAATCCAACACCAGAATTAACCTTATCAATAACTTGGGCTTCCCAAAGCTTATTGAATCCTTCTGAGGAATGAGCTAAAACATCCACAGATACCTTTACATTTTCTCTTTCATTTTTGTGTTTAGCTAATGAATCATTCAAGTCAACAATACACTCATCTCTGATCTTAATGTCATTTTTTAGTATATTGATGTCATTAGCAAAATGGGTTTCATTATCTTTAAAATGTAAGACTTGTTTTTCTAAAACAGCTAGACCTCTTTTGTGATTAGCCAAATTAAAAAGAGAATTAAGTAGCTCTTCTTTATGAGCTTCAAATCTCTTATTAAGGTCTTCATAAGCTTTAAGATTAGGACATGATTCAGTACAAGATGTAATATTGTTTACCTCTGAATCAGAATGGGCCATTAGAGCAAATTCATTGGCCAAAAGAGCAGCATTTGGTGGTGCATCCTCTTCAATAGCCATAGAGCTCCAATCATAACCAATACCATCAATAGCCAACATAGCCTTTGGCTCTTCAACAGTAACTTCCTTTCTCCTATCTTGCTTATACCATGTGTTTCTATTCTCCTGCTTTCTTGGGCTTCTACACTCCTTAGCAAAGTGTCCTAACCTATGACAGTTGAAACACTCCACTTTCTTTTTATCAAACCCAGCAGTATCATTACCATTTATGGTAATTTGCTTCCCAGTTTTCTACCAATGCTTCTTGGCCCTCATGCTGAGCAAAGCAACCTGCCATTTGATGTCCATCTCTTCCAAATCATCACCATCAACCTGCTCAAGGTCTTCATGATTTAGAGGAGAACCACTAGACTGACTAGATATGAATACATAGAATGCTGGATCACCAAGTCCTGCAACAGTCTTTTGTGAACTAGTAGAAGGACCACCATTTGTAGCATTAGAAACACCTTCAACTTATTCTACCTCTTCAGACTTACCAATACTAGGAGATGACAAAAGTGCCACATTCCCAGAACTAGTACCATAAATTCCAGACTTTCTAAGACTTTGTTCAACAATTTTGAAGTTGTTGTACAAATCATTGAGCTTCATTGTTTCAATGTCTGGTTTGTTCATCCAGACAATAACATGAGTATGGAATTCATCAGGTAGACTTCTCAAAAACTTCATGTTAAGATCTTCCTTCTGTGTCTCAACACCCAACACAGCTAACTGACTGACAAGCTTATGTAATCTTGAGAATAGCTTATCAAGAGACTCATTACTAAAAGCAGTAAAGTTTTCAAATTGTTGCTTTAGTAGTGTCTTCTGTGTCTTTTTGGTAGTTTCATTACCACCAAAATATGCACAAATCTCTTCAAAAAGAGTTTTTGCATCAAGATACTTGTTAAATGATAGCATCTGCTCACTAGGAATGGTCATAAGCAACAAATTTCTTGCTTTTTGATCATTTCTCTTCAGTATCTTCTCTTCATTTGACACTGGTCCAGTATTTCTTTTCCTACTTGTTTTACCTTCTAGGATAACCTCTGAATAGCTTGGTGAAAAAGGATCACCATATATAATGATATCCCAAAGAGTATAATCTTGGACCATGAAATATTGCTCAATTCTCATCCTCCATAACTCAAACTCATTAGGTTTGATCATGGGCAACTTTGCAGCAACATTTGTTTGAACATCATGTGCTTCCATTTCTGTTTCTTCTAATTCAATTATATCAACTCTAGCTCTGATACCAACTGAGAGGACCTGTGATACACGGTTAAGGTGGTTAAACCTTGTGTCTTTGTGTATGTGATATATTGAGTTAATATGATTAAGCACGCGGAATTTACTTAACCACACTTAGAAGGTTATGTATGTTATGGAAATGGAAGAATTATGTTTGTTACTTAACAATGAACAAAGAAAGTTTTTCACTAAACGATTCAATATTATTCAAAATAATACGAGTGATCTTAGGTTTATCACTAGGGTTACAAAACCTTGAATCTTATGTTACAACTTGTGATTTTTGTTTGTTCTATGTCTTAACAGATATTCACTTATATTTATCACACGTACATAATCACTAGTCTAAGATCTCTTTTATAGTTGCAAAAGATCTTTACAAATTGCTTAAAGTCTTGGCCGACTTACTTGGTTAACTTATGCTTATTATGTCAGTACATAAGATACAACATGTATCTATGTATACAACTTGTTAACTAAGCACATGGAGTAAGATATTATCTACCATCTATGTTTGACCAAAATACAATAAATATCTTTTCGATCTTATCCTATGACTCACTGATCAGCAGTACCATTCTCTACTAGCAGTACCTTATACTTTGAACTAGCAGTACCTTCTTGTTCTGGCAGTACCTTGATGTACTAGCAGTACCTTGATCATGAACTAGCAGTACCTTTGACTTAGAGTAAATTCTAATACTCTAACTTCAGAATATTTAATTCCCAACAATCCTCCCCTAAACATGTGAATCATTCAAACATGTTTTTCTGAATTAAATGAGGACTTGAAAAGATCTTTCAAACACTTCATGAATCTGAACTATTCTTCTATTCTGAACTCATCTGCTTTGTTCTTCTTTGACTTCAGCAATATCAAAACATTGTACCAAAAGATGGTGCAATTTCCTTGGATGGAGGAATTGTAAGAGGCAATGATGCTGTGTATCTTGGATGCTTGTTTCAACAAGTGAAATCATCTAACCAGCATATCTTTGAAGTGAAATTGAAACTTTTCTTCGTTTGATCTAGATAGAATTTTCTCCTTTAGGAATGCTTCATCCCTTCTAGATATTTGATCTGTTCTAATCATTTTCAACCTCTACATCATCTTGTATGCTCTTGTCTTCTCCTTCCATATATTGGTTTATTCTTCCTTTTCTGGGAAATTATTTACTTCCCTGAGATTGTTACCTCCTCTGAAGCAAATAACTTTTGTTTCCTCCCCTTGTTTGGAAGATCTCACTATGTACCTTTGACTGATCTATCAATGTGTAACTTTTGTTGTCAGACAATATTGTACATGAAGCCATCAATTCCTTAAGAGTTTAAGTTGCTGTCCTCATCACTTCTAGGTGTGTTAACTCCTATGAGAGGTGAATCAGTGGACATTTCGATTCAAAATCCATCAATGGATGGTTTTTATGAATCCTTGAAAATCCTTTTAAGAAATCATTTAACTTAGTAGTATGTTCATGATTTTAGAATTGAAAAATCATACTACTTCCAACCATTTTGAAAGAATCAAGTGTATAACAGACACTTAATTAGTATTTCGGTTTAAAGCAACCTCTGGTTGTGTGAGAACCAATGTTTTTCAGTTATCACTAACTGCCTGTGAAAAGATAAATCTATTCAAAAGATTTTCTTGACAGGATTTCCAGCTCATAGCAATTGTTACCTCCAACACAAGTGTTAGATTCACTTTTACTAGCTGTTCTTTCTATCAGATGTCCTTAGACTAACTCATTATACTTAAAAGTATAAAATGATAGAAAGTGAGTTGTATCAGTTAATATCTGATCAACTAAGTCATCAATTCAAGGTGAAATATCATAACTAGATTTCAAGAAAGAAGTTTTAAGGAGGTTAAATTCCTAAACTCAGTCCATCATAAACCTATTATGGTCAGCAAATTGATAAGCATTCTGCTGTTCCCATTTCACTTGAAATATCCTTTGTGTTCACATATTCATACCTGAAATAGTTAGTCTAAAACCAAAAGAACAATGTACAAAGTACTTGTCTTGCATTAGAATAATCATAGAACCAACTGTATGAATAACATAATTCAAATTTTGATATATTAGCAGTACCTTATAAATCCAGCAGTACCAACAAAAATTTATATACAAAAACACATCATTTGAAAATTTTAAAGATTAAGCATTCCAATACTTGCTACCAAGTACTGAAACCTTGAAACATCAAAAGCATTTGTTAGCAGATCTGCAAAATTATGCTCTGAAGCAATTTTAAGAACTTGAATTAATCTTTTCTCATTGCAATCTCTTATAAAGTGATGTCTAATTTCAATGTGTTTTGTTTTAGAGTGTTGTACAGGATTTTTAATAATACAAATTGTACTACTATTATCAATATAAATAATAGTGTTTAAGAAATTGTACCCATAATCAAGGAGTTGGTTTTGAAGCCATAGAACTTGACTAGAGCAACTTGCAGCAGCTATATAGTCAGCTTCAGTTGTTGAATTTGCCACACTTGTTTGCTTCTTACACTGCCATGAGATAAGTCTACACCCAAGGAATTGACATCCTCCAGTTGTTGACTTTCTGTCCAAGCTAGCACCAGCATAATCACTATCCGAATATGCTACCAAGTCAAAGGGAGATTCTCTAGAATACCATATACCCAACCTTGGTTGATCTTTAAGATATCTAAAAATTCTCTTGACTGCAGTTAAATGAGAAACCTTTGGAGTAACTTGAAATCTTGCACAGACACAAACAGGAAACATGATATCAGGTCTAGATGATGTAAGGTACATCAAAGAACCTATCATAGATCTGTAACTGTGTACATCTACATTTTCTCCATCTTCATCTTTCAGAAGGTGCTTCTCAGCGTCCATTGGTGTGCTTGCTATTTTTGAATCAGCAAATTAAAATTTTCTAAGTATCTTTGCAACATATTTGTCTTGACTAATAAATATGCCTAAAGATGATTGCTTAACTTGCAAACCCAAAAAGAATGTAAGTTCTCCCATAGAACTCATCTGAAACTTATCTTGGGCAGTTGGGGGTGTTTGGCAATGCGTTTCCAGAGTGATTACATGATTATCTTGATGCCGTTTTTTCTGTTTAGTGTTGGTATTTCTGTCAGTCTTGTGTTTAAGGTATGTAAATTAGGCGTTATTGTTAATACATTGTTTACCTTGGGCAGTTGGGGGTGTTTGGCAATGCGTTTCCAGAGTGATTACATGATTAGCATATAGTAAATTGTTGTTTTAGTGTTATTAATATTTTGATGCAGAGTGTTTCTAGCAAACCTGTAGCCACCAAGAAAGTTTTACTAAGAAGCTTAAAGCTCTTTCTCTTGGGTTTGATTCTCCAAGGTACTTTTTCTTTCTCTTTATTCATCAGTATTAGGCTGTTCCGCGATGAGAAATCACGAGGTTGATTTGGATCCTGCTAGGTAGAAAGCTAGAGCTCACGAAATTAATGGAGCCCACAGTTTGAGTTGAACTACTTATAGGTGATTGGGATTGCTTATTAAAAGTGCTTATTGCCCATTAAAACAAGATATTTCGAATAAGCAGTTTAAAGTTGCTTATTTCACTCACATATTATCAGATAACCAGTTTTGATAAGTAACCCACCTTAAAACTGCTTGTCTGCTATATTGAAAAGCTACAATGAGAGTTGATAAGCAATCCCAAAACCCCCTTAGCACGTTGAGTTATGTGAGTTGCTTTTTGATATATTTTAACATGGTTAATGTTGTATACACTTTTACTGTAAAGAGCTCCTCGTACTGTACTCAATATCTACTATCTAGCTATATACATATCTAAAGCCCAAGCTCATTGCTTAAATGTCCCTCTAGGTGGATACTTTCATGGACGCGACGATCTTTCTTATGGTGTTGATGTCAACCAGATACGGTGGATGGGTGTGTTACAGGTAATTAGTCCAAGCTTTGCCTAAAGTTGCTTCTATGGTTCTACCGAGTATGATAGCATGAATAAGAGATATCGACAGTCATCCGAAAGTGCATTAATTAATTTCATGGGATCTCATAGGCGCGTTACTAGTTAATTTTGATTTGAGCTAGTAAACATTTAAGATGTTAAAAGGATAATTGAGTTAAAGGGAAATGACATTGATATCATGGCGTGAATGTGGAAAATATGTTTCATCTAAGTAAAATTATTCCACACATGTGACACGAGTCTGTTCTACATTGTTCAAAATGGTTATTCTGTTTTATGGGACCTTTTATTTGTCTTGGGAGTATTTTGGGATGCTGACTTGGTGGTTTGTGAAAATGCAGAAAGTGGTTCCAAGTGAAGTTGTGGTGAATAACAACGACGAGACGATTGTGTTGGTTTTTGATGAGGCTCTTGGTGTTGGAGATGGTGCGTTGGAGATTAAGTTTAGTGGAGTGCTTAATGATATGAAGGGCTTCTATAAAGGGTATAATCTTTACTTAGAGCGGTGTATATACAAGTTCCTGGATGTCCATTTTGTCGTTTACTTGAATGTTTATTGGCAGGACTTACGTTGCTACAAGGGATATTGTCAAAAGTAAGTCGCTATTAATTTGTTGTCGAATTTGACTACAAGTTATGCTATAATCTGTCTTAATATATATAATCTTGCGCACTGTAGGTATAAGAAATTGCAGAGAAAACAGTTTTCCATTGCTGACGCTGACTATTTTGTATTTCATTCTCCATATAACAAGGTAATTTTGCTAACATGGTCTTTGATCATTATAGTGTTTACAGTAGTAATATTTTTCTTGTGAATGTGTGCAGCTTGTACAGAAGAGCTTTGCTCGGTTAGTGTTTAGTGATGTTGCTAGAAGCCTAGAAGTGCAAGGTGATTATGAAATTTGATACGTCTTGTTATTTTCTGGATTTTAATTACCTTGTTACCTTTCCATTAAATTTGCAAATAATTCCTTACTGTTTTCAGCTCTATTGATCGAGTCTGCCAAAGAGAAACTAGGACAGTTCACGTCTTTGACTGGTGACGAGAGCTACAACAAACTTGATCTTGAAAAGGTTTATTTATGGCCATTACGCGTCTTCTTTAATATTCTTGTAGTTCCCGGATCTATGAACTTTAATTATAATTGTTGATGATTCTTGTAACCACTGTGAAAATTCCACTTTAAGATAAGCTAGCACTCAGAATGATTATCTTTTTTGCACGTATAAATTTTTTTTATTTGATTGTATCTCCTATCTTATGTGACGTAACTCACATCCCTGATAAACGTGCTCCAACACAGACCTGCCTAAAAAACCTAATATTTATTTCATAAACATCACTATATGAAAACATTACAAAATATCATTTACTATTTTACGATAATTCCTTAACGAGCGTATCAACAAAACATTCATTATCTAAATAGAGATTCTGTGAAACCCTAAAAATCATCACAACACCAAATATGAACAACTAAACCTCAGAACATAAAAATACAACTTATCTAAGTTAATGTACAAGTTACCAAAACATCAGAAACCCTAATTCTATTATAACTCCCGGTAAAACCCTAATTTCATAAAATCATGATTTTATGTATTCATTTCACGAACCCTAATTTATTTATACAATATTTTTACAAAATATTAAGTTTACAAGTTATTTAAGCTAGAGTACAAGTCCTTTATGCATGAAATCATTTATTCACAAAATCCTTTTTAAAATCCTATTCATATTTATTTTAAAGCATGATTTACAAACCATACATGCATAATTCTTAATAATTATTTTTCCTAAACTCATAAAATATTTTTACAAGTCTTTTAACCCAGAGTACAAGTGCCTAATGCACAAAAACTAAAAATCCTATTTATTTACTTTTAAACTTAATAAAAGTTAACAAATAATCTATATAACTTAATAAATTGTTAAAACTATATTTTTTTCTAACATCATAAATTATAGTACAACACTATTAAGCCTATAGTACAACTTCTCTAAGCACAACCTATTTTTATTTCTATTCTCATATAATTCGATCTACATAAAATATAAATACCAACCTTAAATAATTTTTACTAACCTTTGAACCTAGACTAAATAAGTTACATATCTAAACCTAAAGTACTACACATCAAATGCACAAAATACCACAACCCCAAGCCTTATTCGAACCATGCCTCCAAAACCCAGTTTAAACTCAACAAATTCCTAACTAAATATTACCTTCATCAATTACATTCCCTCTAGTCCCATATTACACGACACTCTCTTCTTCCATCTCTTCAATTAGCCTACCCACATGTCCCCTCTTACCATCAAAAACCCTCCTCCTTAAGGAATAGATAACATGGCTGTAAATTGGCCACATCTTCCTTCCCCCTCCTCAACCCAAGTGGCACTCTTCTCATTTTTCCCTCAGCCCTTGTCTCCTTACCTTGTCCCCTTATCCTAACACTAGAAAACCCTAATTCCCACACCATAAATAGCAGCCCATATTTCATCCTTTATCTCACACACCATTCGACTAAATCCCCATAACCTACTCATCAATCGACCAGATACTAAACAACTCCCATCTCCATTACTTACTGATCACAGCCCAGTATATAAGCCTAATAGAAACCCTAGTAAGCCTAGACGAGGAGAAGAATCCCGGAGAACAAGAGTTGAACTCAAGTAGTCATAAACCCTACTCGAACCCTAACCCTAAGTAAGTAATCTAACCCCTTTTAATTCCAGTGTTATTTGCTTTATATATGTCTAAAAGTATTAATATATAACATCTAAAATAAATCGAGAACAAAAATTATAAGCTTTCATTTTCTTTTTGGTGGTCCGATCGAGCAGTAGGCTCAGACACACCCAACATATTCGAAATTTTGTTAAAACCAACCAAGGATATGTAAAATATGTTAAAATATATCAAACATAATCATATCTTATCTAAAAAGTTAGTCAAAGATGTTTAAAAACCTTAAAACCCATCAGGTCTGATTTCCTGTTTTATATCGAGTAGAAACCATCCCTAGTCGCCCCACTTTTGATCTGTAAATCGACTATCAAACAACCTTAATAAAATCTAATTTTCGGTACACCTAAAGTTCACATAACAAACTTAATTTAGGAGAAAGAATCACGTAAAATGATTAATCGAGTCAAAAGTTATTTAAGACTAAAGTTTGAGTTATATCGCTAGAAATAGAAACTGAATTTTCCAGTTATTTCTTTTTCATTTTGTCGCCCCAACTCCCTAACTTTTGAACTGTATATCGACAACCTAGAGGTTTCTATAAAATCTGATTTTCGGTATTTACAAAGTTCACCTAGCTAACTTAATATAGGAAAAAGAATTATGGAAAATGATCAATCCATCAAAGAGTTATTGAGTTCCCAAAATCTGATCATATCGCTAAAACTAGAACAACAATGTCCAGTTAGTTATTTTTCAGATTATGCCGACCAAAGACCCAACTTTAGCCCACGTTTTCGACCCTTATAATATCTCTAAAAATTCTAAGGTTTTCCCATATTAAAGATGACCTAGCAAACTTAATTTAGAAACAAGAAACGCTTAAAATGATTAATTGAGTGAAAAGTTATTTACGTTCAAAGTTCTTCCCATCGCTAAGTCATAAAACCCATTTCCAGATTTTATTAAAAACCATTTCACTCACTCGACTTTAGCACTATATTTCAACCATCAAACTGATTTCAAAAATTATGAAACTTGACCGAGATAAAGACGACCTGGCTAGCTACTCATAGGAACAAAAAGCTCGGGAAATGATCTAGTTTTCACTAAGTTAATGGAGTCTAAAACTCTAGCCAAAGTCATTAATTTCATATAGTTAAATAGAGTTCTCTTGGGATTGATTTTGTAAATAGTTTATGTCAAGGGTTATTTCTGTCAATAAAAAATAAAAAGGGGTGAAAGTGTCATTTTTGAAACTTAAGGGTAAAAGTTGTCATTTTCCAAAAGTTCAGGGTATAAACTGTCAATTGACCAAACCTTAGGGATTAAAGCGTAACCTTTCATAACTAATATTTTTATCATTACTATTTTTATTTCCCGATCTAATATTAACGTAACACGTTTATTTTATTGACGAACGGACGCAAAATAACTTTATCAAACAAACAAATGAACATAAGAACGAAAGATGTAAACAACGAAACGAAACAAACAAATAAACATATAATCATCAGAAATGATTACTGAAATTTGGCATAACAACCCAGGTTTCTTGTCCGGAGACGTTTATCAACTTTATTCCATTTTGTTTTCCATCCAGATTGCTCAGGTGAGTTCATAGTCCCACTTTTTATATACGTTTTTCTAAATATGTGGGGAGATACATGCTACTAAACCGAACACAAGTACTTTTCCGTATGCTTTCCTGATTTATATTGCATAAGTTTAACTGTTGCCTATTTAAAAGACCCTCTATCATGAACCATTAATCACCTCCGGGTGAGCGCGAATATTATGAATAGATCTATTGGATTGACAATCCCGTTGTGTCGCTGGATAAGTGACCCAATGCATTTTATTTAAAAACGTTTAATAAAGAGTTCAGGCAGACTCCTACTCGAGGGCATAATTGCTACATTTAATTATGTAGTGATTTACATCATAGCTTATAACTATGATGCCCATCGTGTTAACGCCTTGCGATTCATGAGACTTAGAGCAATATATAATAAACTGCGATATAACCGATTTACTTTCTATCTGGCTTGTGTTCAAACTGATTTAACATTAAACGCTATGGATTCACTCAACCTTTGTGTTGACTTTTTAAGCATGTTTATCTCAGGTAACTTGAAGTACGATTTGGCACGGAGTGGCGGTGGACTTTCTTTTAAAAGAGTGTCCGTTTTGTTATCATTCAAATGAATAATATATCATTTATAACGTATTTCGAAACCTCCTGCTGGGACCTCTACATGTAAACTCTGATTTTAATAAATGAATGATAACAAATTATTTAAAACGTCTCTTTTCGAGTCGTTTTCTATTATCATGACTGTGAACCGTGAGGTAGCACCCCAACTTATATTTCCGCTGCGAATATCGAAAACGGGGGTGTTACAATTCTTATTGGCAGGCATCCCAGCAAGTCGCTAAACCGCATTATGATGTGAAGGTTCAGCCTGGAACTTTGATTTGCAAGCAAATGTACACTGCTTCTGTCCTCCTCCTTACCCAAACACCGATCCTAGCCCACAACTACAGATTGAAGATATCTCTACTAAAGGTAGTAACTGTGTATGACTTGTATGTTTCAGCATGCTGCTAGACTGGACAGTGAGATTATCTATGATCGGGACTTTGACTATGATTATTTTGGATTTAAAACCCTTGAGAGATCTTATCTCTTGAAGATTGAAGGGAAGGTTGTTGAAAGGCCTCAGCATATGCTAATGAGGGTTGCTGTTGGGATTCACAAGGATGATATTGCTCCTCTTCATGACGATGTTGTTCACATAGTTGTAATGTATAACATTTTTATCTATGTTGTTTTGTATAAACGCGCAATTTTCTTCCGGATTGTTGTGCTTGTTGGCGTCTATATAAAATGTTAAGGTTTTTAAACATTGTTTGGGTTTGGTGTAAATAAAATTGTTTCGGTTCATTGGTGTATTTTTTAATTTTGTTTGTACATAGTGTGTTTGGTTACCAAAGCCTTTTAACAGAGAATGATTTGGTGATGATTTGAAACTAATTTTCAGTCACCTAAAGTAGCAAATCATAGACTGAAATCGTTTGTATTCTGTGACTAACAATCAGTCTTTAAAGCCTTTCATCGGAGACTAATCAGTTTTTAAATCCTATTATTAGAGACTGATTTGGTACGGTAATCTACAAAACAACGAAACGTATTAGGGACTATAAACAATGTTTATGGACTAATTTTCAGTCCCTAAATCCGTGTGTTAGTAACTGATCTAACATAGTATTGGTGACTGACTTTTCAGTCGCCGATAATATGCATTGGGGACTGAAATAACATGATACCAACCCATAGAAATAAGGACTGACTTTTTTATTTTGGAGACTGATCTCTGGTCCTCGTTTGTTCGATACAACAAGGACTAAATTTCAGTTGATAATGTCACTTTCTGTAACTAAGCTGTTGTAACTGATTAGTGACTAGCAAAATCAGTCCTTGATAGACCATTCGTAACTGATCATGGTGTATCGGAGACTGATTTTTCAGTCTCTGAAAGCCTATTTTTTTGTAGTGCTTGCGCAGGGTGCAACATTAAGCAAGTATAAAAAACAATACGACATTCATTTGTTTGTATAGATAATATGACCATGTGAGATATAGAATATGAATTCAGTCTAGCTCAAATCATATCCGCATGAAAAGTGTATATAGAACAGGTTCAATTAATAAGTAATGTTGCATGAGGATGTTATAGATAATGCTACAGAAAGCGATAAGTTATCATATAAAACAATATGCAGTGATTCGTATTAAATGAAAAATATCACATTCGGAAAGTAATAAATTATTTTTGGGCAGGCCAAAAATAATATGGGACAACTATAAGGCAGACAAGCTCATAGTTTCCACCGAATCAGATAACATTACTAGAATGTCAGCTTAGAAAATAAATTGTAGTACTCCCACTGAATTAGACAAACATTACAAGTGTTTTCCTATTAGTGAGAAGCAAATAACAATTTATTGACTTTCCTTGTCTTGGATATCTACACATTATTGCTAATGTGAACAAGTAAGCATGTACTTAGATATCCAGGAGTGTGTCAAGTTCTATTACATTAACGATGGACTAGCCATTTATGCTAACTCATTAACTCGAAAATTGGCATGCAATTTCTCCTTTATATTTCGCCTACATAGCCACAAGGGTGTAGAGCCTTTATTTTATTCAAAGCAAATAACTAGGTGAATCATGCTAGCTATTGCTTTTACTATTTTGCGGTAATATATCCATTTTCTAATTTCAACTCATAAGATGTCTCGATAATAACAAGACATTATGAGTTTGATTAGAATTTGGGGTAACTTCAGTCGTTCCTTTTATCCACTTTTCTAGCAATGAAAATGAATAGGAATATGTCTCTCTCTTTCTTACAAGGAAAGGAGACCCAGTTTGTCTTTTCCAAGAAAAGGGCAAACCATCGTTTATATTATATGTTGCAATATACAATTAACAATAAAGTTTAAATTTTAGTATTTTCGATAATTGATTCTTTTAGAAATTAACTACCCTTGTTTTTAAAGAAAAACAATTAATTTAATAAAAGACTAAGACCCTCTTGAGCTCCCACTCAACACGGTAGTGCTTACTACTCTGGTAAGTCTTGTGGGTACAAGAGGTAGGCGGCGTGCGACAATTGCATTACAAGTGCAACTCTTAGATTTATGAGACTTATGGCACTAAAGTACAAGCTGCTAGTTTCATGCATGTTTTGTCTCATCCTATGCCTCGGGATCAAGGATCTCACCGCTTGACTCGATTAAGTCGTCCAATTAGAGAACATGTGTAAATAACTCTAGGTCTCACGCCAGAGAATAAACACCTTGGATTGCAATTTACTCACATCCCACGAAGAGCAAAAGGAAAGTGCAAGTGTCCTCAAACTTGGATGGCATAGACTTAAATTTCAAATAAGGTATCACATAATTTTTGACAAAAACATGTATCAAAAATTGTGTACAAAGAGGCATGCATACATCTTTGTAACACAAGTTTGCAAAAACAATTTTCCAACTTATTAGGTGTACTAATATCACGAGCAAAGAGTGGTCAAGAACCCTATATTATACTCTACATGAGTCAAAAGACTCAAGTTCTTCCAATAATTCCCTCATATGCCGAAGCATGTAGTGGGGCGGGAAAAGACCACACAAAACCCTAGATCTTGATATGATCAAAGATCAATAATAAAAACACAAAACTTTTGGTATCTTATAGTTAAAGTTTATTAAATCACACGATATCCAGCAAGCTATATCCTGTTAGCTTCGAGTAATGATCTACACCCTCAATAGCTTGATGGAACCCATGATTTAATTAAAAACAAGTTTCGATATAAGTAATTAGTCTGTTTTTATTTACAAAATCAATAGCATATATGTAAAGCAAGTCACAAGGGATAAAATATATAAGCAATTAAAACAGACAGAAGAAGGGGTAGAGGAGAAGACAGACTCTAATGAAAATCAGTAAAACAAGTAATGCTCCAAAACTCAAGAATGAGTCTTCCCCAATTGGAGAACCTAAGGCTCCCACAAGGTTTTCGAGCTTGGTACCAAGTGGACCACAAGCGTCATATACAATGACCGCGTAAGCCTTAAGATCGGAAAAAGAAAAAGAAGTCCAAGTTACAATAAACTTTTTAATTTTTCTAACCCCTTTTAATCTTATTAAACATTAATATATTAAATAAGATCAAGATTTAATACAATGACAATAATGCATGTTATTGTCATAACAATTAATATTATGTGTTTAATTAGCGTAGCTAGCGATTTAATGTGTAACCCATAACACCAAACGAGATGGCTCGTGATGCCACTGTTGGGATTTCATATTGATTAATGGATTAACAACATAAAATAAAACACATAAATACTAACCTTTAATTAATCAATAAATGATTAATTCCACCGGATCTTGACTCAACAAGAAACCCTTTAGTGACTAAAGTAAGTCACCTCTATCGTTGCACACACTACACGTCCAACGACAAATGTTAGAATGCTAGTGCTTATTCCACGATTATCAAAACATCATATGTTTAATGCTTGTTTTAGATCCGATCCAAATACCAAGTGGTATGCGTTTGAATCGAATAAAACAGCCCAAAAAAACCCAGAAACTGACAAGAGCCAGATTTGAACCCGGGTCTGTTGATACAGAATCAAACAAACCACCAACTGGGCTAGACATCCTTTTTGTAATAAATATCAAATCAATTGATATTTATACGAAACACTTAATAGGGATTTATTAGTGTATAGGTTTTGATACAGTGAACTATGGAGATGTAAAAACGAATTAACACAATAATTCGTTTAAGGCTTGTTATGTGTTGAACGAATTATAGAATGAGATGGGTAGGGGTGTTTATATAACCCCTTAACTTGCTCTCTAAGTTGTTGTTAAATGCTCCTACACTTTTCGAAAAACGACGCTTGGACCCCCTTCTAGTCCATTCCATAACTTGCCACTTTAGGGAGGAGGACGAGGGTTTTCGTTTTCGACATCTAGGTCCATCTCTTTTGTATTCAACGATCATTAGTTAGTTTACAACGTCTAACAGCTAAACTAACGGACGTTAAATATATCACGTGGAATATATTATACATTTAATAACTATATACGTTATATATATTAAACATATAATAAACGTGTACTTCGTGTATACGTGTGTGCCCCGATAGGCTCATGTATTCCTAGCCGTATAGTTAGCGATTTGACTTGAGCATAACCAATACATCGAACAACCAAAGAAAAGATGGTTACGAGATTCCACTTCGCTCCCACAAACCGGACACAACACACAAGGAATATCCATAGCTCTATTGGATAAGTTAATCCTAGTAAGAAGTTTATCCAAAAACATGCGCAAAGCGAAAACATTAAGTTTAATAGGGAGCAACTTGGACCATCTCGTAGAGGAGGTAGAGATAACGAGCAAGTGCTTATCAATCTCTTCCCTTGCCGACTTCACCGAGAAAACACCATTCCCGTTCAACGACCAGGACCAACGGTCGCTAGCAGGAGATAAAACCGTTGAGGATAACAACTGGGAAAGCTCATGCCATTGACACTCTTCGACACCCCCTCTTGGACGCCTTCGAAAAGAGAAAGCATGATCAGAGTTATGGAGTTTTTGAGCGACTGAAACTTGTTTCTGAAGCTCCAAGTTAAATAATATGTCAAATTTAACTTTGAAGCATTTGTCACCTAACCATTTATCGTGCCAAAAGCTTGAATTATTGCCATTCTCAATCACTTTTTTACAAAAATCCATTAGATCAACACCCTTAGATTTAAGGTTGATAATGGCTTTACGAACCATGATCCAAACCGAACAACCTGTGTGATTTGGGGATGGCTGGTCAAGAGAGCCGTTTGCACCATAGATAGCTTTAATAACGTCGAGCCAAAGACCGGATTGAGAGGAATAGAATCTCCAAATCCATTTAAACAACAAGGCACGCTTAAGGGCAAACAAACTACTAACCCTTAACCCACCATATTGTTTTTGCGCCATCACTTTTTTCCAACAAACCCAAGTCATTTTACGCTCATCCATCTCCGCCCCCAAGAAGAAAGAATTACGCAACCCTTCTAGATGTTTTAAAACTCCATCTGGGACCCTAAACAACGACATATAATACGTAGGAAGAGATCCCAAAACCGATTTTATAAGGGTGAGCCTTCCCCCCACCAATAAGGTCTTAGCTTTCCACTTACGTAAACGGGAGCTTGTTAGCTAGACAACCGAAAGAATCAGCCATGAGTTGAATATCCGAGGAATGAACTCCCACACCATAAAGGCTACTTTTTTTGACATTAATTTTCAAACCCGATGCAAGGAAGAAACAATGTAACATCATCAAAAGCACACTAACATTAGAACTGGACCATTTACTTATGAACATGGCATCATCAGCATAGAAGAGGTGCGAGATAGAAACCAACTCATCTTTTCCAATAATGATAGGGGCAAACATACCTCTATCAATAACCCGCTGAAACGCCACATGAAGACTTTCTACCACAAGGATGAACAAAAAAGGAGATTGAGGGTCTCCTTGCTGAAACCCTCTATGAAACAAGAACTCATCCGTAGGCGAACCATTAACCAAAACCAAGATTGAAGACAACCACGAATCCACCCTCGCCATTTATTACCAAAACCAAACTTACCAAGAATGTCATCAAGATGGTCCCATCTAACCGAATCAAATGCTTTTTGGAAATCAACTTTAAACAACAGAGTTTGCTCGTTTCTTGCCTTACACCATGAGACATTCTCATTAAGAATTTGAGGCCCGTCTAGAATCTGTCTGCCTTTAATAAACGTTGACTTCTCGTGGCTGATAATCTCGTCAATCACGAGACTTAGACGATTTGCTAAGATTTTGCCAATAATTTTATATTGACACCCTATTAGACTAACAGGACGAAAATCATTAAGATGTTTGGCATTTAACACCTTTGGAATCAAAGCAATAAATGAGGGATTACATCCATCAGGGAAGATACTCGAGCTAAAGAACTCCTTCACTGCGTTAGTCACGTCGCCACCAACAAGGGACCAAAACTTCTTAAAGAATTACAATGTGAAACCATCTGGACCCGAACCACAATCCCAAACCGCCTTTTTTATTTCCTCATTTGACACATCTCCTTCCAAGTCGCGAGAACGATCAGGCCCCAAGCACCTTGGAAAGATTCCTTCCATAGTAACACGAGACCAATCAGGAACAGCAAATCTGTTCTTACATGAGCACATACTCAAGATGGAAAACAAACCATTATAAATACAAGTTTTACACTATACTATTAACATGTATTTTGTTTCCAGCAAGATGGTAAACAAACCACTTTTTAACATTATATGTTAACTAGCAAATCCATAATATTAACATGCATTTTTTTACAAAAATATTAAATATTGTTTAGCAAAAACGAGTAGCATGCAAGATGGCTTCGTTTATAATTACAAAAGAAATTTATCAACAAGATGCATACAAGATCATGAATCATGCACGATAATGCTTAAGACTGAGGTCAGAGAGTCGGTGCATAATTGACGGCAATGTTGATGGTTTTATTTCATGGACTTTTTGAAAATCTCTTACCTACAAAGAAAATGCATTTTAATGGTAATACATATTTTTACCAAGTTATAAGCTTTTCTTTCAACTGTAAGAATCACATAAAAAATGGTTTAGAAACCAAAATTTGCGACCCTTTCAATATATGTTGCAACGACGGTCACCAAATCTAATTTAAGTACATGGCTTAAACAAATTTTGATTAAAAAAAATAAGTGATAGATAGAAGAATTAAACACATGAACAAGTTTATAACTTTTAGTGATTAAATTTTTCAATGTATTTCACTTAAAAGAATTTAACGCAAACACTTCTGACCCCAACCAATTAGTAAATATCATGAAACAAACTTATTTGTCCCGAATATTGAAACATAAAACCAACGGGTCAACTTAACTTGAATCATTAAAATTTCAACTCGTTTGTATATATTTTGATCCATAAACATACATATTATGTCTTTCAAAAAAAAAAAAAACATACATATTATATAAAAGTTAATTCGTTAGCATAAAAATAAGAGTTTGATTTTCTAATGGTAAACCAAACCCGTGTATCGCACGGGCCAAGATGCCTCATATTATTAAAAAAAGATGTTTTGCGTAAACTATCAACGTACTTTTTCATAGCTCACATTTTAGTCATTAATTCATTTTTTCATATCAAAAATATTAATACATAGCTTTATGTATACAAATTTCAAGAATATAGCTAACAAATGATAATATATACTCTAAAATGTTAGGCTTTATACAAAAATGTTAAGACCATAGCTTACAAAATGACCCAAACGCGACACCAAAAATGTAGGAAGAATCAAGTTGTACGTCTCTTCTGTTGATTCGCATGGCATGTGATAGTAAACATCTTGAGACTTGTGTCCGGAATCAATGTTATTACAAAGAAATCTAAGTTTTATAATGAATTTTTATTTTGAATGGCAATGATATTTCTAAGAACCTACGAAGAAGCTAGGAAGGAAAATTACAAAGTTCTGGACGCAACATTACATATGTATTTGATGTAGTTGACCGTGTACCTTATGGATATAATCCTGCCTAGTGTAAAAGTTGGTAAAAAGATATCGATTTTTAAAAAATGTACCTTGTCTCAATATTTTGTGTTACAAATTTCCAATTGTTTTATAAAATGCACCTCATAAATTTCACTCTTTGTTCCCCCAATACGATTTCTTTTATTATGTTAAAAGCGACCCAAAGAGTGAAATTTATGAAAGGTCCCGTTTATATTTGGGCGTGCCAATTTGTACTATCAAACTTGTTTTACATAAGAACATGAGTTATTCTTTTTTATTTTTTCGTTAATCAAAGCCTAATAATGTTATCCCAAACTTCTACAAATACACAAATATAGATAAAACACACACATGCAAGTCAAACACACATAGTATGATTATTATTGTTGAATACATATTGATATATTGTTAAGTAAAGACACACACATTTCAAACGCAAACATAAACGTTAAGATAAATATATTTTAGATCCATCCAGAGAATGAATGTAATTGTATAAACTTCACTTACTTAGTTATCGTTAAATTACTAATACTCTATTTAATGCATGAAACTTAAAAAATTATATAGATATAGATAGATTGATAGATAATATGAAATTATTGTAATTTCAGTAGTTTTAATTTGAATTCAATGTTGTTTTAACATAATGTTAGTTATTAACTTGTTGGTTTTCTTTAAAATAAAAAAAAAAAAAAAAAAAAAAAAAAAAAAAAAAAAAAAAAAAAAAACTATGAATCGAATTTGCTAAGAAAAATGTCTTGCTCCATCCTTCACATGGGGTGTTTTGCACTTCAACTTGGTCCTAATAAGAAATATCCGGTAGAGTTAGTAGGGTTTTGAAGGGAGAAAAGACATCCGAAACTCGATCTTACCAGTTCAGGTTAATCAAATTATGAAAAATTATTTAAATAAGAGCGATATGTGAAATAAAATAAGTAAAGTGCAAGTTTAGTGATTTTTCATAAATTGAATAATGAGTACACGAGGAATATAAGTACTAACAACAAATGTTAGCATCAAATAAATGTAAAAAGAAATGATGGTCATTCTCTTATTTATAACTTTGTAATGTGTTATAGAATATATAATAGAATAGTTAATGAGCTCATGGATTGTACTATCTAATAGGTTAGTATTACTCCGTATATGTTAAGTCATTTATGTAAAGTCCAATCCAATCCAAGCCCATCCAAGGCTCATGGCAAAGCCCATGAGTCATATGAACCTAAGTATAAAAGGCACGCTTGCCTCATTTGTAAGGGTGTGTTTGAGTGTGTAAGTGTGTGTGTTTTAATAAAAGTTCTATTGTTTTTATCTCTCTTGTTTCTCTCTCTAAAAGTCGACACCTACATCTCTTGCCACCATCTTTGTGCATCAATATTGTGTGATAAGGTTATAGATCTAAGGTCCTACAAGTGGTATCAATCGCCTAACAATGATCTAGGAGTGTTTTGAGTTTTGTTTTGTCATTTTTTTAATACTTTTCTACACGTATATTTCATAAAGTCACTTACATCTTTTTTTTTTTTTTTTTTTTAACACTTTTTTTATTACAAACTGGTGTTATAAACCTTTTGTAACAAGAAAGTTTCAACCTTTTTGAAAAATTTGAGTTTTAAAGAATTGTACTTTTGTGTTCTTGCAAAGTTTCTAAATAGCGTATTTAATCTTTAAAGTGTTAAAGTTTGCAACTTTCTTCAAGTTTAAGTATTTTTAAGTTTAGTTGTACAAGAAAATTGTGGTAAGAAACAATCCTTAGTTGAATTTTTAGTGTTTTGGAAATTCTGGAAAAGTTTCGAAATAGCTAAAACCCTAAAGTTTCGAAATACCCCTTAAACCCTAAAGTTTCTAAATCACTCTTCAGGCAGTTTCTTTAGGATTTGTGGGTTACTCAGTGTTCTTCTTTCTTGTATAAGTGAGAAAAACACTTGGACTTGTGGAAAAACTTTCAATTCGTACAAACTAGAAAGTTGTAAAAAGTTTTGAAATCACTCAAAAAGTTTCGAAATCGCAAAGTTTCGAAATAACGTGAAAGTTTCGAAATCGCAAAGTTTCTAAATTGCAAAGTTTCTAAATCGCAAAGTTTCTAAATCACAAAGTTTCGAAATCACAGAGAGTTTCGAAATAGGACAGAAGTTTTGAAATAGCTTGAAAAGTTTCGAACTAGGTGAATCTTGACTTAAACTCAACTCCTACTTCGTTGAACCGATCCAAGATCAACTTTATCAAACATAACTTCATCAATGGAAACTTAGTAAGATATTCACGCAGCCGATGCCAAAACCGACCTCCCATGCTGTCAAAGGGTGGATACTCACAGTGGGCTAGTCGTATGATGCGCTATCTTAAGACCAAACCAAACGGAAAACTTCTTATCAATTCCGTTTTGGAAGGACCCTTCAAACCACGACAAGTCCTAGACCCTGTAGATCCTAATGGAACCTTCCCTGTACAACCATTCTATAGAGATTAGACTAAGGTTGAGTACACTGAGGAAGACAGACAACAAATTCCAGCTGATGATCAGGCATTTCATCTCGTCGTTCTTGGTCTACCTCAAACGACTTATGCAACTGTGGATAGTGAAGGAAGTGCTCATGCAGTCTGGGAAAGAATCAAACGGTTAATGTACGGGACAGACATTAGGAAGCAGGAAATGGAAACACAATTGCTTAAGGAACTACACAAGTTCACTTCCATTCCTGGTGAATCAATAGGATCGTACTATCACAGGTTCTGTAAGATCATGAATGACTTATCCAGACACAACCCCACACAGAAGAACATAGCTAACAACACCAAGTTGAACGAGTTACAACCAGAATGGGGAAGATACGTCACCATTGTTTATCTGACAAAGAACTTGCATGAAGTTAACTATGATCAGCTGTTGTAAAACCAAGATCAAGCCCATCTAGGATTATAGAAACATTGATTGGGACAGCGAAATAATAATAAGAAGAACAATCAAAGTTTCTCCAAGGTTTTCTTTATTAAACTATACAATAAACTACTACAAACTACTACTACTACTACTACACGCTCTATGCGTTACTAATCGACTCTCATGGGAGAGACTATCTATGTATGAGTTGTTTTCTAACCTAGAAGCCTACCCTCTTTATATAATAGAGGGAGGTTACAAACCCTAGCTTACTAATAAAGCTAACTATTACATATTAGGTCCTCATTGTTTCTTCTTTCTTCATTCTTGCTTGTAGGTTTTGTAATCTTCAAATCTGTAATTCCCAACAATCTTCCCCTATTTGATATTATAAAACAATCAGCATAAAGAAACAATGCTAAAACATGTCATCACAAATAATAAGCTGCACATCATAAATCTTCTTCCCCTTTTTGTAATCATCCAATAGGGGTCTTGTGCATCTCGTAAACGCTTCCCCTCAAGTGATGCATGTAGATGATAAGTATATGATCAATAAGCTTCCCCTTAAAAGTATACTAACCATCTCGTGAATCTCGGACTTTAATTGGCTTGAAGTAGATGATAAGTATCTGATTCAGTGCGAACAAGACATGTTTATTACACCTCAGTTATGGTCGTGTGGTCCCTGACCTTCCACATCATAACCGCCCCGTTGATCCCAGATCAAACCAATATAATAATGTGTGTGTGGTCCCAGACCTTCCACACCATTATCATGTTATGTACTAAACAACTTGTAAACACCAAACCAAATCAACAAAAGTAACCAAGCCATAAGCATCACATCGTCCAAGATCCAAGGGCGTCTGTGGACCTAGAATACTATATCAGATATATCGGTCAAGCACAAGCAGCACAAACCGAATCCACCAGCAGGAACCATCAGCAGGAACGAACCAGCAGAAACTGAAGCTACCAGCAGGAACCGATCAGTACTAATATTTTTTTTTTTTTTTT
This sequence comes from Artemisia tridentata subsp. tridentata, assembly GCA_021014915.2. Taxonomy (NCBI): domain Eukaryota; kingdom Viridiplantae; phylum Streptophyta; class Magnoliopsida; order Asterales; family Asteraceae; genus Artemisia; species Artemisia tridentata. The sequence continues at coordinate 423,491,954 of CP139507.1, read as the reverse complement.
TTTTTTTTTTTGGTACTAATAATCACTGACGATGTGAGCAGCAGAATCCGAGCAGCAGAAACAATTCAAGCGTAGCAGCAGTATCTTTAGGCGAGCAGTAGAAACAGAATTAACCATGAACCAGAATTAATCACCACATCCACCAGAATTAATTCCACAACCACCAGAATTAACCAATTTGACTGATCAGACCCACATTCTCAGCAGACAACCAATTAAATATATCACTGATCAATTAATAACAGCAAGCAACAAGCCCTTTATTGACCAATTAATTCACACAAAGTATATCACAGCCACTTGATGTGATTTAATCGACAATAAAGTAATCAATCAGCAGTCGCTTTGTCCCCTTATTGCACATGCCCAGTCAGATCCATAACAACCATAAACAACAAACGACAAACATTTATTAATTCAGTACGAGATTAATACCAAAATTAATTGACCACTGACTGCAATTCCAAACATCCAATCGGTTACCACAAATTAATGTCCCACGTGAGAGTAGATATGATTCCAACGCAATACTACATATTGAAATCACCAATCAATTTATTGCACATCAAATCAGTCAACAGTACCCACGATTGCCCAATTAATTATCACAGTACGAGGATTAATTGAAAATTCGATACCAAAAGAATAACAATTACCTCATGTTGACCAACAAACCGATCAATTTACCAGATCTGCTACTGACTTCTTCGAATCCTTTCCATCTTCAAAAACTGCTCTTTATTGACAATAAAAACCTTGTAGATCCTAGATATCGAGAGCCACCCGCTCTGATACCAATTGTAAAACCAAGATCAAGCCCATCTAGGATTATAGAAACATTGATTGGGACAGCGGAATAATAATAAGAAGAACAATCAAAGTTTCTCCAAGGTTTTCTTTATTAAACTATACAATAAACTACTACAAACTACTACTACTACTACACGCTCTATGCGTTACTAATCGACTCTCATGGGAGAGACTATCTATGTATGAGTTGTTTTCTAACCTAGACGCCTACCCTCTTTATATAATAGAGGGAGGTTACAAACCCTAGCTTACTAATAAAGTTAACTATTACATATTAGGTCCTCATTATTTCTTCTTTCTTCATTCTTGCTTGTAAGTTTTGTAATCTTCAAATCTGTAATTCCCAACAGATGTACGACTTCTTAAAGCATAATCAAGCTGAGGAAAATGAAGTCAGGGCCGAATTACTTGCTAAAAAGTATGACCCTCTCGCATTAATTGCTAACACACCAACACCTTTTTCAGTGAACACACCACGTCAACCATCATCATCTTCCACTCACAACTACATACAACCACCATACATTCCACAACCAACACTTGTCTACCAACAACAATTCTACCCACAACAACAACATGTTATTCCACAACAACAATATCCACAATTCCAAGAACCAAATTTTACTGACAATGATGAATCTACTGCTGCTTTGACACAAGCATTTGCTTATCTTGACAAAGGCATTCCAAGGAAGCTATTCTACACCAACAAACAACAACCAAAGGATTTCATCGAACACTCGCAATAAGCAGATTGCTCAGCCGAGTTTCAATATGGGTCAAGGAGGACCAGTGGTTGGAGTTATTGGGAATCAGCAGGGATATGCTACTGGATTTCACATGGGTAATCAGAATATGCAGAATGCAGGACAGTATGCAGGGATTCAGAGGGGTCAGAATGTTGGGCATCAGACAGTGGGTAATCAGATTGGGAATGTGGCAACTCCAGTTGCTGGGAATTATGAAAATGTGAATCAGGGTAATCCGATGAAGTGCTTCAACTGTCAAGGTGTAGGTCATATTGCAAGGAACTGTCCTACTAAGCCGAAGAAGAAAGATCCAGCGTACTTGCAGAAAGGATTGTTGTTGGCACAAAAGGAACAAGCATGGTTTTAGTTGAATGCAGAGGAAAATGATTTTATGGCTCTTATGGATGACATGAAAGAACGAGAGGACATCGATGCGAACTGTATCTTCATGGAAAATCTTCAGGAGGCTAAGTACGACACGGATTCTGACACACCTCTTGTTTATGACACCAATGCAGTATCTGAGGTACCATTATTCAATACATGCCACAATAATGATATATTTGATATGTCTCCTCATGAGCAACAACATTCTAGGACTCCAGCACCCACTTATGATACCTACCTGGATACGCCGAGTAGTAGTAATATTCCTTCAGCAACTCCAGATATGAATCATAGTGGAGGCTCAGTTTCACAGCATGCTGAGAATGATGAGGAAACACGTGCTCTATTTGAATCATTATTGAACAATTGTAGTATTGAAATTGAGAAAGTGAAAAAGGTCAATCGCGATGTTAAGGCCGCGAATGAGAAATTGACTGCTGAGCTTGAGAGATACAAGGAAAATGAAAAAAGTTTTCAATTTGACACTAAACGCGAGTCAGAATTTGAAATTGGTTATAAGAAGTTAGTTGTTAAAGATAGGGAATTGCAAAACAAATTTGATAATCTTCAAATTAGTTCAACGAAAACCATCAACTCTTTAAAACGAGAAATTTCTGATTTAACAAACCAACTTTCAAAACAAAAATCAGCTTATACCAATCTTGAAAAAGAACGGGATGAGTTAAAAAAGGACTTTGCAAAGAAGGAAGATAAACTTTTGGATGAAATCATAGAGTCAGAACATATGATCGCAAAACTAGAAGCCTTATTGGTTAAAACAGGTCATTCGAGTCAAACAATTCATATGATTACTAATCAAACTGATCCGATTTACCATACGAAACAAAAATTGGCTCTAGGTAACAAAACTCCTTGTAATCTCAAGAAAGCTCAGAAAGAACAAAATGTTTTGTACAATGGAAATGTTATTTATACCAAACATGATCCTCCTATTGTTCGTGATTATGTGGAAACAATAGAACTTGCTGAAGAGAGTCAAACCAAAATGAAACAAAAGAATCCAGACCAGAAATCCATTGATTACAACAAACTTTCTGGAATTACTTTTGTTCCACAAAAACAAACATCTGAGTTTTCCAAAAACCGAGGCTTCTCAAAACTAGTTTCTAAACCATTACTTGCTTCCAAATCTCTTTCAAAAATGGAACAGATGTCTTCAAACAACACTTTTAACACAAGTGCTGCCAGAGGATTTCTTGATGATATTAAAACCAGAATTGGGCAACTTCAAACGACTTTAGAATCTAAAATGAGACTAACTGAGAACAACTGGAATTCAACGGTTCATTTACAGCGGTAAAAGATTCTTAAAAGTGAATTTGCTCCTCAAATTAACAACATTAATGCTCGAGTAATTCATTTTGAAAAAGCTTTTTTAACTGAAACTGTTGACTTTGTCAAGGACCACAAATCCCTGATAAAGAAGGCTAATGAATCTATTGAGCAAATCAATGTTTTGGAAAATTTAAATGATTCTCTCTTAGAAGCAGTTTTGTCCACTGATATTATGTCCATTATTTTACAAACATGTTCTGTTGAAGACGATGAAAGACTGTGAGCTGAGACCTTGGCAATTGTTTCAAAATATGAAAATGCTCTTGTAAAACTTGAAAAAGAAAACGTGTCATATTTTAAACAACTTGATCGAAAAACTGAGGAATGCAAGTATGACAAACTGTCGTATGAGCGTGCCTTCATGAACATGAAAGAGCAAAATGATCTTTTGAGGGCTCAGCTGGAAAGTCAAAAAAGGAAGGGTGTGGACACCAAGTTTGCAAAACCATCGACTTCGGACAAACTAAATACCTCAAAACCGGTTGTTAAACCAAAAATGTCGATTTCTCAATCTGTTCCAAAAGTCGATGTGAAAAATTATTTGACAAAACCAGTCACTCCAACACCCTTGCCCAAGAAAAATGAAAAAGAAAAGATTGTTGATAAAGGAAAAGCAGTTGTCGAAACACCAAAAGTGATAGCACCTGGCCTTTATAGGATTAGTCCCACTATTGCGTCTGCCTCCACATCTAAAACATATGGAACAAACGACAAGAGCGTAAAAGATAGTCCTAAAGAGTCTAGGCAAGCTACAATAACTTCTAAGGACAACAATATAAATCCTAATCCGTGTGCCTTACCTTCTACAGGATTAGAAAGCACCTCTAGGAGCAGCAGAATAAATCCTAGGAGCAATACAAGGAACAAAAGAGTCTCGCCTGTCTCTAAGAGTAGTTGCAAGAATAAAGTTGAAGAAGTAGAAGAACACCCTATGAATTTATCGCTTTGTAATAAGAGACATATTTCATCTGAATGTAATGTCAAAAGTATTGTTTCTAATGCATGTAATGACTCTGTTTGTTTAATGTGCAAGAAATGTTTATCTAATGATGTTTGTGATGATTATGTTTCTAAAACTATGACTGTTACGCCTGAACAGAAGAATGTTCCAAAAGGATCTAGTGCTAGATCTAGATCTACAAAAAGATTAGTTGCACGCTTTAGGTCAACCACTAGTAGTCAAATGCCTAGGAACTATCTTAAGTATTGTGTATGGAAACCAACGGGTAGGCAGTTCATACTCCAGAATGGCAAATTGAAAGCTGTTCAAATTAAACCAGTAGAAACTTTCTATGAGTGTGATACGAATTTTACTCCTAACCCCATGGAACCAAATTCAAAACGGTTTCCGAATACAAACTCTTCTGTTCTTCTCAGGTTATCGAAATATGTATTTGGATCGTCGACTCGGGTTGCTCCAAGCACATGACCGGGAATTTAAAGCTGCTGATCAATTTCGTCTGGAAATTCATGGGAACTGTACGCTTTGGAAATGATCATGTAGCAGCTATTCTGGGTTATGGAGACCTTCAGTTTGGGAATTATTTGATCACTCGAGTTTACTACGTCGAAGGGTTGGGACACAACTTGTTTTCAATTGGGCAGTTTTGTGATGCATATTTAGAGGTTGTATTTAGGAGAAACACGTGCTTTGTTAGAAATTTGGTTGGCGATGATCTCTTAACTGGGAATCGTGGCACCAACCTATATGCTATCGACATCAACCAAATGGCCTCTTCATCACCAATTTGTCTTATGAAAAGAGCATACGGAACAAAGTCCTGGCTGTGCCATAGAAGATTATCCCATCTCAATTTTGACACCATCAACAAATTAGCCAAATACAACATCGTCAACGGACTCCCTAAGTTCAAGTACACCAAGGATCACTTATGTCCATCATGCAAACAAGGAAAAAGCAAAAGAGCATCATATAAACCCAAAATCGTACCTAGTTCGGAAGCACGGTTACATATGTTGCGCATGAACTTATGTGGCCCAATGAGAGTTGAAAGCATAAACGGGAAGAGGTATATTCTTGTTATCGCCGATGATTATTCAAGATATACATGGGTAAAATTTCTGAGATCAAAAGACGAAGCACCAGGCATCATCATCACCTTTCTGAAGCGTATTCAAGTTCTACTTCAAGCTCCAGTAAGGATTGTAAGAACAGACAACGGCACAGAATTCACAAATCAGGAGTTAAGAACTTACTTTGAAGATACTGGAATCACTCATCAGACTTCAGTTGTCCGAACTCCACAGCAGAATGGGGTAGTTGAAAGAAGAAATCGAACTCTTGTAGAAGCTGCTCGCACAATGCTAATTTATTCTAGTGCACCGTTATTTTTATGGGCTGATGCTATTGACACTGCTTGTTTTACTCAAAATCGTTCCCTAATCCAACCAAGATTCAATAAAATACCATATGAGCTAGTGAACAATCGAAAACCTGATATCTCTTACCTTCACGTGTTTGGCGCTTTGTGCTATCCAACGAACGACAGAGAAGATCTAGGGAAGCTAAAAGCTAAGGGTGATATTGGAATCTTCATTGGATACTCAGAAAACTCGAGGGCATTCTGGGTGTATAATAGAAGAACAAAAAGGATAATGGAGACGATGAATGTGTTTGACGAGATTTCACAAATGGCTTCTGAGAGACTCGCTCTAGAACCCGCGCTTAATCCAATGGCTTCTAATCAAAACAGATTAGGACCCGCACCAAACCCGCATACTTCAGGACTCGTACCTCAAGGAGCTCAATCAACAACCACTGACAAACCTTCAGAACAAGAATTGGAAAATTTCTTCGAGTTAATGTTTGATGAATACTATGGTGGAACTTTGACAAATTCATCACAACAACATTCCGCTGCACCCGCTCAAAACCATCAACCACCACCACCACCACAAGATGTATCTACTACAATCGAAGCTGACGCACCAACTCCCTCAACCTCATTTACATTTACTCCAGAAACTCCAATTCTTGAAATTCTTCTACCAAGAGTTGATGAGCAAAATCATAACACACAATCTCAAGAAGAAACAACACAGAACCAAAACGATGATGTGTTAGAAAAAGAAGTATTCAAAAACCTGTTTGCTACGGACACTGCTGAATCATCTTCAAGGTTACAAGAACCATCTAACACACATACGTTAAACCCAAGGTACCCTTCTACACTCCAATGGACTAAAGACCATCCAATTGAACAAGTTATTGGTGAACCTTCAAGGCCAGTTCAGACGAGAAGAAAACTTGCCACAGACCCCGAAATGTGCATTTACATTTGCTCTATAAGCCTCAAAGAACCAAAGAACATTCGGGAAGCGATGGCAGAAAACGCATGGATAGAAGCGATGTTGGAGGAACTTCTTCAATACTAGTTACATGACAGTTGGGAAACTTGACAAACTTGTTATTGATCTCAAATGGTTATGGAAGAACAAAAAGGATGAAGAAATGACTGTAATTCGCAACAAAGCTCGTCTCGTGGCTAAAGGATTCAGACGGGAAGAAGGGATAGATTTCTAAGAATCATTCGCGCCAGTAGCAAGACTTGAAGCAGTCAGGATTTTCTTAGCCTATGCAGCTCACAAGAACATCACAGTATATCAGATGGACATCAAGACTGCGTTCTTGAATGGAACTCTGAAAGATGAAGTGTATGTGAGTCAGCCAGAAGGATTCATTGACAAGGAACATCCAGACTACGTCTACAAGCTTAAGAAAGCCATTTATGGTTTAAAACAAGCTCCAAGAGCGTGGTATGACGAACTATCATCTTTCCTGATAAAAAATAATTTCACCAAAGGAACTGTTGATTCTACCTTGTTTACAAGAAAATACAAAGATGACATTTTGATTGTTTAGATTTATGTGGACGACATTATCTTTGGGTCCACTAATCCGAATCATTCAAAACATTTTGAAAATCTCATGAAAAGCAAATTTGAAATGTCCATGATGGGGGAACTAAAATTCTTTTTTGGTTTACAAATACATCAATCTCCTCGTGGTATTTTTATTAATCAAGCTAAATATCAATTGAGATTTTGAAAAAACATGGTATGGAAAAATGTGACTCTGTTGGTACACCAATGGTCACTTCACAAAAAATCGGTGCTGATTTATTTGGGAAATCCATCGATCCAAAAAAATATCGGAGCATGATTGATTCTCTCATGTAACTTACTGCTATTCGACCCGATATTCATTTTGCTGTTTGCTTATTAGCACGGTTTCAGGCAAGGCCTACCGAACTTCACCACTAAGAGGTTAAACGGATCTTTCGGTACCTACGAAGAACCATTAACATGGGACTTTGGTATCCGAAGGATTCCGAGTTTAAACTAATAGCATTTTCAGATGTGGATCACGCAGGGTGCCAAGTTACAACAAAAAGTACATAAGGAGGAGCACAATTTTTGGGTGAAAAGCTAGTAGGCTGGTCATCAAGGAAACAAGATTGTACTGCATTATCAACTGCAGAAGCCGAGTATGTGTCTCTATCTGCGTGTTGTGCCCAAGTTCTATGGATGAGGACACAACTCACAGATTATGGCTTTACTTTCAATAAAATACCTTTGTATTGTGACTAAAAAAGTGTCATAGCCATCTCGTGCAATCCAGTTCAACACTCGAAGACCAAGCATATTAGAGTCCGCTATCACTTCATAAAAGAGCATGTAGAAGAGAGTATTGTTGAATTATTTTTCTTGAAGACGGAATACCAACTCGCCGATCAATTTACTAAAGCCCTTCCAAAAGAAATGTTTGACGATTTAGTTCGACGAATTGGCTTGCGAAGCCTAACTCCTGAGGAGCTAGAACGTCTTCTTGAATCTTCGTGAGAATATCTTTCAAAAAGATTCGCTGTAAATATTTTTTTGCAAAACATAATACAAAATTTGTAAAACCAACAAAATCAAAATACAAAAATAGAAAATTTTAAAAAATCCAAAAACATTAGAAAATCTTCAAAAATACCAAAACAATATGAAATCGAAAAATGAAAAAAATATTCTTCTCACGACATGTCTCTCGTATAATCGATATTCTGTACGTATCTAGAAATGTCATTCAACAATGATACGGACATGTACAGATGCTTGAGTGAGAGTTCACTATAATGTTTGATGTGCGTGTGTATTGCTCTAATTTTTATACCCACGGTATGTCGTTGTGGTTTTAGCAGTATTCAAGTTTTAAATTTATATTTAGCCGACTTATCAATAACACACACTTTAACGAGCAATGTACCCGGTCAGTATGAATATAATGGTAAGTAGAGTGTCGATCACTAAGAGTGGAACGTATTATCTAGTTATCCTAATCAGTATTTTAATATCTTAAGTTAGCTATACAACCTAATCTAACGCAAGGGGGTTCAGCCTGAGAGACTGGCACGGTTTGATTATGATTAAATATAAACTAAACTAATAAGCACGAATCAGCGATTAGCACACACGTACACAGATAAATACTTGAGACAATAAGAAGACCTGTCCTGATAGTTAAGTAGCTTGTCACTTGTTTTATTGCTAGTGTTATATGAAGTGTATAGTTCGATGCAACGCACCGAGATTAATCCTTTCTCGTTGGCTCTAATCTTATCGGCGAGTAAACCCTTAATGATTACTTATGACTATCCTACTTATCTTTTCTTCCTACTTTTCTACAGACGATAGAAATATAGGTGATATAATAAATAGGCGAGGAAGGGGCATGGCGACCCAAGCAATGCTCAGCTAGACACAGAGGTTATCAATGCACTAATAAAAGAGACCAAAGACATCAACATATAAACTTTAATTAATGGGAAAGCAATTTTAAGGGGGTTGAAGTGCATGATTAAATCAATGACACAAGCCCATCAATCCTGCCAATTAAAGTGTACTAATACAATAAAACAAAACTACTTAATGAATTGAATACATGCAGGACCTTCTTACAGCTCTTGTATCTTCGTTCAAGGTGTGTCTTGTGCTGCTACTTCGTCTGAATTCGGCTTAGGGTTTTCTGTGGTCTTCGGTCTTCTAAAACTAGGCTCTTCGAAATTCGTCTGACTTTGGGGTATTTATAGTTTCTATCTGAGGGCTAGATACGGCGCATAGGATAAGTAGATGCGGCGCATTGACTTAACTTCGCGTGGGGTCCAAGATTAATATATTCAGGAATATTCGTACACCGCCAAAAGATGCGGCGTAACTCCATTTCTAGATGCGGCGCATGTCCTTGCTGTCTTGGATCGTAACTTGTGAAATCTTGATAGTGATGCGCCGTATATAATAAGTAGGATGCGGCGTATCTGGAGCAGAATGATCTTGATCTTGTACATTTCAGTAGACTCTTAACTTCTTGCATGTTTTGCTCCATAATTAGTCCAAAATTGCCAAGTTTCACATAATACTTGTTTTTACCTGAGAATTACAAAAGTAAACATTAACGTATCAATTCTCACAGATAATATAATAAAACAAGTCAAATAAATAGGATAAATGATGGTAATAAAATGTACTTATTTGAGTTCATCAAATATCCCCCCACTTGAACTTTACTTGTCTTCAAGTAAACCTTAGAATTAATCTTATGAAAATGTATCCTAAAAGATGTTAGGATTTATTTTTATATTTAAGCATGTAATCATTTTGTCATAATCACACAACCAAACACTTAACGAATTAGAAGTAAAATAAAATAATTTGATAAAAGCAAATCTAATCGTTTAACTGTCCAGTCGTGACGAATATTCTATCATAAGCTTGGCAAGTATACGCATCTCCCCCACTAAAGCCAAGGAATAACAAGTCTAAAGCGGTAAAAAGGGTTTGTTGTTTAAGGGTTAATCATTCTCCTTAATCTCTATCGATCTCAAATTCCAGAAAAGGCGACAAAATCACAAATACATGATCGAATCCACGAACACGATACTTGCAATTGCTCAAATCCTTAACTCGAATAGGCTAAAGATAGGACCAAGTAATCTTTACCAATAATATTATATTAAAAAGGGCGACAAAATCATAAATACATAGCCGAATCCACGACTACGATACTTAAGATTGCTCAAATCCCTAATCTCAATAAATCAAATGTTTGGATAAAGAATAATATAGGGTATGGATAATATTTGGGATATAAATTGGTGTAAAATAAAAAATAAACAAAACAGATAAATTAAAATCCTAAGTGTGGTAAATTGCTATCCCAACCATCCCATGAATAAGACTCATATCATTGAATAACTCACGCTTTAACACTTGAAACACACGCTTTAGGTAGACACGAATTATACTCAACAAGATCTCAATCAAAGAATAACCTTAGTTGGCGTTCCCATAACGTCCAACTCCCATTCAATCCATAAATATATAACAAATAGTGGTGATATCGACCACTTAATACAAAACTTTACATAAGTTGGTTAAACAAACTTCCAACTTTTCCTTTTTCTTTTTCTTTTCTATTTTTTCGATTCTTTTTTTTTTTTTTTTTTTTTTTTTTTTTTTTTTTTTTTAACTTTAACATAAGCATAGATGTGTAAAATTTCACCACATCACTATAATGATAACTCTGGATAATTTTTCCATACTTTTCATGACTTCAGAAATAACGGTAATAGTGAAAGTAGTAAACACATGAAAAATAACAAGACTCAAAGATATACAATATTTACTTTCACTCCAATTGCATTGTGCAATTTCCCGACTCAACCAAAGATAATGAATTACGCACGCGAACACAGGTAATGTAAGGAAACACACTTTGCCTAAAGCAATTAACCAACCACGGATTTTAATCTACAGGGTAGGCTAAGGTGTAAGGGTGTAACGAAACATTATAACAAAGGTGTAAGAAACGAAAGGAATGGCTCTGAGTGTTTTTCTAGGGGTATCTTACTCTAAAAATGAGAGTAACAAAAGGGTTTATACGGGGGTTAACTAACCAGTGTAGTTAGCTAATATCACATAACATATAAAGGCTATTTGAGTGTAATCCTAGAAATTTACCAATTTAGACAAGTCATTCCAATTATATAGATAATACTTATTATGGTGGTCTTGAATAGTATACAAGCCAAGTTCTAAAGTTTACAAGTCACCGGCACACTCATAGATTTGTGAATTTTTGAAAAGTTCACAATTTTTGAAATTAACGTCATGTGTGCAGCTATGTAATTTAGACTTTAAACAAAAACATGCTAAAAATTTTAAATTTTGATATATTAAGCACATTTTAAGCATATTTTGAAAAAGTTTAGGACAAGTAAGTGTTCTAATTCTCCAATCCCCCCACTTAAGTTAAACAACGTCCTCGTTGTTTGTATCAAAGGTTAAAAACTGGAAAATAAAAGAATTAGAACAGAAAAACTCCCCTGAGATTTGCTCGGTATGATCCTCCATTATTTGTGTAAGAGCAAAAATCAACTTCCTTGTGGATGAGAACGTTTAAGCTTCATATTTGATGTATCCACAGGAATTGCAGGAATCTATAATACCATCAAGACTTTAACACACCTAAGTTAAGAAGGTTCAAACTTGCATAATACATTAGTAGTTAGTAAAAATAAAACATAAAAATTAAACTGAAAATCATCAGGTCAGTCGATACGCCGTATCTTATGGAAGAAGATGCGCCGTATCGAGCCTGGAATAAATACGAATAAGAATAGAATATGCGTCGCATCCTTAACCAGGGATGCGCCGCATTACAATAAACTGATAAAAAGTTTTAAAGTTAAAAATAAAAATGCAGAAAATAAAGTAAGATATGACCAATGCAGGAGATGCGTCGCATCTCAGGATTGAGATGCGCCGTATCTTCTGCGGGCCTGACTGACTCGACATAGAACAAAATAGTAAAAATTTTCTCCGGGTTGTCTCCCGGTCAGCACTTGTCTTTATTCCAGAGTCTTCAAGTTAGACTCACGTTCAGCTCTTTATTCCAATACTTCAGGTTCAAACTCCACCACCTCGTTCTCAGTATCCTCAATTTTATTATCAAAGTATTTCTTGACTCGTTGCCCGTTTACCTTGAATATATAACCATTTTTATCGCATATTTCAATAGTTCCATTTGGATACACTTTCATGACAACGAACGGACCCGTCCATCTTGATTTAAGTTTACCAGGATACATCTTTAATCGGGAATTAAATAGCAGCACTTTCTCTCCAATAGTAAACGTTTTATCCCCATGTAACCTCGAGTCATGCCATCTTTTAGTTCTTTCTTTGTAGATCTTAGTATTTTTGTAGGCCTCATCTCTTAGTTCGTAGAGTTCATTAAGTTCCATGAAACGGTTCTTCGTTGCAGCTTCCATATCCATATCATTTCGTCAAAGCCCAATATGCACTTTGTTCTATTTCGACCGGTAGGTGGCATGCTTTTCCTTATACAAGACGAAATGGAGTGCATCCCGTTGGTGTCTTATAGGCTGTACGAAATGCCCATAAAGCATCATTTAATTTGTCAGACCACCCTTTCGGATTATATCCAGTCGTTTTTTCAAGAATTCGCTTTATAGCCCTATTGGTTACTTCAGTTTGCCCATTGGATTGAGGATGGTATGCAGTGGAAACCCTATGATACACTCCATATTTTTGCAAGGCTCTTCCCAGATGGTGATTACAAAAGTGTGTTCCCCTATCACTAATCAATGCTTTAGGAATTCCAAACCTAGAGAACAAACTTTGCAAAAATTTAAGTACTACCTTGCTGTCGTTTGTTGGTAATGCTTGCGCTTCGACCCATTTTGATACGTAATCAACAGCAACCAAAATATACTTATTACCTTTAGATTCAGGAAACGGTCCCATGAAGTCCAATCCCCATATGTCAAAAACTTCACATACATGGATATAATTTTGCGGCATTTCGTTTCTTGATGTTATATTTCCGGATCGTTGACACGCATCACATCCTTTTATATAATCTTTTGCATCAGCCAACATAGTGGGCCAATAAAATCCTGCATCAAGGATTTTTCTTCTTGTAATAACTGCACCGTGATGTCCCCCCGTTAGCCCTGAATGACAATGTGCTAATATTGCTGGGACATCATCTCCATCTACGCATCTTCGTATAATATTGTCAGGACATAATTTAAAGGCATACGGTTCATCCCAAATATACTCACTAGCGCGATTTAGAAATCTTCTTTTCTCGTCGGATGTTAGCCCTTTTGGAATTTCGTTAGCAACAATAAAGTTTATATAGTCGGCATACCATGGTCCATTATTATTACTCTTAATTCTTACCATCATAAGGTGTTCATCAGGAAAGTCATCAGCCATTTCCCTTTCATCAAGCACCTCCATGTCAGGGTTTTCAAGTCTAGATAAGTGGTCAGCAGCTAGATTCTCGGCACCCTTTTTATCTTTAATTTCAATATCGAATCCTTGGAGCAATAAAACCCACCTAATAAGCCTTGGCTTGGCATCCTGTTTATTGAACAAATACTTCAAAGCAGAATGGTCAGTGTAAACCATAGTTTTTGACAATATAAGATATGACCTAAATTTATCGAATGCAAAAACTACTGCTAAAAGTTCTTTTTCCATGGTGGTGTAATGTTCTTAGGCATTATTCAATGTTTTGCTAGCATAATAAATTGGCTTAAATTTCTTATCTATCTTTTGGCCAAGTACAACTCCAACAGCATAATCACTAGCATCACACATTAGTTCAAAAGGCAGATTCCAATCTGGCGAAATTATAATAGGTGCGGAAGTTAGTTTTTCTTTAAGTATATTAAATGCCTTTTTGCAATCTTCAGAAAAATCAAACTTCGCATCTTTTAGCAATAATTGGGTCATAGGCCTAGATATCATTGAAAAATCCTTTATGAACCTACGATAAAATCCAGCATGCCCTAAAAAACTTCTAACACCTTTTACATTAGTGGGATAAGGTAGTTTGGCAATTACATCAATTTTAGCTTTGTCGACTTCTATACCTTTCCCAGAAATCTTATGTCCTAACACAATTCCTTCTCTAACCATAAAATGACCTTTTTCCCAATTAAGAACAAGGTTAGTTTCTTCACACCTAGCAAGTATTTTATCAAGTTTAAAGAGACAATCACTAAATGAGTTACCGAACACCGAGAAGTCGTCCATGAAGACTTCCATAAAGTCTTCTACCATATCATGGAAGATAGCCGTCATACAACGTTGAAAAGTAGCAGGGGCGTTGCATAGTCCGAACGGCATTCTCCTATAGGCGAAGGTTCCATAAGGGCAGGTGAAAGTTGTCTTCTCTTGATCCTCGGGGGCAATGGGTATTTGGGAGAAACCTGAAAAACCATCTAAAAAACAATAATAATCATGTCCTGACAGTCTTTCTAACATTTGGTCAATAAATGGTAGAGGGAAGTGATCTTTTCACGTAGCATCATTGAGTTCGCGGTAGTCGATGCAAACTCTCCATCCGGAAACAGTTCTTGAAGGGATTAGCTCATTGTCGTCATTGAGTACTACCGTCATTCCTCCTTTTTTTGGTACAACGTGGATAGGACTGACCCACGAGCTGTCGGAAATTGGGTAGATAAGTCCGGAGTCAAGTAATTTGACAATTTCGTTTTTCATCACGTCTTGGACTTTTGGATTCAAACGCCTTTGGGGTTGGATGGTTGGTTTGAATTCATCTTCCATGAGGATTTTATGTGTACAGAATGACGGGCTAATTCCCTTAATATCAGACATACTCCATGCTAATGCTCCTCTTCGTTTATATAGTACCTGTAAAAGGGATTCTTTTTCTTTTGGCGTTAAGTCAGATGCAATAATAACGGGCGAATTAGTGTTCCCATTCAAATAGGCATATTCCAAAGTAGAAGGGAGATCCTTAAGCACAGGTTTAACATCATCAATTTCATTAGCACTAGCGGAATAAACTTGTTCTTTAATTATCTCGTTGCTATCATCAGATAAATGCGCCGCATCGAAATTTCCGATGCGCCGTATGGCGTTGCAAACAACGGAATCAACAGCGAAATAATTATCAATAGTATTTTCATCAACTTGATCTTCTATGGCAATTGTGTTTTCTAAATTTTTAAGCAGAAAAGAATCAAGCAAATTACTTTTTAACAATTTCTGAGTAAATTGATTAATCGTGTCATCAGAAACATCGATATTATAGCATTCATCGTCTTCAGAATTATTTTTACTCATAGATTGTTCCATATTAAATTCAACCTCATCTTTTCCTATGGTAAGAGTTATCTTCTTATTAAAAACATCAATCATGGCCCTAGCAGTGGCTAAAAATGGTCGTCCTAATATTATAGGAGTTCTAGAATTTTCGGGCATATCGAGGATAACAAAGTCAATAGGTAATTCAAATTTATCAACTTTTATTAATATATTTTCAGCTATTCCTAATGGGTATTGTATGGACCTATCAGCTAGCTCTAAGCACATCCTAGTAGGTTTTGGTTCACCAGGCCTAATTTTTCATACATAGAAGAGGGCATAAGACTTATACTAGCTCCTAGGTCGGCTAAAGCATTTCCAATATGTAAATTTTTAATTTGACAAGGAATAGTGAAACTCCCTGGATCTTTTTCCTGGACTTGTTTGTAAGTAAGCTCTTCAGATATTTAGCGTATTTTGGCATTTGCACTAGGGCTTCCATAAATGGTATGCTTAGCTGCAGCTGCTTGAGATTTTCCAGGAACTTCTTTTGATAGGCATCTTCTTTCTCCTTCCTTACCCTATGTGGGAAAGGTAGTGTTGATCGTTTAGGTTCAACAGAAGGTTCTTCTCTAATTACAGGTTCTGGATTAGTCTCTTTTGGTTGCTCTTGCTCAGATGATAAAGATTCAGGGGAAATCTTGTTTGTACTGTCATCCTCGGGTGTCTCTCCGATTTGAAAGGTTGACTTTCCGCCTCTAGTTGTAATCCCTTTCAAATCTTGCTTTACCAAAAGAATCTTGTTAAGCTCCGTTGACAATTGGTGCACTTCAATTGCCAATCCATTAATCATGTTGTTTTGTTCCTTTAGTAACAGCTCATGACTGCCTTTGAATTCATTAATAAAGTTTCTTGCTTCATGGTGTTCTTTTTCATTTGCTTGAGCGATTTGTTGTGCAAACTCTGCCATGGTAAGGTTTCTTTGGCGTCTTCCGAACCAGTTGGGGAAAATATCGAACATTGTTCCTGGAAATTAAAGACAGGTAGATTTCAAAGTAAAATTTTCCTAGTATAAGGGTCAGAGTATTTTCCGTTCGGAAATAAGAAAAATAAAAGTTGCTGATATCTGCAGACGATGCGCCGTATCCAAAAAGTTGGATACGCCGTATCTTATAATCGTTAAAATTTAATCAGACTTTTATTCAGAAAATAGATACGCCGCTTATAAATTTAGAATGCGCCGTATCAGTTTTAATTATCAAAAATCGATATTTATTTAAAATTAAATGCGTCATATTAACAAAAGTTAACGCGCCGTATTTTCGTTACGTTTAAAAATACAAGATTTTTGATTCAGAAGATGCGCCATATCGATAAAAATCGATGCGTCGTATCTGTTTAATAATTCGAAAATTGTTTTTAATTAAAATAATAGATACGCCGTATCTGCTAAAGCAGATGCGTCGTATGGCGTTATCGTTTAGAAATTTTTTTTTATTAAAAACAGATACGCCGTATCTTGGGGAAAGATGCGTCGTATCGAATTTATTAAACGCGTTGTATTTTATAAAAATTAAACGCAATACGCCGTATCTATGAAAATAGATGCGCCGTATCGTTTGAATTAGCTCAGTACAACGATAGCAGAATACAAGATATAGAAAAATAAAAACAAAAATAAAAACAAACGAAAATAAACAAAAATAAAAACACACAAAAACAGAAAATATGCAAAATAATACAATGAATGCAATTTAACTAATATACAACAGAGTTAGCGGTTAGAATAAAAATTAAAAAGAAAAACCTAATTAAAATACTAATCAAATTAACAGATAATAACAATTCACTCCCCGGCAGCGGCGCCAAAAACTTGATGTGCGTGTGTATTGCTCTAATTTTTATACCCACGGTATGTCGTTGTGGTTTTAGCAGTATTCAAGTTTTAAATTTATATTTAGCTGACTTATCAATAACACACACTTTAACGAGCAGTGTACCCGGTCAATATGAATATAATGGTATGTAGAGTGTCGATCACTAAGAGTGGAACGTATTATCTAGTTATCCTAATCAGTATTTTAATATCTTAAGTTAGCTATACAACCTAATCTAACGCAAGGGGGTTCAGCCTGAGAGACTGGCACGGTTTGATTATGATTAAATATAAACTAAACTAATAAGCACGAATAAGCGATTAGCACACACGTACACAGATAAATACTTGAGACAATAAGAAGACCTGTCCTGATAGTTAAGTAGCTTGTCACTTGTTTTATTGCTAGTTTTATATGAAGTGTATAGTTCGATGCAACGCACCGAGATTAATCCTTTCTCGTTGGCTCTAATCTTATCGGCGAGTAAACCCTTAATGATTACTTATGACTATCCTACTTATCTTTTCTTCCTACTTTTCTACAGACGATAGAATGCATAGGCGATATAATAAATAGGCGAGGAAGGGGCATAGCGACACAAGCAATGCTCAGCTAGACACAGAGGTTATCAATGCACTAATAAAAGAGACCAAAGACATCAACATATAAACTTTAATTAATGGGAAAGCAATTTTAAGGGGGTTGAAGTGCATGATTAAATCAATGACACAAGCCCATCAATCCTGACCAATTAAAGTGTACTAATACAATAAAACAAAACTACTTAATGAATTGAATACATGCAGGACCTTCTTACAGCTCTTGTATCTTCGTTCAAGGTGTGTCTTGTGCTGCTACTTCGTCTGAATTCGGCTTAGGGTTTTCTGTGGTCTTCGGTCTTCTAAAACTAGGCTCTCCGAAATTCGTCTGACTTTGGGGTATTTATAGTTTCTGTCTGAGGGCTAGATGCGGCGCATAGGATAAGTAGATGCGGCGCATTGACTTAACTTCGCGTGGGGTCCAAGATTAATATATTCAGGAATATTCGTACACCGCCAGAAGATGCGGCGTAACTCCATTTCTAGATGCGGCGCATGTCCTTGCTGTCTTGGATCGTAACTTGTGAAATCTTGATAGTGATGCGCCGTATATAATAAGTAGGATGCGGCGTATCTGGAGCAGAATGATCTTGATCTTGTACATTTCAGTAGACTCTTAACTTCTTGCATGTTTTGCTCCATAATTAGTCCAAAATCGCCAAGTTTCACATAATACTTGTTTTTACCTGAGAATTACAAAAGTAAACATTAACGTATCAATTCTCACAGATAATATAATAAAACAAGTCAAATAAATAGGATAAATGATGGTAATAAAATGTACTTATTTGAGTTCATCAATGTTTTCTAAAACATGTCGTTTCTCAAATTTTCTCAAAAATATGGCTTTCGTATACTTCAGTACAAAACCCGAAATTTAATAAGGACTTCCGATTATTTCAAATCAGGACTCGTACGTTCAAAAGATGAAATCATTTTTAAAAGTTCGAGTATAAACAAACGAAAAGATTTCAAACATAAACTCGTTTCTCAAACATAATTCTCGAGCACCTCTTCAAGATTTTTCAAAATATTTCACATTAGTGCTCAAGATAACTCCCTCCAAACCCTTAATTGATTTTAACATTCCTGTATGAAATATGCTTTTCATTAAGGGGGATTTTAGAAACAAAAAATGTTCCAATTTCATGCAAAACAAATCCGTCTATCTCTCCAATAGTTTTTCCATTAATCAGTTGATACAAAAAATATCATGAATATGCTATTTTTGAGGGGGAGAAGACGTTATTAAAATGTGATCAAAATGTTTAAAGATTTTGGTTGAATCTCGAAAGAGCTCGACTCCGAAACAACCAACGAATTGACGAAGCTTAAATGTCAGTAATCGAAAAGACTTGTCCTGGACAGGTAATAATTTCAAGCTAATCTAACTAGTGATGTAAGTATGTCTCGAATAGGACTTGTCTAAGTAGAATGTACCGTCTCGAGAGACTTTCTTTGAACTTGACCAGGACGGGTAATAATTTCAAGCCAGTCTAACTAGTGATGTAAGCGTGTCTCGAATCGGTCATGTTCACTGAAAATCGATCAATTCAAAAGTGCGAACTCTACCCAACATGTGTAAATTTATCTTAAAATCACATAAGCACATGTGAAGGGGGAGTATTTCAGAAAATGCAAAACTCTCGAAGTGTTAACAAAATGTGTTTTATATCCATAAACACTTTGAGAGATTTTCACCAAAAAAAAAAAAAAAAGTTTTATGGCAAGTGATCAATGAACCTAGGATAATCATGGAGTGTTAAGGTGATTATAGTTAGGTTTATGTCCTATGATCCGCCAGAGCCGGAGGGATCTATCCAAGGACAAATCCAATAGATTAGAATTAGAAGTCCTTAGGTATGATTGAAAAAAAGGAGTAAAGTGATGAAAGGAGAAAGAAGGGGTTGAAGAATTAGAAAGAAAAGTTTGTGAAAAGGTTGAAAAGAAATAGCCCTCCAATAAACTTAGGAACAGAAACCGGGTCAATACATCTGCTATCGGTTATCACAAAGATGATACCGGTATTGAAGACAAGACGTCATGGACTCAGTGACGCGCTGCACAACCCCTCCTAGCCACTCAGGTATCTCTTAAAAGATATTTGTTTCATTTCTCATGGAGAACCTTGCATAATCTATCGACCTCTCACTCCGATGTGTTGATATTGAAAAAGGAGGCCGTCTGCTCCATGCCTCCGATGACTAAAACCAAAACGCACTAATCGAGTCTAGAGCCATGAGATTCATCAAATGATCTCTTTGGATACACTTCCAATAGCATACACTTGTGTTCGCCAAAAAGGACACAAGTTGTACAAGAGTCTTTATGAGATCTTCGGATCTTGCCACATACATCATGATGGTTGTTATTTGTTTCAAACGTTCTATAGTCGTGGAGTGATACTTCGGTATACTTCAGCGGCTCACCTGAATTGTGGGTATACTTCGGTACATCTGTTGTAAGCCTTTTTGAGGGTATCCAATTCAGGAACAACCTTTGTACATATTAGAAATGGTTTTCACACTATGTTGTTAATTCTCTCGAAGTCTAAACTTGTAAGTGCTGGAAATCCCGCCAAGGAGATTCCTTTCATGAATTGAATCCTTAAGACGTTGGTCGTTACTTGGATCTATCATATGTAATGATAACTGTCCCTAACCGGATTCGGACGGCTGACGTGCCCGACCAAGGTGAATGGAATCAAGACATTATCAGTATGACAATCATAGTGGTCCAATCTCTAAGAAAAGTCCACGATGATCGATTGGTGATTTCAACTAACATTTTATGCAGGTACTGATGATAATCCCTTGGATAAAGACCGTACACCATCATTTCAGATATCAAACATCTTCACCTCCATATACTCATACTTATGAAGTTCATCCTCAACAAGCTCAAGTAAAGAACGTTCTAGACAAAGAGATCAAGTTAAAGACAATGAGTTACGTCAAAGTCAAAGAGCTAATCAAGAAGTAAAGAACAAAGTTCATGAATCAATTGAGGAAGACATAAGTATAAAGTTCAAAGTCTTACCAAGAAGTATAAGTATTTTGGAAAAAATGACCACTAGTACAAATTTGGCCTACGGTCACACGTGTGGTATTTTGAACGGCCACACAATAACTTATTTGTGTGACTAAATGTACCAGAATAAAATAAATAGCCACACTTGATCCGACTTGTGTGACCATTTCATCTTTCCAACTAAGGTTACAGTCACACATTTGAATATTTTCGTGACCAGAGGTATCTTGTAATTTTTTTTTTGATTATTTAGTCACATATAATTTGGGACGTGTGACGGATACAAATAAGTTTAAAACATTAGTCACACTATATATATACGTATGTGACAAATATATGTCACACAATTCAACAGTGTGACCAAAATCCATATATGGTCAAATGAAGTAATTGTGTATGTGACTAAATTATATACTCAAGTTTGTCACACATTATTTAAAAGTGACTAAATCATATAGTCAAGTTTGTCACACATTATTTAAAAGTGACTGAATCATATACATGTGCCCAGTTAGTTTTTCCCAAAATAAAATTTCCCTCTTCTGAACTTTTCGCAAACCCCGCCTAAATTTTTCCCCAAAATCAAATTGCCCTCCTTCCCAAATTCCCAAATATTTCATTAACCATCCCAAATACACCTCTCAACTTTTCACATAGATCTGGTCTTCTTCTTCTTCTACCACACTCACCTAAATTTTTCCCTAAAAGGCTTCAGCTATACACAAGGGTATAAGACTCTTTTAACATATGGTTTTATTGCTGTTGGAGTCTATATGTAACCTATTAACTTGTTGTTTGAATGTTTTTCAGACCCTGAAGCGAATCTGCAAATATTTCCTCCTAACACTACTGGTGGTGGTGGTGGTGGTGGCGGCGGCGGTGGCGGAGGGGGATACAAGACTCTCACTAGTCCTAGTGGTATGTTACATCATACTCTATAGATTATATTCAGAGAATGATCCATTGAACCGTGTGGGAGTATCTGTTAGTGTGTATCTATAGTATCTCATTGTCTTCTGTTGCTTCTTTGTGACTTTACGGTTAATAATAAGGTCCCTTGATCAGTAGTCAATCTGGTCGGGTCAGACCCAACTGACTCCGGGTCTGTTTGGATTTGATTGTGGTGTCGTATATTGATGTTATTGTGAATTTTGTACTCATGTTCTCAAATTTTTGGTATTGGTACGGGTCTGGTATTGTAAGGTTTCACACCCGTAATGGAAGGTATAATGAATGATTCAATAATTAATCAAAAGCTTCTATGAAATTTTTTGAAAGGAAACAAGACATTTATTACGACTACGAGCAAACTATTACAAAAGAATGGCATCTCAACTCCTCAAACTATTACAAAAGCTTCTATGACATTGTATTGCTGAATTACTTTTTTATCTTTGTATCTTTTGTCTGCTGACTTATTACCTTTTCATTAACATTTCAGCATTCTTTCTTCAAGCAATTCTATGGATCTGTCACCAACACAGATTATGTAGCACTGCGTTTGGGATTTATAACTGTAAGGATGTGTTTTTAACACTATATTATATAGCTCCCTTGACGCTGCCTGTCTTATTTGCTGACATTTTGTGATTTATCTTTCTCGTCTGTAGACGCATTGCAGGTCAAACCCGAAGTTCAATTTTCACAAGTACATGATACGGGCTTTGGAAGATGATTTCAAGAAAGTGGTGGGGATCAGGTAAGTGATCTTCTTTTTTTTATGACACTCGAAAGCTAAAGATTTTAAGAATGGTCATTCATGCTTTATTTGAGCAAGGGTTCTAATTGTTGATGTTATCATTTGCAGCTGGTATCTGTGGGTATTCGTAGTCGTGTTCTTGTTGCTGAACATTAATGGTATGCTAGAGCATTTTCTCTCCTGCTAAAAATATGGGTACGTTTGTCGGTCTCCCGCTAAAAATATTAAGATTAACAAAAATAGGAATTGACATCAGAATTTTTTTTAATTTTATTGTTAATAGGTTCAATATGGCTTTGACTCGTGCATTATGGGGCAAGTGCGCTACATTGTCCCTAGGCTGATCATCGGGTAAAGATCTGTTTCATGACTTGGCTTTGGTTTATGATCAACCATTCACTGAAAGTGATGTTTTGTTTCAGGGTGTTCATTCAGGTTTTGTGCAGTTACAGTACTCTACCACTCTACGCTCTTGTGACACAGGTACCTTTTTCAAGATCCAGTCTTCATTGTATCTAATCGTGTTTTTTTGAGGTGGCAATTTTCTGTTTTTGACCCATTTACATATGAACTTGCTAGGAAGTTGAAAATTATTGTGGTCAATCATCGATGGGTCGAGGATTGTGTAAAGCAAGGGAGACGCGTCTCGGAGCGGCCTTATATGAAGCATTGGTATGATTAATTATTGTTTGTTTGTGTCTTATACAAACATTACAGCTGCAAATTTTGACTTTAATTGTGCTTTTATGGAAGTCTTGACTCTTTTCTTCCCGGAACTATGGTTTCTGATACCTTTGGATTAATTAGTTCACAAGGCTTATGCAAAGCTCCCCTTCCACTTGCAGATAAAGTCTTAGTCTTTCGACCAGTGGGCATGACTTAAGGTGTATAATCTGGATATATTTTAGGATAGCATGATTTATTGTAGTTTGTTTGTGTCTGATAGCTTTTAGTTGGACCCTGCCCTTATAAATTTGTATATATGTTACAGGCCTATGTTTATTTGGAAGAGGCTCACAGTATTGGAGCAGTTGGGAAAACCGGAAGAGGTGTCTATGAACTTTTAGGCGTGGATACTGCTGATGTGGATATAATGATGGGAACTTTTACAAAATCATTTGGATCATGCGGTGGTTATATAGCAGGATCAAAGGTCTGTTCTGATACCATCACTTTAGAAGATTTTATCAATGCCAGATCCTCATATTAGCGCTTCATTGTGCATTTACTTTTATCTCCAATCTTGAACTAATGATCTCAAATACTGAATTGGGTATACGAGAGGGCAAGTTTGGTTCTTCTCTAAATAGAAAACAGAGTTAGTAGTTCAAAAATAATCTGATAGTCTCGAACAAATTAATCGTGTGTTGTTCGTTGGTTGTGTAACTCTTTCTTGCTACTTTTCAGGCTTCAATCGGCCATAGTAGGATCTATCACTGGCTCACCCATTGGGTCTAAACAGACTGGGCCCAGGAAAAGGTAAGTAATCATCAGTCTTGAGTATTTCTTCTTAATATTTTACATAATATTATTTATGTAGAATGGATTGTTTGATTAAAAACTAAAATGGAGATTATAGATAAGTTTTTAAAAGAGTTCGCCAATTACTCAACTTGTGGTTGTTTAACTCTTTCTTGTTACTTTTCAGGCTTGCTACTGACTCATTCACTATGCCGTCTAATGTGTTTAGCTCTGGACATGCTAGGCCGAGGTCAAGGTAAGTAATCATCAGTCTTGAGTATTTCTTTTGTAATGCAATAAATATAATCATTAGTCCTGACTCTCTTCTACTTGAGACCATGCCTGGAGCTACACATAGAGAACATGTGAACTACTAGTTCATCATATTCCATAGTGAAATTTCAGTAGTTTTTTTCTGTGTCAATGATTGCATTCTGAATGCAATGATTCTAACAATATCTCATTACTTGCATCCGTGAGATAGTCGGGAGATCTTTGTTCCACACTGATTTTGGAAGAGGGCCTCTTGGTGATGGGATCGAGTACTGGAAAGGGTTTAATGAATTGATTTCTCGGGATTTGATATCCATTTTTCATGATAAGGAATTAGAACTGTTGATTAGTGGACTTCCTGATATTGATTGTAAGTTCCCTATTTCTATCTCAGGTATCACTATAACTACTGTACTTTTGTTCTAATATGTATGCATATCTGACAAGGCGTACACTAGAGATGAAGTTATGATGGTATAACTAAAAAGACAAGATTTGATAGATTTTCTGCTTTTCTCAATTTAGATTATAATCTGGTACTGACTTGTATGTGTTTTCACCTCGATGTTTACAGGAAAAGGAAATGGTGAATACACTTCAATTCAATCTCTCGTACCCGACTGTGTATGTTTTTATCAAGCGATTTCTCAAAGCTACAGAGTCTCACAAAGAGGTATGGCCTTTCATGTGATTTTATTTCTATCAGTTCTTTGACTATTCTGCAGGACTGTAAGTGCTCAAAACGGCATCAAACCATCACTGCCATTACCTGAGACCAAGACTTCAAAGAAGAATGCCAAGAAACAACTTCAGTTACTTTCATGAATCAGAGAAAAGATAAAAAGGTTGGACGAAGAACATGAAGCCCTTGAAACTGCTAGTGTATTAGTTACAACTGTTAGTACTGCTAGTGTATTAGTTACAACTGTTAGTTATAAGTTGGTACTGTTGGTTCATATAGTTAGTACTGCGTATATGATATGTGTTAGTGGTTCAGTTATATACATTCCAGTTTTATTGTATTTGAATTTGTTTTGATATATATTTGAATTTGTTTTGATATATATTGATTTCTTAAATGTGACTAAAAGATGTATATAGTCACACTTATTAGCACTTTTGGCCACTTTATGCTTAATTGTATGTGACTAGATACCCAAAACAAACATACTTTGTGTGACTAAATATTACAAAAGGCCACACAAACTAAAAATTCATGTGACCATTGGATGATCAATAGTCACACAAAATACACATTTCTTCACTTTAAACAGCATATGGTCACACTTATTAACACTTTTGGCCACTTTTTGCTTAATTGTATGTGACTAAATACCCAAAACAAACATGATTTGTGTGACTAAATATTACAAAAGGCCACACAAACTAAAAATTCATGTGACCATTGGATGATCAATAGTCACACAAAATACACATTTCTTCACTTTAAACAGCATATGGTCACACTTATTAACACTTTTGGCCACTGTTTTTTAAATTGTATGTGACTAACTCGAAAAAAATAACACACGTTGTGTGACTAAATCATCACAAACGTCACATTTATTATATATTCATGTGGCCATAGGATGGGTAATAGTCACACATACTGATAAATCCAACAAAACTTGTGCCTAATTGGTCACACATATTCAGGTTTTGGTCACTATTTTTCAATGAAAACGGCCACAAACTAAACAATGTGACCATATGGTACCTACGGTAGCGCGACTTTTCGTCACACACACCCAAAAAAATGTGTGTGACTATATGCATATAGTCACACATTTTTGGTGTGACCGTAGGCCAAATCTGTACTAGTGGACACTGCAAACATGTGAAGATGTTGATCAAAGGCAAGAAAGATCAAAAGACGTTACTTCAAAGATCACAAAGCATGAAAGAACAAAGAATCAAGACTATTCTATGACGAAACACAAAGTTCAAGACCCAGAAGATGAAAGACCTAATCACGTGGAGCATCATTCGAATGACCACCCCTTAGGGGGAGATTGTTAGCATCAAAGAAATGTAAAAAGAAGTGATGGTCATTCTCTTATTTATAACTTTGCATTGATGCAAATAATGTTCTAAAAACGTTATTTATATCTTTCGATTACTTCACATTTTGAGGATGACAAAATGTGAAAACATGTTACGTTAAAATTAACGTAAACAAGTTTTTAATCGGAAGATCCCGTTTCTACACAAATCACTCTAGAACAAATTTACTACTTGACTAATGATCAAAGAAGTGAATTTGTGTTTTAAGACTTCACATTTTAATGTGACAAAATATTTTTTCAAAAATATACTTTACAAATTATTTTTGAATAATTAAGAAATGTTTTAATGGAAAAATAAGTTCAAAATACATCACAGCTATTTTCCCCCCAAAATCAGCTCCAAACTTCCCCAAATAAGTTTTCACCACAAAAGACAAAAAGAGGAGCGTTTTTGTCTGGCACGGTACTACTAAATTTAGTGGTACCGTGTGGACTTTAGTGGTACCGTGTCCCTGTAACGGCCATATTTTCTCTGCCTATAAATACTGGCCCTATTCACAGTTCTTGGGCATCCTTTTTCACACAAAACTTTCTGAGTTAAATACCCTCTTCACATCTTCTCTTCTAGATCATTTAGTTAGGTTTTCTTTTGTTTAAGAGTGATCAAACCATCCATCCAAGTTATCCTCTTCATTCATCTTCTAGTGCAAGAGAAGAACTCAAGGTATCCAAGAAGATACAAGAGTTGTAGCTTTAGTTAGAGCACTTGTAACATTTGTTACACACTTGATTGTATCTTTGTATACATCAAGATCATTTTTCTTTTGATAGATTGTGAGGAAAGATCATTGTGATCTTATAGAGATATTGAATATCTCTAGTAGCCATTGGGCTTGTGTGTTGATCAAGTTGATCAAGTGTTGATAGAGTAGGTCGATCATTGTGATCTTGTGAGATCTTGGAGATCTCTTGAGTCTTGTGTGTTAAGTAGTAAGGATCAAGTGGATCGTGGTAGATTGATGCTAGCTAAGATTAGCACTCGACATCTAGCTTAGTGTCGGAAATAGGATAAGCGACGTGTACGGTTTTCTCCGCCTAAAGGGAGGTTGTTGACATAGTGCTTGAAACTCTTGAGTGTGGTACTCGGGGAGTGGAGTAGGGCGAAGAAGAGCTTCGTAGCCGAACCACTATAAATCCTTTTTGTCCCGGTTTGATCCTTCCATCTCTTCTCTTTACTTTCATTACTTATAATTAGTTAGTTTAGTGTGTTGTTCATATTGGTGTTGATTGATTGCACATAAGACTCGAATCAAAGTTTTCCAAAGCAAAGTTTTTAAAACAAATTAAAAACCGGTAAAACTATTCAACCCCCCCCCCCCCTTCTAGTTTTCCACACTTTGTAATGTGTCGTAGAATATATAATAGAATAATTAATGAGCTCATGGATTTGACTAATCTAATAAGTTAGTATTATATGTTAAGTCATTTATGTAAAGTCCAATCTAATCCAAGCCCATCCAAGGCCCATGGCAAAACCTATGAGGCATATGAACCTAAGTATAAAAGGCACTCTTGCCTCATTTGTAAGGGTGTGCTTGAGTGTGTAAGTATGTGTGTTTTAATAAAAGTTCTATTGTTTTTATTTCTCTTGTTTCTCTCTCTAAAAGTCGACACCTACATCTCTTGCCACCATCTTTGTGCATCAATATTGTGTGATAAGGTTATAGATCTAAGGTCCTACAACGAATAACAACTAACTATGCTAAGCCCGATAATAACTAATCAATGGGTCTAACTTATAATAATCCACTAACAACAAGTAGCTTTATCTTTTTATTTGAAACGCTCATATTCCAACGATCAATGAAGTAGTATTTAGCGGCGTTGAACATTTAGGAGTTGCGATGATAAAAAATTTCATCACTTTACACATTAGGATTACAGTTACAACTATGTTACCAAATGTCTTTTCTGATAAAAGCACTGTTTATAGGCAATTACAGCAACTGCACTTTGCTACTAATTACATCGACTGTTTACTACTATTGCTACTTTTATCAAACACACACGAAAGTAGACGATATTCTAACAAGGAACCCAAATAAAGGTACTCTAACCGGCACAACCCACACGTGATTAAGTTTAAACGGGTTAAGTCGGGTTCTTTTTACACCGGTGTGCTTCACTTACTCATTTTTAGATATTTATTTTTTTTATATGTATAATATAATATGGAGTTTATTCATATTTAAACTTCCACAATACGGCATTCACTTATACCCTTAGCAATTTAGCATCTTCAATCACATAACCTTACAAACCATCATGGCATCACTTACTACCGAACACAACTATGATCGTCTCACAGAAGTGAAACAATTTGACGAATCAAAAATCGGAGTAAAAGGACTACTTGATTCAGGTATCACCACCCTCCCTCTCATTTTCCACCAGCCACCCGAAAATCTCCCAAGCCCACAACACAAAAATAGACCTAAGTTGATTATCCCGGTCATCGACATAAAGGGAGAGAGGTCACGTGTCGTTAAGGAAGTTAGGCGATTGGCGTCTACACTTGGATTTTTTCAGATTGTGAATCATAGCATTCCTTTAAGTTTAATTGATAATGTGATTAATGATATGAAAAAGTTTTACGAGCAACCAACGGAGTATAAGATGCAGTTCTATAATAGAGATGAAGCAAAGGGAATAACGTATTCTACAAATACTGACTTGTTTAAGGCTAAAGCTGCTAGCTGGAGAGACACCATGAAGGTGAGTAACAACTATATGTATAAGTCCACGTTTTTTTACGGCAAACTAGCAATCTGACGGTAAATTACAAATAGCTCACACGATTGTTCCAGACGGGACTTGAATTCACAGCCAATTAGCTGGAGAATATCTCACATCACATGGATACCGCTAGGCTACAAGTCCTTTGGTATATATGTGTGCTGTTATCATGCTCTACTTGAACATTTGAAATTGGACGATTATGGGTTTGTGCAGGTGTGGACGTCACCCAAGGAACCGCAATGGGAGGCTGTACCGGAGATTTGTTGGGCAGCACTAAAGGATTGGGACAAGGCAATGGTGGGGGTAGCGGAAGAGGTGATGTCGATTTTATGTGAAGGATTGGGAATAAAAAGTGACAAGTTGAAGGAGTTGTCATGTTCGGAAGGGAGGTTAATCGCGTCTCATTACTATCCTCCCTGTCCACAGCCCGAGCTCACTTTGGGGCTGACTTGCCACACCGATCCATGTGTTTTCACCATGCTCGTTCAGAATGAAGTTGGTGGGCTATTGCAGGTCAAGCACGGTGAAGACTGGGCTACTGTCGAGGCAGTTCGTGGCGCCTTTGTTATCAACATAGGTGATCTGCTTCAGGTAATCAGTAATTCTGTATTATATTAAAAACTCATCATATTTATAACCTAATTTAATCTTAGAAGACCATCCAACCTTATTTCAAACCAACCCCATATTACAATGTTTCTACCTTCATTTGACACGTTAGAGATAAAACATAACCAGCTAGAATCAACCCAAAAGTATACATGTATCTAATTAGATTAAATAATTGAAATCTATAGCTGTAGATGATTATCTCATAAGGGGATTATTTTCAATTTTACAGATGATGTCTAACGATGAATACAAAAGTGTGGAGCATAGAGTATTGGCAAACAATGCTGAAACTGCGCGTGTTTCTGTTTCTACTTTTTTCAATCCAAGCAACCGAGAGAGACTATATGGACCATTCCCAGAGCTAATATCTGACAAGAAACCTGCGATTTACCACGAATTCATGTATGACGAATTCTATACAAGTGTTTCAACTAAAAAGATCGAAGGAAAGAGAAAAACAGATTTCTACAAAATCGATTACACAAACAAGGGATGATGTTTTATGGTTAATTGTATCTAAAATATGAACGGTTATATGCTTCGTTTCAAATCACATTCAATAAAATGTGCACTTTCATCTCTCGTGGTTGATGATCACATTTTAAGTAAACCATGTTTGTTTTGTATTCTATATATATGGTAAAGGGGTCATGTATTTAAGTTAAGCAATTCAAATCTATATTTTAATGACTTGCATGTGTAAAGATACACTGCTTAACAAGTAGACTGCACGCGTGACAACCACATTGCATATTTCTTTGGATAATACAATCCAAACTCCCATAATTTTAAGCAATCGCTTTTATCATTAGCATCTTCAATCTCATTACTATAACAATTATCATGGGATCAGTTACTACTGAACACAGTTATGATCGTGTCAAAGAAGTGAAACAATTTGACGATCAAAACTGGGCGTTAAAGGATTATTAGATACCGGCATTACCACCATCCCACAATTATTCCATCAACCAGCACAAAATCTCCCAAGCTCACAACGAAAACACTATCCTCAGGTAACTGTCCCAGTCATTGATTTATCGCAAGATAGATGAACTGTTTTTGTGGAAATTAGGCGATCCTCGTCTACTCTTGGGTTTTTTCAGATAGTGAATCGTACTAACTATTCCAGTAACATTGATTGATAGAGTGATTAATGATACAAAGAAGTTTTATGAGCGATAAACTAAGCATAAGATGACATTTTTTCAAAGAGACCGGGTTGAAAAGGGAGCAACATATTGCACCAACTTTGACTTGTGTCAATCAAAATCTGCCAGCTTTAGGGACACTATTGAGGTTAGTGGTTTTAACTCTCCATTGGTATAGAAATCGCCTTTTATCCAGCTTCTTGCTAGTGCTAATATAAATAACCAATGGTTTATGTACCGTAAAATAACAAGGTAAATTCGCGTGTAGAAATTCAAACTTAATGCAAATTGTTCAATTAGAATTTTTGATTATTTGCATAGAGTGAACATCCTACAACAAAACTCTCAAAAGCTGTTTATAAGCCAAATATCAATTTTATATAATCATAGTAATGTCATGATGGTTGGTATAGTTATGAAAGTGAAGATGCTAACAGTATATGTATAATATGTAACTAAATGCTTGGCCGGTGTTGTAAATAAAAATGTGTTGTTTAAGTCGATGTTATATAGATATGATCAATGACCTGTATGATATCAAGCTTAAAGGTCGTGGTAGGAAGTAATTGTGTGTTTCGTAGGTGTCAAATGTAATCTAGTGAGTAGTGGTTTGTTTTCTTGTTTAAAGGATAAGAAGTGTCTTGTTATGTAAGTTTTACCGATTATGTAACGGGTTGAGATATGGGACTTCACACATATCCTTTGTACTTAAACGTTTTTTGGAGTAATACATTTGCTGGGGAAACCCTTTACCCTATATAGATATGATCAAATTAAATGAGCATATGGTTGTCATGCATGTAACATTACATAAAGATGCATGTAACATTACATAAACGATAGGTTTCTCGTGTCCAAGACACGAGTCTTTAAATAATTAAGATGTACGCGACTTAATTGAGATATCTTCCGTGACGATTTCTGACCATTTCCCTTGCTAGCCTCATATGTGGACCTAGTGAGGTTCAAACATAAACCACTTGCATGTGACAGTAAATGCAAGACTTAACTAAAATTAGCCATGCTGATTTAATTTTATCAAGACTGTACATCGAGTATGATCATTAAGCATCAAGATCTAGTTACATTAAATAACAATGATACAAACTAGCCTCTTCAAGTAACATTTTAACTGTTTTTTAGTTACCCAATTTGTCTTGGTATATTTAATGTATCATTTATAACGAGTATCCAGTATCAATCAAACCTGATTCTGGTCCTGGAGTTCGGTCTGGCCAATTCAGTTTTGGATTATATGTCTTTTTCTAGCCCGGCCAACCCGAAACTGATGATAATATATCAATGACATAGGCAAATTAAAGCAACATGTAAAATAGCTTTCCAACGCTAATTGACACTTATGATATGATAAAAGAATATCAAAGTTTGAATTTTTGCTAATCATTCACTTTAGCTCACTGATACTTAATTAGGTAAATATGAACATTCTTTTAAATTTAGAAAAACTCGGCGCAGAGCTTTTTGGAGCTTTTTGAGGCTATGAGCGGTGAGCAATGAGCTTTTTAATTTTTAGTGTTCGTTTGGCAAAAGAGCGGTGAGCTTTGCTATTTTTTAGGAAAGCTTATTTTTCCAATGCTTCTTTAAGAAGTTGCGAGCGGTAAGCAGTGAGCTGTTGCTTGTTTATGCACTTTTACGACCCAAATTTTTTTTCAGGAAACAATTTTTTTTCTTATTAGTTTCACGGAGCAAAAAATGGAACATGTTTTCAATCAATACGGTAAAGGCCCATTTTAGCATAAATCCAGTAACATTGGTTCATCGAGTCTCTCATTGGCCCAATAATACAGCTAACACCAAGTCGTTAACCGTAGAAGCCTATTCAAGCAATTTCAAGTGCCATGGATCGAAGTCTGTAGCCCATTTAGAAAACTACAAGACCTATGCATATGACTTTTTAGAATTTAGACTACTCACTTTAGGCCGATCATCGGTCGAAGACTGGACCGGACCGGACCGGACCGACCAAGACCGAGACCAAAATTGCCTAAAAACCAAGATCGAGACCGAGACCGAATGTGTTCGGTCCGGTCCAGTCGGTCTCAGTCCTGTCCGGTCCTTCGGTCGGTCCGGTCCAAGAAGGCAAAATGGATGGTTTTTATACCAGACCGAACCGGACCGAAACAGAAATAAGGAAAAACTCGAAACCGAGACCGGACCACTAGTCCTTCGGTCAGGTCGGTCTCGGTCGGTCCGGCCGGAACAATCCGTTTGCTCAGCCCTACTCACTTACAAGTTAAATAGTAAAAAAATAATGATTTAAATTTGAATGGATGGTTATAAGTTATCTTTGAGAAGCTTTGTTGACTCCATGAGAAATTTGAACTTGCATTATAGAGATAAAAAATAAAAAAAATAAAAAATAAATAAATAAATAAATTGTGGTAGTAATTATGCAAATTCACATGTCTATTGGTTATGTTCTTCTAAAGTTGATCCAGAAGACGATGAATATTCTTTTGAGATCAACGATTTTATGTTTAAACTGCAAGAGTTCACGCACAAACACGGCTTAACACACTCGAATACACAACTTCTTAGTCGATGAGCCACTTAAATACTGCTAGGCTAGACCGAACTACCGTTGTTGGGATTAAGAAACTCAATTTTAATCCACAGTTGGCTGTTCAAACTCACATCATTCATGACTAGTTTGATTAATTTAAAATACAGTACTCCAAGTTGCAATGTTAGAAATCGTTACTTATATCTCATGTCAAATGTAAATTTGATGAATGCTTTAGAAAGTAAGGGTTTCTCGTTTATGTTTAACTTCTAATGTTAACCGAAGAACTCTAGTACTTCAAATTGTCATTATAACTTCCTCTAACCTTTTGTTTATCTTAGCTATTCAAACATAACCCATGTTTCTACTTTCTAACGATTTAGATACCAAGCGACTTAACATTTATAACATGACATGTTTTCTAACATGATTGTAATTTCCTCAAAATTACAATAGTTAATTATGTTAGA